>JARQTH010000656.1:0-211548 GCA_030142595.1 Trachelus iudaicus
AGATTGTTAAAAAGAACGAATGAAGAAGAGTGATGATGAGGCCTGAGGGAACAAGGGGAGAAGAAGATGCGTAAGGCGTATGTATGCACGAGGACCAAATTATTCTGGAGGAGCGCCAAAGGAGAACACTCGAAAAAGTAGGATAAGGAAACGAAACGGGCCCCTCCCCGCCCATTTCCGTGGGGTCCTGCCTCTCCACGAGGGAGCTACGACCTCTCCAAGGCCCCATAAGGGGACCGTGTTTTTTTTTTTATTAAGGGGAAACCTCAGGGAAGCAGGGAAAAGTCGGGTCGAGCGACAAGAAAAACGCGAAAGGGTTAAGTAAGTTAAGCGCGAAAAGGAGCTAAGTTAAACGCGAAATGGTTATGAGGGGTGCTTCCACATAGGAGACCGGCTCGAGGAAGAATGAGCGCTCCGTCAACCATCCATAAAATAGTAGGGTTGTGCATCTCCCTAATCACCTCTGGTATTTAGGAAGGAAGTGGTGGCATGAGACGAAAAGGAGCTATTTGAGCCGATCATCCTACTTCGTTAATGATTACGTAAATATGTGTTCATATATTATTTATTTTCATGTCTACTTTATATATACATATTGACATTTTCTGATGAAGCTATTGCTATTAATTTCAATGAAATGCATTCTTATCAAAATATAGATAGTTTAGCTTTGTTCTTACGTTGATTTTGTTCAGCTGCAATATGTCTTTCGTCAGTACGCAGGTCTACGAGTTCCTTTTGTTTTTCGTTATACTGCATTAAAATGTTGTTGTAATGTATGCTACCCTTTGTGTGGCGTCCCATTGATTCCTTCAGCTTTGCAGATTCTCTCTCAAGCCTGGTTATATTTTGTCCTATCTTAAGACTCGCTACGTTCAGTCTCTGATTGGATTCTGATTTCAAGTTTTTTCTATATTTTGAGCTTCCGGCTTCGCTCTCATTTTTCGCTGTAACGTACAATTGATGAAATGAAACAGAAGTTAATAAAATATTTTAAATTCCTGATTATCTACTTATCGATTAAACTTACGCTTGTCGCCTAATGTCGTGTTGATAAAATTAAAAACGTTGCTTTTCTCACGCTCTACTTCTCTTTGATATTGTTTCTCCCGTTGCTCCTCCAATTTACGTTTTTGCTTACGCATTTTGCGTTCGACGGAAAAAAGATCTTTGTCGCCACCAGCATTCTCTCGCAATTCCATGCAATGATCTGTTGAGATTTTTGTTTTTTTTTTCATTGTACAAGTGAAATTGAGATGTAGACATTATTAGCAGTTACATTTAGTACATGAAATAATAGATTTACATGATCAATATTTAATGAGTTGACTTTGCGAACCTAACGATTTGCCGGCCGGTAATACAGTTGCTTCAACTGGTTCGATTCTACCATCTGCACGTTTTCCCAATCCAGTACCGGAAATGTAGCCCATCTGCGCCATAAGTTTACTTCCTATACCGCGAGTATGTCTCTCCCAGTTTCCTAAAGCTTCGCTGCCGTTCAAAGTTAAGAGGGACTTATGAACCAACTGCTCTTGGTTCTTTTCTACAACTTCAGTTTCCAGTTCGCTGTCTTCTGAAGAGTCAGACATGTCTAGATCCGCGTCGCCTGTTTCAAAGTCAAATGAAAGCTCCTGTATGGGGTGCGGTGCACTGTCATAGAATAACAAGAAAATGTTACACCTCTTACCAAGTGGAAGCAGGTCTTGTAAACTAACTTCCAGAATATTTCCACTAGCTTCAAACTTTACACGAAATTTCTCTTCGTTCTTTTCAGGGAGTTTAAGCACCACGGATCTGTGCCACAATTTATTCGTATGCATTGCCAGTACTCTGCTGCCCATTTTGATACTTGAGAAATCTGGCTCTCTAGAAAAAGTATAAGTCATCTTGACACCTTGATAAATAAAGAATAATAAGGAATGAGATTACATACCTGTATTCCTGCAAACTTGAAAATGGCACCACTTCCCCGTGCGAATAATGGCATTGCTCATCTGAAAATTTACATGCTCCATCAAGAAAGTAAGGGCATGGAAGCATCTCCTTGTGCGTAGGATTCATGAAGAGAACTCTGACCTATACATATAACTTTTACGATAAAGCTATAATTTTTAAATTAAAAATGAGAGGCAGCAATTACTTACCTTGATATCATTCATGCTTCTGATTTCTTCCTGATTGCTCTTATAAACAGAGCAAACCATAGCATTGTGATAACCTGTGCCACCCCAACTGCTACCATGGGGAGCACGGCATTTAGTACCCTCGAGCGCCTTCAACTCATCCTACAATATCAACTTGCACCGTATAATTGTATCTTTGCTACGAGTTACCAAATAGTTGTTTACTGACTTCGATACCGTTTGCAGCCGATGTATTATTTCGATCAGTATTATTTGAGTCATTTGAATCCTCATCCAATTCAGCCTTAAACAGTTTGACATGATTTTAAGTAAATTAATTGTCTTTCGTACATCTTTGTGAATCTTAACAGCAAATCAAATACCTTGAATAAAGCATATTCTTTTGCCAGCGGATCATCATTTTCGTCAGTAAATTTTTCAGATTGATCATTGTTTTTGCCTTCGAGGACACTCTGCAAGCTATCCTTAGTCAAACTAATGAGTTCTTGTATGTCAGATTGCAAGCTAAGTAGATTATCTTTATCAGGTCCTTTTGCAGTGGCAGAAAGTGCCACTTGCACTTGGGACAACTAAAAAGATAGTGCATAAAACTTAATCACTCTGCTTTTAATAAATGCAAGGTAAAAGGTCTATGGCAAAATGATTATCTGTCTGTAAGATACATACCTGTGCCTCATATTCCTGGATAGCTTGCCTCAAGCTATGAGCGTCTGTCATTTTGGTACTTGTACAAAACAAACACAGCCTACACTTTTCACTAGGCAAATAAATCCAAAAGTTGACAGCACCAGTGACAAATTTACATTTTCACAGTCTACCACAGTCTCTACCAAGCAAATACTAACTGGCTAAACAGCACACAGCTGATTTTTCTCCTCCCCAACAACTCTTTCAACCAATAACGTACCGTGTACGTTGCTATACTTCCTCCTAGCGGTGCAAACTAGTAACACTAAGCACGTTCCAAAAAGTGGAATAAAAATACTCCTAAAACCTGTCTGTATGCAAAAGCGAAGTAGAATCATTTACTGTTAAAAAAAATAAGTCAATTTGCAAAGCCAACCAGAAAGGTAAACTCGCTTCTACCTTAACGTTACTTTTATAATGACATATAAGTAACAATAAAAAGTCCATTGTTAAATCTTAAGACTGTGGGGTTTATTTCATACGACAATATACAAATAAATATAAGAGATACAATAAACACAACGCCCATAACTCATTTTCCGGATATCAAATCCCGAAAGAAACTCGAACAAAGGATAAGTAAATGAAGAAAGAAAGATCCTACAATGGAGATTCTAAAAGAGAGAAGCTCACAAGAGTCAGATGTCTAGGCGTTTATGTCCTGCAGATATAAAATCCTTTGAAAAGTCCTTTCGTAGATGATTCATTTTGGAATGGGGAAGAAGGGTGCGTGATATTCGTATATTAAAAGGCGGAAGGACACAAGATTAAAGAGTTACATTCGTCGAAGGTCATTCCTCATTCCGATTGAGTCGCTTAATTAATTATTCGACACTGGTATTGCCTAACAGCCAGGTTAAACCGTGCTCAAGATAGATGCACATTTCGAAGAGTCTCCTCTCTCTCTCTCTCTTTCGCGTAGTAATCTTTAGCTTTCTATATTTTTCGTAATACGGTTATCATAGAAGTATACCACGATACAGAATGAGTATATCGTCTTATTCGTTATCCGTTACTAGTAATGATAATAACTGCAGTATCAGCTAAGCATCTAACACCGTTTAAATGTCAGAATTTGTTCAAGAATCATTCTGCGATATTCATCAAAGACAGTACATAAGGATAATAATAAAATTGCAAAGGCCCCTTTACAATTTTCCAAGCTTCAAAGAAAACTAATAACAACTATATTATACCAGAAATATAACCGTGCTGTCACCGGTATCAAAGGAAACACCAGGTATACTTTTTTTACAGTCACAACGACCCCATATAACATTTACGTATGAAATACGTATGACGTAAAAAAAGAAAATCAAAATGCCCATTTTGCATTTATCCCTGACCATTCTCGACAGTTAATCACTAAGCGACTTATCGATTTCGATTATCATTCGACTATCGATTACCTTAACAATTTCATCGAGATATCGCAGTCGAATTCATAATCCCAATGACGCCTCGCGGATACTCTCGCGCGTCACCTTATTCTTTAGAGTCTAATTGTGAGATGTAATTATAATATATATAATATATATCGTCGAAGGAAAAAGCGGCACACACCCTATAATAAATTACATTACAAATAATAGATTTTCCTATATGAATTACGCATATTAAAGTAATAATGTATTACCAATAACTGCATTATATCAAATATCGAGTATATTAGAACGATCTAAACTTAATCAGCCTCTTTAATCAACAACGATAAAAATGATTTGAATATACAATACGGGGAGGGCTCGGAGGTAGGAGGGGGGGCAGGGGTACGAACAATACCAACTCCTGACTTGAGTAAAGCATCTAAAAGAAAACTGCATCCACTTATTTCGATTACATGAATGTAGATGCCTTTATAACGTTATTGTATACGCGTGTACGGTGTTTAGTGTTGTGTGTTGTATCTGTCGTTTCGCAAGTGCACCTTTACAGTGTTGTCTCTAGTGTTAGTGGGAGTGTGTCTGTATATATATATTTATTTATTTATTCATTTATATATCTTTAAGTTGTACTGTTTTAACGTAATTCCTTACTTAGCCTAAACGTACTATCACAAACGTGTCTACATACGAAGGTATCATTTTTCTTTTTCATTAAAATTGCATTACAAATACTTGGCCGGGTCGGAGTAGTTAGCTGGTGGTGTTTTTTTTTTGTTTTTGTTTTACGTGGGTAGCGTTACTTTTTTTCCCTTTAATTCTCACGGCTCGTAATTACATCTAGTGGGCAGGCGAGGAGGAGGGGTTCTTCGTTTAAAATCTCAAGATAACGGAGGCTCTGGCCCATTTGTTACATTGTTTGACAATATATCCCGTGAGCTCCATTGATCCGATTGACTACTGGTAATCGTGATTTTTATTCGTCTAATGTTCGCGAGATTCGTTTATCGTAATTGTATAATTTTTGACATATTACTGTATCGAATGAGTGTGACGTTTAATTATTCTTTTTTTTTTGTAACGAAAACGAGTGCGCGAAGACTTGTATAATTTTTCTTTTTTTTGAAAGGACGACTCGTATAATTTTTTTTTTGAAAAGGACGAACCGATTTCCCTTTTCGTGAGCGCTGAGCTTAATGCGGTTAATTATTGTTATTTTTCTCTCATTTTGCTTTTTTGGCACACATTCGAACGAGGGTTCATCCGTCGTTCTTGCAAATTTCGTTGCGTTATCAGTGACGAATCATAAGTCAATTACTTAATCAAGGATCAACTTCAAGGTACAGCCAAAAGTGTAACTTGAGATATAATTTAGTTTCTCGTCCTCTCTTCTCTCACATTGCTTCCAAGTGAAACCGAATATAATCGTACGAAAGTAAAGCTTCTCTGTCCCATAACAATTAATTCGATTATACCATACGAATAATTGAAATGCCTAATTAATTCGCTATTATTTAGGGATTCTGGACATAATATAGGCTAGAGCACGCAACGTTACCTTCCATTAGTATATAAAGTATCTTTGCGAGATACATTCGTAAATCCTCATTAACAAAGGTATTACCTCTCGAGTGAGCTATACATACGAATATTAGTATGTTTACTAGACGATTAAAATTTTACATAATATATTGTCCAATATGCTGGAAATATTTTCCAACCAGTTTCGGATAAGCTACGCACGTAAACAATCCTCAGCAAATTTCAGCCACGACAGCAAGGCGATCATGTTGCACTTTAATGGAGAATAAGTTTTCATCGATAGTCTATACTATGGATATTGACCCATCGTACAATCAGAATAAAAGTGTATATCTGTATCGATGCCAATACCCAGTATCTAAAAGAGGCCTGAGTTTGATAGTAGGCGTTATTCATGGATGATAACACAGATTTAACAGTGAAACTCAGTATTAAAAAAGAAAGTAATCAATTTTTCTACGACGACAAATACGCTTCTTTGGATTAAATGATCGCAGCATGATCGCTCTGCATCGCTTCACCATTATTCTAGCGCGGTATTTTATTCCTAGAGAATTCTTTGATTCCCTGCCGATAAGGAACGTTACTCAAATCCCAATCGCATCTATAACGTGCTTATCACACTCCTTTCTGTATGCATACGTCGTATCGTTCAGTTTCTCAGCTACCTACGTATTTACAAGACTAGACTTCTTATGCCGTGATACGTGTAAAACTTCGGCTGCCTATTCGCTCCGTAACAGATAACAAGATGGACGACAAGTTTATATTTGGTATCTTGTCTCGCACTCGCAATTCAATAAGCGACTGGTGGTTCGTTCACTTGAGGAAAATCGACAGATCGTTATCAGTGACTTATCGTGTGAGCAACCGAGCAGGGCAGACTACAATGAGCATAATACGAATTACGGGGTAAGCTTACAATTAAATTAATCTTAAAAGTACGTGCTCTTTTTTCTCTTTTTTTTTTTTTAGTGCCGACAGTCACCTGCAGCCGTACACCGTTGGCAACGTTAATCTAGTTACATCAACGAATTAATTATCTCTCGTAAATTGCAATCAAAGCACCATACCTTAGGGAGCACCATCGGAATTCACCATTGAGCTTTTATCGAAGCCAATATTTTCAGCATTGTCACCTTTATCCTTATTCAATCTCATTCGTTTTAATTTTCAATTTCTACGTTGTACAGAAACTTTTGCTTTACATGAAATTTAATGGGGACTCTCCACTTTCATGGGTTACTCTGATCGATACTGTCTGATTAAATAAATTTAAAGGTACAAGGATATCACTGGGCTCTTTAACCTTCGTTTTGCGTTTCGCATAGATCATGCCGAATTATAATAGCATAATGGTGAGCGACACTTCAGGTTTCTTCTTCTTCTTCTAACTCAGGTATTTTCGAAACGCAGTTTTTTTTTTTTAATATCGGCCGTGCGATTCTTCTTTCACCTGATTGTCGCAATCGATAGTTTCACGCGATGGAATGTTAAGCATTCGGGATACGGAGGCGACGAGACTCGAATCGTTTGAATATATCTTTGTTAAAAATGTGCGAATTAGAAAAAAAATGTTTTCATCGACAATACAACATTATTTTCACATCCACATCGGAGTATTCCCTGTCGCGCGTCATCCCATACGTTTTATCATCTTTCACTTGCTATCAGTCGCTCGTTAAATTATAGTCTGATCGAAGTCGCCGTTTCAAGTGAATTACAAAATGTTCAAACAGCCGTAACAATTAGTGGATTGTCTTGAGATACCGATTCTATTGGACGGCGCCATTAGCGCTTCCTAACGTCCCATATAATCTCATTGAATTCTCAGTAAGTCATAGATAATATTGCACATTCCCGAAATCGATCGAATAAATGGAATACTAATTTTTTAGATTTTAAATAAAATCGCGACTGGCGTGGAGTCTGGTATAATGCTCAAAAAAAAAAATAATTGCGGTTACCGCTTCAATATTTTTTTCACCGAAGTCGAAGGATACACCGCGCTCGTCCTCTCTAATCATTATCAATATATTATACAAAGATCGACCTCAGCATGTAACCGGTATTACTTTAAATCGAATCACTGAAGCATGCATGAGAGTTCTCTTAAAAAATAAAAATCTCCAGAAATACAGAGAACATTCAGATAGATTCAAATATTTAAATTCAATAAAATAAATCTACCGATCAATATCTCGTAATAGAAATTTAGCATACTCCTAGCATACTGTACATAATATCAGCGTATACATATAAATTCTGTGTGTGAGCACGACGCATGAAGTTCCTTCGATTTCCATTTTAAAAAAAATCAATCAATAGAAAACGAGGCTAGACGTCGCGACGCTTGTCAAGTGTCTACCTTAATTGTCGATCTCTGACTAAAGAATAATTCTTCGTAATAACGATATATGGATAATCGGATATCGACGGAGCGAAATACGAGTCTCGCGAGTAGTTTCTCATCAAATTGGAAATATTAATCGCATTATGGAATTCGTAAGAGGAAATAAGTCTCGTCGGTTATTAAAATTCGTTTGAAACGGATGAAGGATTCTCATCGCAACGATGTACGAAGCCATGTCGGGGTCATCCGGCCTTGTGATCGGGCAAGAGAATACTGACGGACTTGCGAGTTGGTATTCCGTTTGGATTGCTCGTTCCTGTGGGAGCGGAAGATGGCCGATGAGACGGGGCGACCACGCGCACTTCCGGTCTAGGTGACGCTTCCGTTCTCAGTGGACTGCCAGAGACCGCATTGTCCTCTGTCTGGTTAGCCAAGACAGCCGGTCTGAAAAGTTAAGGAGAAATTTTTCAAATTAGGCAGGATTTTTAATAAAAAAATAATTAAAGCTAGCACAGACCTAATTTATTAATTATTACTAGGCAATTTTTTGTTACGACAATCACGGATACCGAACATGGACGTTGCTGTTTGGCCTCTGACATATCGCACCCTAATGGCATCTAATGTGTACGGATCTCAGGCCACGATTATTCAATGGAATGAAAATGAAATAAATATATATTATCAGCCTCTTTTTTTCTTTAAGAAACCCTCGTTATAGTTTCCTACCTCAAAGATTGTTTGATCATTCTTTTTATTTCAAATGGCAGATCAATCGGCAAAGTAAAATGAAATACTCATTGGCGAAAAAGTGCAACTGGGAATACTCTCTCTCTCTCTCTCTCTCTCTCTCTCGTGACGATATCAGTAACGAATGACCTACTTAAAGATAATGCCAATAATTATCGAAAGTGCTCCGTTTTCTTGCTTCCCAAGAGAGGTTTGTATTATTTTCCTTATTTTTTTTTTTTTTAATTTCATTTCATTCAACTAACTAAGCCGTTCGTCGGCCATCTCGAGGCAGCCGTTGCACTGACGTATGTACTTTTATTTCTACGTAAAGTTTCCTTTGCGGCAAATACTCCCTAGAAATTTTTCAACTGAAACGAATTTATTCGCATTTGACGAATATCACGAATAACCAAGTAATCGCAATGAATGAATATAACACACGTACGTAAATGAATATTCCACCGGTAGGTAAAAAAAGCAGCTACGAAAAATATTCGTCGGTTGATTAACCTTCGTTGCAAAATTTCTACGAATTGCTCCTAGGATTTTGTAAAATTACAGGAAATCCAAAGCACGAGCCCGAGGAAGTTGCGCAGTATAATTAATACCTTGCAAATGACGTAGCGATCCAATAGTGCGGGGCACGATTGAATTCAGTCTAGTCGCGGTTAAGCCACAAATGGAATTTGACTCTGGAACTCGTAGTACATTGGCATTGGCTGAGCCAACAGGGGAATTCAATTTGAGCGTTAAAATCATAATTAGCGAGATTCTTTGTCCGAGCCTGGTGCTAACTCAACGTATGCCATTAAAGACAGAGAATCAGTATTTAATTAGTACGGTTATACAATGACGCTAGCAAGGCACAGTCTACGAGCGAATAATAGTCGACTAAATTTATCTCAAGTTGTTAGACCATAAAAATTAAGTGAACGCACGACAAAACGTCGTGTGATAATATTTTTGAAAAATTAAAAAAAATTCTATCACTTTCAACTACAGTCTCTGTCGGGTATAGATAGGCGATACAAACTTTCGGCTACTTTACAGTACCAGAGCGCATACTGAGCATACGCGAATGTATTGTATGCAGTTATAAACTGCATCTACCCTGCACCGAGGATTGGTCCAAACGTAAGATTCTTTGGGAATGTATAGCGAAAAAAAGATATAGTTCGTGCTCAATGAGCAGGATGTGGAATATAAATGTTTATTGATAAAAAAAATTAATTGTAAAAGCGATAAGATAATCCGCTTATCGTTTTCAATCGTAGTAACAGCTGTTACCAATTAGCTACGGACAAACACGAAAATCTATCAACCGCGATTGTCGACGTTGCACAATATTGCATTAGCTGCGCCGTCCATTAACTCACCGTAGTGCCAATGCGTTGTTGCGTCGGTAACGGGTTAATTAAATGCACGCGGTTTAATCAGATTAAATCAAGTTGGCTATGACGGACTAGTCGGTTTAATCGGCTCTTTGTAACTGCACGAAAAGATAAATGCAAACTGCATTTTTTAATACCTATGTTGCAGCGGTGGCGTCGGCGTTCGTGACAGAGGGAAGCTGGCGACCTCACGTGTCACTGACAGCGACCTAATCGATCCGAAGGTTTGATCCGGTGACAAATTGGCACCGACACTCGGCACCATCCCGCTGCTGAAACCAAAAATAATAAAGATTTAGAAATGTGTGAAATTAGAAAAAAATTTTTTTTTTTGAATCCTTCACTGCACACTCAATTTATACGGTTGCGAAAGCCTGGAAATCGTGTGAATACGTCGAACGGATAAAATCTCGGGCAATTGAAAACGGGAACGAAGGGACCAAAGGTCCGAAGAAACGGGGCAAAATATTATCAGGAAATTGCGAGATTTCCAAGGCACTTATACGGCTGCGATTGGACCAGGAGAAATCGTTGCAAATGTTCCTGCCAATTTTCCGGGAGCAAAAGGACGAGCAGCGACGACCTCGATATCCCTGGGATTCTGATTCAGAAGAGTTAACCGGCCCTCCATTGTCCTAGCATCAATTGCGTTTGGGCTGTAGTATCTCTTATCGGAATTTCGCAGAGTCGGGCTTTGGTTTATTTGAGAAGTAAAAAAAAATTGACAAAGACAAAAAAATAGAAAAATACATCCGTCACAACCCCTTTGACTTTGAAGTACAGATAACGGCTGGTCTATCCAACAGTATGAAAATTAGTGGGTTATTCTCAAAGTTCGCGATACCATCCCCACCCCTCTCTCTCTCTCCTCTCTAGGTCGTTTTGGATCTCTGGAAACGGATATAATTAATATCTTCGTTAACAACGGCAAGATGAATTATCAGATCGAAATATTTCAGGGGATGCTACCGAGTGCCGAGATCGAAGGGATAGTTCGATATTAATTATCGAACACGATCGTTAGGGTTTTAACGTTAATTCAAAGGGGTAAAGCACAGGTAGAGTTTCGAACCTTGTTTCCCTTAATTGCAGAAGTTTAGTTTATTCATCCCTTAACTAACAGTTACCATTTGTGGATACTGGATACAATTTAAAATACAGTTACAAATATCATCGTGGTATTGGTCTTCGTATAAATTTTCGTTATCGATAAAAAAAAAGGGCGGGAAAAAACTTGAAAAATATCTAAACGTGGAAAACGAAATGAAGAAAAGAAAGCGTAAAGAGCATAGGGAGAGAGTATGAAATCGATCTCGTCCACGAATTACCCCGATGGAACTTCGACTGCCAACCGTCCTTTAGCCATTAGAGAGCATGAAGCAAGAGGAACCAAAATAGACTAAAGTAAACTGGAATACTTAATGGGGGTAACTTGATTGATAAAGTTCGTTTCGTCATATAATGGCTTCCCAACGAGTACAATAATAATAATATACCGACCCCGTAATAGCACGTGACATTACTAACCCTCTCGCTTATGTCCAAGCCTGTATGCGTCAACAGAGTACGATGAAAATCATCATTTCCTTTTCATTAGTCTCGCGCCTAATGATTCGGGATAAAATTGACATCTATTTATTTATTCAGCATAGCCTTGTACACTGACCAGGTATATAATCAGTTAACATAACTATATATGCATATATAATAATATAGTACAATAAATAAATTCAAGGTTACGTGGATTACGTTCAGCCTGTGCCAAGTTAAGTCAGTCTAGTATCGATTGAACGTGGTAATTTTCAAAAATTATTATTTAGAGCACAGGGCAATATTTAATAGATAATTTTTATCTGTACGTACACATATATATATATATATAATAGAGTCACTAAATACATAAAATAATAGAGTTACCCCAAGACGTAAATTTGCTAAGGGGATCATGCGTTATAAAAGGCAAGATCAATAGAGCTATTGTCGGAACGATCCTTTGATTAATGGGGTTAACCTAGCAACTACCAATACGAATACGTGTACCGATATGAGTTAAATAACAAAAAAAAATTCTTGAATCGGAATCGATGGAAATTTTGGAATTTTCGTTTCCGCGCTTTAGCTCCTGCTTGGTAATATCGAGACTGTTTACGTGAAAATGGAAATCTTCAATTTGACTGTTGAACCGATTGGCTTTAATTGCAAGGAGGTGCTGAGAAGTGCAATAGGAATGGGATCTCTCGTTGGTACTGGATAGTCCAAAAACTAAAGCATGGATATAAATTATTCAAGAGAAAGAGGAGTAATGGTTACAGTGGTAGACGTCACGCGTTACAAATTATTCAACCATTAGAGGTTTGGACTTTCGTAAGGGAAGCATTACGGGCTCCTAAATGATGTCACCCATTAACCGACGATGGCAGCTCAATTTCGGTATAAAGAGCCCATTTCTTCCTTTTGGAGATTCGACGACTTTTCTTTTTTTTTTTTCTCCTTCAAGGAAATTTACCGGCATTGGAGAACGATGGGGAATGGAGGGGGTGGCGGACGAAAAAAAAAAGAAGGAACTTCAATCGAATTGAAACGGCGAACAATGCCAGATACGAGGGAATCGTGATTGTCATAAAGTGTTAAAAAGGTCAGACGTTGAGATTGACATGTGGCGGGAGAACGTTATTTCCATTAGTCCTCTGACACGATTAATTAAAGTTTTATCAAGAACAGCCGCTGATTGATAAGCAGAAATACATGAAAAATAAAACGTGCAGCTAAAATGATGACGCAACCCTGCCGTGATACGTTATGTTTGTGAGGTGACGATATTAAAAAAAAAATTTTTTTTCCTATCAAAATTCAATCATCCTATCCTTAATCTAGACGAAAACAAATGAGTACTGGGGATGATCTAGACAGTGAAAAAAAAAAAGATAAAAATATACCGAAACTCTAAACTCGAGGTAACTGTCATTAAAAGCGCATCGAAGTCAAAGGTCAAACTTGTAATTTTTCAAAATCATAATAAATTCCGATTTACGTAATCCTTTTTTTTTTCTTCTTTCCTAAACCTTTTCCAAGCTTTTCCAATAAAGCTCCGCAACGCCGAAGGAGACTATTTATAAAACCAACCCTTATCTGCGACAGTGGCTCACCTACCCCAATGAGAATTAATGATTTTCGGAAATGCCTCATTAATCCCTGATTATCGTGCATTCGAAGTGAACCACACCAAGCAGAGTGATATTGCGGTAACGGTGTTAGGGTTAGCTTACAACAAGGCGATATATACGCGGTCTGAGGTTTTCGTAGTAATTGCGTGCTGGATATAGTCTCTCATGAAATATAAATAACCCTTTCGCAGTGTATTCTTAGAAAGCAAAATTATTCCTATCTCCCTACGCAAAAAAAGAAGCATAGTATAGATGAGCAATCTTTTTTTTGCTGCTATAAATAACTCATATTACAATGACTGTAAAAGGAAATTAATTTTACATTCAATTTCGCAGACACGATAAGATGATTTGCCCGATAACAATGAACAAAGAAGAATATAAAATCCCGCCTATTACGCTTGCCCGTCCGTTATACGTATTTTGATAAAATTTTGAAATATGCCACCGTGTTCCGAAATGCGTCACAGCTTTTTGATTTATCACGCGCGCGCGCGCGCACACACATATATATTCTCCAGTGGGATCCAAAAAAAAAAAAAAAAAAAAAAGTTTCACCATCCAAGAAGAATTCTTACCTGACAGATCCGGAAGTTACGAGAAAGGGCATAGGCGTGGGACAGGGGCTGAGGGGCGAACTGCTCACAGAACTTCGAGTGCTGCTCAGAACGGAATGAGGACACTGTGGTGGACCCACGTGCGTACCCGTAGCACCGTTTCCGGTACCTTTGCTTCCTGCGCGTCCCTTGAGACAAGGAATCCTTGGCCATCCTCCATCATCTTTGGCAGAGACACCTGAAACAATTATACGTTACATAATACGGCATTGTAACCAAGCATATATATACTACTTTCATCGTATATCTATATTTTTCATTTCTGTTGTTCGTACAAGAATATGTGTGTGTGTGTGTGTATATATATATATATACCAACTAATAATTGCGTAATATGATAAATATTTCTACGATTTGTATATCAAAAATGTTTCTTTGACCTCGATGTTCATAACTGGAACGGATGCGTAACGCGAGGCATCCTCGGACCCTGAAAAAACGTGGCAATGGTCGAGATCGCGGATACGACAGTTATATCTTGTCCAGAATTCATCCAGAGGGATGACGTTTTTCGGGTACCACGGGAGGATTCATTATCGCGAGTGGTTTACCCGGAGTAGTTGCATAGGCGTGTAAAAGAAATTTTTGTTATCTCTTGAAATTAAGGGGCAAAGCATTAACGAAATGGAATTAAAAAAAAAAAGTGAAAGATGTCGTCACAGGAAGAACTAACCACGCTCATTGATCGATGGGATGATCTACATATATTTTTTAAATACTATTTTGTCCAATCCGTTTCCCCATCCTTGTGACAAGATAAATAGAATTTCACGTGCGACATCGACTGTTGTGTGAACGAATTTTTAAATTATTTATCGTAACCGCATAAATAATTATGTACGCCAAAGCCAGCGATACGAATTTCGCATCGCGACGAAAAATAATCGCGAATCCCACTTTCACTTACAAACTCAAAAAAAGAAAAAAAGAAAAAAAACCATCAAATTGACCCAATTTGTCAGCCGCTTGAGGACGGTGGTCGCGAAGATTAATTTTCCCCCTTGGTAGCGAGGTGCGATATTAATCAACCCTCCCCTTCCCCCATGTCCGACCTTCGACCAATAAGTCTCGCAGAATTCCAGCCAGCACATCGTAACAGGATGACCTTCGACCAGCATTTAACGTTCGGCGATGACATAATCATTTACCCCGAGCGATCGATCCTCCCATTTAATTCGTTCTCGTGAAAATCGTACGATTTTCGAAAAATTCCCCCCCCCAAAAAAATCACCTAACAACACAAACGCTATACGTACGAGTATTTTAACCGTTTCTGGGTCATGGATGCAGAGCGTCATTAGAAAAAAAGAATGCAATTAGAATGCGACTACGTCACTGCAACGAGCTCGGGCTGCTGCAACGGAGTCGCAACGGTAATAGGATTGTAGGTGCTGTGGGTTGAAATCTATGCGCGATGCACGCAGGCAATGCCGGGGTGAGGGGGGTGGGACGAAGGGGGGGGGGCGGCGAAAGGCATACGTCAAATTCGAAGAAGATCCGAAGGAAGGGTTACGTGGCTCTTGGTGCTTCCTTCGAAGAGGGTGGTGGTAGGGGAAGGATGAAGGAAGGAGAGGGGGGTACACAGTCGGAGGGCAGCAGATGTCATGGACCCCGAGCGCTGTGCACGCCCTAGTTACCATCTTCCTTTAGAACCCCCCCCTCCCCCCCCCCACCGCCACAAAGCCCACCTCAACATCCCGGTAGTCCTGGTTACCTATAAGCGCTTTGCAACGCCAATCAACCCCCTCCCCCCCTGACTTCACGCTCTTCTCGCTACTCCCACGTTAGGATTGAGCTGCATCCGTAACAGCATCCCTCCCTCTGTCATGTATTAAAAATCTTAATTGGAGATACGGAAGCTCTTGGTCCATTGTCTGGATGAAAGTCGCAGGGGATGCTCGTTAGGGTGAATTTTTTTTTTCCCCCTTTAACGACCGACAGAAGGTCGTTGGTGGATGTTTCTTGAATTGGGGTAGTTTTCGTGGTTGTGAACGTCTACGGGTGGTTTCGAGGGTGAAACGGCTGCGTGGATTGATCGTAAAAGTTTTAAGGAAATTCGAGTGTGCCAGGAATGTACGTTCAGTTTAGTGGTAATTGGGTCAACGGGGTAAACATTGAGTTTAGAAAGTTTAGGCGACGCTTATACGTGGCAGGGGTTGACCCATTGCCGTGTGTTAATGGGGTTGTCGCTCTTAAAAATGATTTTTGCTTTCAGAGTCGAATAGCCTTGAACGATATTAAATTTTAAGACAGTTGAACTTTTCTGACGGCTGTCAATTGAACGAAACTTTGTTTTATTGCATTTACACACGTGCATCGTGCGTGTAAGACATCGTCGAAAGCGACGTTCGAGTACCGTGCGTGTGTCAGAGGTGTCTCTCGGGAGATATTTGCATTTAGATAGAAGTAACGGTCCGGGGAAGGGGGAGTAGCGAAAGACATTTTGAATATGATACGCGATTAAGGGTCAAAGGGTAAGGGGTCGATGACCCCTTTTTTGTAATTCTAGACTCACGAGGGAGTATGCTGGATAGTTTGTATTAATTTTATTTATTCGTCTTTTGGGTATGTTGCAAGGAAATCGATTGGCGAAGAGCTCAACTTAGCTTGTTATAGAATTTACGAAAGGCGGGAAACTGTGTATTATTTGAATTTAAAAATTTATGTCAAAGGCACTCGTTCCACGTGCCGTGTACGTGGAACGAGATGAATGGCAAAGTATTTCGAAGCGCAAAACAAAACGAAAATGGTATAGCGATGAAAATCTTCGAGGACAAATTTATCTCTGATAAGACATTAAATTTATCATTGTTACTTCGAGTTTCAGGAGAACCAGGAAACTCGAGCTGGACGATCGTGAAAGCACGTACTCCGAGTCGAATGTCTATGTCATATGCAGTAAGGGTGGAAGTGTGTACTAGAGGGTAGGAGGTGAAGGAAACGTGAGTAGAATGTTATGCACTCGCGAAAAGTGCATTTTACCTAGAATCCCTAAGATCGCACTGAGAAACGCGTAAAACGAGACTTGATATTCCGGCGAGTCATACCGGTCGACAGCAAACACCAAAATCCTATCAGAGAATTAGGTTTAAAAAAAAAAAAAATTATTCTTACAGGTAAAAAAAATAGTCTTAAGAAATGCAGCTCTCGATAAAGTGCATGCTGCAGAAGTGAGCGCCAAGGTAATTATTATTGTTTCTCACGAGATAACACACGCCCTCGATCGCGTTAATGTGGATTCGCTACTTCCGGCATGTTACAAAGTCGCATATCTCATATGATTTTTGCTCGTTCGCTCGAATCAGTGCATATGCACGTTATGCACGGAGAATCATATACGTGCGTTGTTGCACATTTTCATCAGCGAAGATACGAACCCTGTATTACCGACCGAGTCTCGATCTTTCTTACCGACGGTCATGCGCAAGTCGAATATGATGAAATTGAGTGTTTTTTTTTTTTCACTCACCAAGTATCTTGACATCCTGGACAGGACTCACGGGATAAAAGTCACCGTGCAAGGGACAATGATATCCCACGCGACGTTCCCGTCGCCTGGCGCGACGCGTGAGCATACATAGAAATACGCCCAAGGCGAGCATAAGGGCGCCCACGACGATGCAAATAGGTCCGAGGACCCGAGAGTTTCCGGTGAAGGCGATCCTCGCCGCATAAGAGTCCTTGTCCTCGTCTTCGCCAGGACCGCGATAAGAAGCCGCTGTAAGCAAAATTAATAAAAAATATTATCACCGCGCCCAACAAATAATTAGGTCGATCGATCGTAACGGAATTTCTAATTTGAAATTTTTTTTTGGATTTCATTCGAGCAAAATTCGCGACGTAGTTACGTCTCAGGAGACAAGGTATTCGTAAGATATGAAACGACATTAGGTATGCGGGATAAGATGTTAAAATTAATTTATTACAAAATAAAATTTAATTATAAATACAGAAGATACCGATTATTACTGACATATGATTAAGATAATTTTGAAACTTTCACTTTTTCTTGAAAACAGGAGATAAGCCTTAAACCAATGACGAACCACTAAGTAAATTTCTAAAAAAAAAAATATCAAAAAAACTCTCTGCCATGGCACCATGGTTTGAGGACCATGGCAGATAGAGGTGTTCGTGACAAAGCGTCGAAGTAATTTAAAAAAAAAAAACCATTGCAGCGTTACCACGGTAACGAGACGTCTGCGTGCACCTGACGACGTCGCGACGCCAGAGGACAAGACCTCGTCGTACAGACGTGCGCGGCGACGCCGAACTTTTCTCTTTTCAGATTTCCGAACGTCTCGCGCAAGAAAGTTTCCGTCGCTCGGCAAAGTAATATCAGCAATATCAGCAGCTCACGGAAGCGTCGCGACGCCTACGTATTCATTACCAGCGATAAAGCATTTATACGAGGATCAACGAGTAACGTTAATAATTGACGTTTCGCAGTCCTGCATTAACTTGTCAGCCAAATACAAAGTGAATATCGAACAGCGTGAACTTTGACA
Organism: Trachelus iudaicus; assembly: GCA_030142595.1. Classification (NCBI taxonomy): domain Eukaryota; kingdom Metazoa; phylum Arthropoda; class Insecta; order Hymenoptera; family Cephidae; genus Trachelus; species Trachelus iudaicus. The sequence continues at coordinate 18,524 of JARQTH010000656.1, forward strand.
TAACAGAGTTCAGTGGCATCGATAACGCAACTAAAAAAAAAGTACACGAACAGCAGTAAAAAAAATTGCACTCCGACATTAAAGAGTTCAAAATTATCAATGCTGAGGGTATAAATATTTTTTTTTATTTACCCCCTCCCTCTCCTTGGCTACTAAACAAAACTGGAGTAAACACTCGTACAAGGCATATCCACCATATTAATAACGAATGTGGCGAAATTGACGTCCATTCGGTATTGAAAAAAAAAAAAAGGACCGAAAGGATGGATCATAAACAAAAAAGTACTGAAAGGATGGATCATAAAAAAAAAAAAGAACTTGACCTATTCATAGAAAGGGGCAAACACGCAAAAGCGCCGTGAAAAGCGTTGAATTACATGGGAGTGAACTTTGACCTTACTAAGAAAAGAAATCCCAGGGTTTGGGTCGAACGGTTCAAATTTCGCAAGATCTGCCGATCGCTTTACATCATTTAAACGTCAATGTCCAAGCGCGCGCTGCCACTTCATTATTTTTTCCGATCTCTCGTGTTACGTAACATACAATGGACTTCATATACGAAATCGATACCGCAAAACTGAGTGCTTTTCTGAAATCGGATGGCTGCTCGACCGGCACTCCGTATGGACCAGACCAAGCGAGATTAGGTTCATGATCGATCATGAGGTGCCGTGTATGGACCTGGGTGAGGTAAGGATGACCCGAGAACAAGGGAGAGCAGCTGTTGCGTGGAAATCAGCCGGAGCAGCCAGCGTTGGCTGCTGTTGCTGAGGTCGGTGCCCGTGGAAGGAACGAAGAGGTTCTCAAATGAAACCATACGTGTATATATATATATATATATATATAACTATATACTATAGAATCTAGCTATGTATCTATATATATATACACACATCATTGTAAAATATAGTGTATATATATATATATATATGTATATACTCTAGCTCAGAAGCCAATCGAAAATCGATCGGCCGGAAGTCTTGTGTCTTCTGCCCCGGAATTGGAACGTAGAACGGCGCCGGTTTCTCATTATGGAACGAAGGAAGCGGTGCTTTGTAATACGTTGAGTAACGATCTTATTGTTAGTGATTGACGAAAGAGAATGTAAAATATGATTGTGGGATATTTTCGGAATATCATTTGATTCGGTGTATCAGAGAGAAATAAACAATCGGGCGGATTGCGAAGAGAAAAATCATTAGTTTTCTTTTTTTTTTGACTTCATTTTATTTCTCAAAATCGGATTAATTAAGTCTTAATTGATTTTTATGAAATTTACTACGTGCTATCTATACGTGTTTTACCCAATTATCGGTTCGAACTATATTGCATATGAGAGACTCCTGCAACGATGCGTGACTCGAGATTGCGATTCTACGTGAAATTTGTACCGAACGAAGGAAACTGATAGCGTGAATAAAAAGAAGATAGAAAGAGATGAAAGACTGGATTTTCCTATGTACTTCTCGGGATTACCGGTATATGTGTATACTGTGAATGGCGACAATCTATCTGAAAAGCCAGCCTTATCGATTTACGTAAATCCGTGACAGACGGAACGACCGAAAGTGAACCGAAACATGTAATTCGAATAAAAGGATATCCGGGATTGCTAATGATTTAGGAACGACGTGGGTTCTCGTAGAAAAATTAAGTAAATCCGATTGACGCAGACAAGATAAAATGAAATTTATAAGTTGAGCAATTTTTTTTTTGTGGCTTGGACGATCGATTATTTTTGAGTTACGGCGATGGCCTGTTTATGCTTCGGAGATGATGGAGAGGGCTTGTGGTATTATATATAAATATATATATATATATATATATATTTCATGATTTTATTGTCGGACTTTATTTTTCGGACGTTTCACCTATTTTCGAGACGCTCTCGAAACATCGAACCTTCAGACATTTTGGTATATTTTTTCAAAAATTTGTATACCAGGCATAACTAAACAGTCGTCGGAAAACATTATCTTGACGTATACGTCGAATTGATAAATTCTGCGAAATAGATTCACGTCAGTTCGAGCTAGACGGATATATGATTTCGCCTCGAGTAAGGTCGTAGCTGTAGAGATTTTGCAGTGCAAAAAAAAAAGAGGAAAAAAAAGAAATACTAATGGAAAAACAGAAATCTTACAAATACATATGAATCGACTGCGAACGGAGGTAGTAAACGCTAAGAGATTGGGTCTAGAATTTTTCGTGGAAAAAGAAAAAATGACGTTAAATAAAATTTTCTTCGAAGGAAGCGACTTCAGTGAGTAAGAAATTACTCTGAGCTGGGAGCGTCGAGTTGCGCCGAAGAGAGGAGAAAAAAAAAAGAAGGTTTTCTTTTAAACTTCTCCGAGAGTGCTTTTGAAATTTTTCAGATTGTCAATATTGGGAGAGTATTAATCGAGGGGTCTTAATGGACCGTAAAAACAAAAAAGGCTGCTGTCGTATACGTACCGGTGAGAACAGCACCGACCAGCATGAAGAGGAAGCCAAAGGCTGGCAGAGCGATTTGACAGTTGGCAGCAATGACAACACCGGCGACCATAAGACCACCCTCGATCTTTTCCACCCTCAGTCGTGATATCGGGGCTGGACATTTTAACCTTCCTCCGAAACCATTGGCCAGCATTCCTTCTTCGGCAGAGGCTGTGCTGGGCCTGAAACGAATACAGGTGGGTTCAGCAAGGAGCGTGTAAAATATATCCAATTGATTGACAGTGACGCGATACGCCAAAGACGCTCGATCCGATCGTGACTGCTTCCGTGCAGAAATGTATTCGGGCAGTCACGAAATGATAAAGGGGCCTTGGCTAGGCTTATGCGCGGGAGCTACAGTAGGAATGCCACACTATGGCTCAACAGAGGCGGTCACGATAAAATATACAATCGAAAATGGAACGCCGGGGCCTAATCAAGCTTAATCGTGGAACCCCCGGTATGGTCACCTATACAGCTTGCCAGGAAGTTGTCTATAAAGGGCACCCGTAATTTTTTTATTTTTGTCACGCTCGGTAAAACATACGGTTATGGTAAATCGTTTATTTTTTTGGAAATTAACAACTTTATACGATCAGTGTTTTTTTTTTTTTTTTTTTTTTTCGTGAACCATCGTTACAAAAAATATTTTAACAGAACACCTCAGCGTAAAGGACATATGTTTATCTGTAAAGTTTTTTTTTTCTCGACACTGATCAAGAGACGCACGGCATTGATAGGCGAACAATTGTTCTCTTAGCTTCCACATTTGAGTGAATGAAGACTTCGTTGGATACCTGCTTATAAATACTTATTTTTTTTTTTGCTTCAAACTTTTCCCTTAAGATCGAACTTACGCCTAAGAATTTCGCGAGAAGTTCGAGTAAATGGTAAAGAGAGAAGGAAAAAAAAGAAAAATTTTAATATAATATTCTTGTTGACAATGATGAAATAATAAACTGTGACAACAGAAAATAATGATAGTATCCTATTTATTTTTTTTGTAAAACCATTAGAAATTAGTAAGAGCATATTAGGGTGTTATACAGGCCCTTTATAGGGAGCTGTTAGTTAATCAGTGCATGACGTACCGTTCACAGAGCCACGTTATCAGGCCCACGAAGGGCCCATCTTTTCAAGCGTGACCAGCCTAGTAGGGCTTGGGTGTCCATATTGGGCCCCTAATTAAATTGGGGCAAACTAGAAGGGGCTACGTGAGTGCCCAAATTAAATTTCCGCAACGTATTATTGCCTATTTTTCGAATTGCTAAATGGATGACGCCCTGCATAGACGCAAGATTCTCGATGATTATCGACTCGACTCTAAAATACGTCATCAGACAGAAACTCATAGTTTTAAAAATAAATAAGCGTAAACACTTTGCGCAAACAAACGATTTCTACATTAAAACGTTTTGACGTTAGGATGAATGAATACAGAAAATAAAAAAATGCACGTGAGTATTACTCAAGTATCGCGAGGGGACATTCACGAAGGATTTGTGTCCGCTCGAGTTTCGAAAACTGTAAAGAAAAAAAAAGAAAAGAAAGTAAATGAAAGAAGAAGAAAAAAACATCGCCAAAAAAAATTCCACGTGCACCATCGTACCGCAAGAGAATATCAAAAAAGTACCTACACAGTCGCCTTGGAATTCTCATGAGAATAAGATAAAATGGAAAGAAGGCTTTCGCGACGCTTCAAGGAATAAATAAACGAAAAAAAAAAAAAAGAAAAAAGAGGGCTCAGCCGGGATTTGAACCCGGGACCTCTCGCACCCAAAGCGAGAATCATACCCCTAGACCACTGAGCCATTCTATACGTATGGAATGGCTTGACACTCTCTAATGAAAGTTTCCGGATAGAAGAGGGACTCCATCAAGGAAGAATTCTCTCGCCAATCCTGTTAGCCATGATAGCGAGACTAACGAAACAGCGAATCTTGAAAGAGATGGGGTGATGTCTAAATCTTTTGCAGGCGACAGAGTGATTTACCTGACGAACAGAAGCGTAGACGTAATTGTTGGGAAACTTCAAGATCGAGTGGATAAAATCAATGGACACCATCCACTCTGGAATCTAGAGCTAAATGCTTCTAAGATCGAAATAATATTCTTTAGAATACCAGTTAACCACGTGAAAGTCTCTCAATACAACAAACTTAAATCAATAACGTAAATTTTAAAACTACCACAAACCCGATAATGGACAATCTAGTGTGTCTGGATGATGCAGAAAGCAGAAGCAGGTGCCTAGCATGATACCTCACGCCCGAAACGTTCACATTCCGTGATAAGCAGGGAGTAATTGAAAATTCCAAAAATCTCCCTATCATATACCACGAAGAAAGGCACTGTACCGATAAAAAGAATCAACCTGAAATATGAATGACGACAAAAACTTTATTTTCTCTACGGCACTCCCTAGAGTCGATGCCAACGACAAACGGAGATCGACCAAAGAATAATGGTGGTTAAAAAGGGATGCCAAACACCTTGACGAAATCCGACGGAGAACCTTCACGAAATGACAGACCCCTCTGGAAGAAAACGTACTATAGGTACGTGCCTGAATTAGGAGCCCAAGCATAGTGTGATTGATAATTAATATATTAACAAGTCTGTAAATATGTAAATATGTGCATATGTAAATGAGCAACCTCCCACAGACCCATCCCACCACACTCCCCACCATACCTCATGACCTTCTCCCAAAAGTGACGAATGTCTTTGTACCAACCTATTTTTCACATCTAACAAAAAAGAAGCTACCTTAGCACTAAAATACTAAGTATTTATTCAAAAATTTTGCCTCAGGATAACTAAATAAGACAAAACCATAGGGTGATTAGTTGATGAGATTTACCAACGGTAACCAACCAGCTCCAAGTATGATTACGGATAAATTGAAGTCTTTTATTGTGACTCTCAGGCTTAAGTAAAAATGTATATAAGATTCTGGGTGCAATTAAAAACAAACCAAAAAAAAAAAAAAAACCCTCCCCACTGATCCAACGCATAGATTTTACTTTCGTAAGATTCCATATCTACGCGAAAGACAGTAACATAAATTTATCATCCAATACAAAATTTCCATAATGCACAACCCAACGACGAGAAGACTCGTGTCTAACGGTACAGCCTTACGAGCAACTCCTACGTTCTCCTGTTCCTGATATGCTGGCGCGCAACGGTATCCTTATTATTAGAGTTCAGAGCCTACTTCCTGGCACAGCCCGTGAGAGCATAAACGCTCAGTAGGAAAAGGTGTAAAGTCGTACGAAGCTAGTTACGCCAGTGAACGACAATTTAGCCAGCGAGCCGAGCAGCTCGAGCGTCGCGACGTCGTTAACCGGCTATCGAATAAACTCGTACAATTGTAACGACTAAAAAAATTCCCTTTACTTCCCAAACAGCACGAAACAGCCAATGAGCTCCTTACCAGGTCCTTTAACGATGAATTTTCATCTGGCAAACGAAAAGCAATTTTTCATCGATCTGCGAACACAAAAATGGATACCTAATAGGAGAAGACACTCCAACCCGATGCTGTGAATTTCGACAATTAACTGCCTCTTCCCTTGAGACCACTAATTGGCCATCTGTCGATAACAGTATCTCGTATACTTCGGTGTCCGTCAAGCACAATAATTATCCGGAGTCCCCCAGAAAAAAGTTCACCATTGGTATTACCGATATCAACGACATAAATGGTCCAACGTACAACGTAATATCCCTAGGAAGCAGACTAAACATTCAGCTTGACCGTTGACCCTCAAGGACAGGAATTCGTCGACTTACGCCGACTGTACCGACAATGCTGTACTACTGGGCGGCGAGAGGCTCTGGCAGTAGGTACAGTTACGTCAAAATTTCTCGACCTTTCGATGCTACTGCTATCTCGAAGCATACAGATTGCACGCTGGCAGGTTCGTTAATTTACACGTTAAAACTCGCTCCCGGAGCGTATAAAAACGTTAAAGCTTTATATAACATTCGCGAGGCTTTAAGCCGCCCGGCGCCCAATTAGCGTCGTGGGACTCGCCATTAAGCGAGCTGTAGTTCAAATTCTCAAGTTCCGCGTGCACGATAGAAGGGGCTATGGTCTCGTTAAAAGGAATTCGCATCAGGAAATTTGTCGATACCTAAAATCCTCTTGTTCCCAGTATATATACATATATATATACGCAGTAAACAGATGTACCGAGAGTACGATAAATAAATAAAAGTTCGTACACCGAGCGAAAGCATTTCTTAGATTTTTTTTCCCCGAGCTCCTTCGAATCACCATTTAATTATAATGGTTCTTGAATCGAGAGGATAAAAAAATAATACGTATCTGTAATAAATATAAGATGGCGGATGGTAATGGACCGAAGAGGCTGAGCTGATAAAAATAAAAGGACCGGTAACATTGCGTGGGCGATTTTTATTTATTGATATTAGGTAATGAGGTTGCGATGCGGGGGGGGGGACTGGCGGGAAGGGGGGGGGGGGAGTGGGAGTCATGAGAGTTTCGAAATTAAAGCGGGAAATCGTGCCCGATTATCGTCGTATTCAGTCCTTAGGATTTTATCTTCGAACAATGGCTCCTGGAGCCTTCTGGTACTTTAGGCTTTGCTCTGCCTTAGGGGACTAACTATAGAAGACAGAATGACAAATCCCCTTTTGTACTTCTTGGGTCCATCATTCGTTCCTCTTATAATTCTTCTCCGCCCCCCACCCCCCACTCTCTCTCTCTCTCTCTCTCTGACTGACTCAAACGCAATTCCCTCATCTTTCCCTGCTGACTTCAGCGCAATGAAATTAGACGCAACACGCGAGTCTAAGGTCTCCTACATTTATTTTTCGTTTTCACGACGAAGTAATATCGTGGGGCTCTGGAAATTCAACGATCCTGAGTCCCTGGTACGTTTATGATGGAATCAAATATTGAACGACGTTCGAATGTCGAGTTTAAGGTCTATAGAAGGAAATTTTATCAAGCTTAAAACGTATATATATATATATATATTATTTTGTACGTATATATATATATATATATATACACATATATATATATACACACACACACAAGCATTAATTGCACGTGAGATAAGGACAAGAGATAACAATATAAATAACAACAACAAAAATAACGTGTCGTTACCACGAGAAACGTCGTAATGATAAACGCAAGTGATAATGATGAAGCGCCGAGTGCTTCTGGGTGAAAAAAAAAAGAAGGAAAAAATGTGCAAATAAAAAGGTGGACGCGCGTATGAACTGTACGTAACTCACCAGAATTTCAATAAGCTGTCACGACTGTCAACGCGCTGCATACTTATCCAGGAAGATCGTCGAGATATTTCCGAAAGAGAATTTTCTCAAAATCCAAATTTCCCAACAAAACGAAGATACACGTCACCGAGCCTGTCTTTGCTTTCGAAGTCAACGGGTAACCGCGAAATTACGAGATAGAGTAACGCGTTTGGAAAAAAAAAAGAAAATAAAATAAAAGAAACGATGTAAAATCCAAACATCACATTCGACACTGGAAAACGAAAAATTTTCTTGACCTCGCACGAGTAACCCTTCCTACTCGTGCGAAATCTCAGCGACAATTAAAAGTTTCGAGCAATCATCGTTCTCGGTTCATGACAATACGATAAGACGATCAAACTTTAATGGCGCCGCATGGCTGCTTGTCTTTTCTGCTTTTGGTGCACCGTTTACTATCACGTATACAGGGTGTGTAAATCAATACGTATATGCGCATACACCGACGTGTAAATTACAAGGAAAAGAAGAAGGGACGACGCTCTCTCGATAATAAATTAGCGAAATGTTTCGCGAATGCGAAAATATTAAAGGCACCAATACGCGTATCACTGTATGTATGTATATATCTATATATAGTGCGAATCTAATTGTAAGAGATACAAATATATTCAGGTCTATATGATAAACATATACAGGTGGAGATAGATAACCAATGGGAATCCCAGCGTACGAATTTTAATTTTGATTTACGTACTGCCCTCCCACTCTATCCCGTTGCTCTGCGAGTAAACAATAATTGCTTTAGGGAGATGACGAAACCACCCACCCACCCCCCCCCCCCGGGGGCAGGAAGCAGGGGGCAGGGAGTGTCCCAAGAGAGATATCGAGCAATAAAAAAATTTTATTTTACTTTTTATCGTAATCTCGGAACGTTTCTAATGTGCGTAAGCGAAAAATTTGAGAAATAATTTTTTTTTTTTAATACCATCCTCTTACGTAATAACCGTAATTTTCGAAACGCTCCCGACGCCATTACATTTCGTTCTTTCATTCGATCCTCGACATTCTTTCGACATCTATTTTCGATCGCGACGCCGAATCCTCATTATTTTTCGCGAACGCCAATAACTTCGCCATGAGAACGACCCACCCGGTACGTGTATCGATATAATTTTTTACGTGGAAAAAAAAAAAAGTGTAACCTTCACAAAGCGTAAATACACGCGGATAAAGTTGAATGCAAATGAAAAGGAAAAAACTAAAAAAGACAATGTCAAATCTCTCTTCTGGTCTTCCAATTATCACTGGCAAGAAAGACATACGATTATTCGCCAGCCTTGTGCCAGATGCCAAAGCAGTGAACGCCTGATAGAAAATCAGAGCCTGGATTAAATATGAGGACTTTGTCATTATCGTCCACAGCCGGCCTAACCTAAGAGAAAGAGAAAGAAAGAGGTCCTACCTACGTGCAAGTGACGTAGAGCAGCTCCACGCGCAACTTCACATCGAGTTTTTCTTGCGTTGCTCATTCTCTGGGCACACCTCACGCGTTTTTTGGAGTTTCACGTAATCGTGCAAATCGCATAACCCCAGAGGATCATTTAATGCCAAAAAAAGTGGATGGTTGACGATCAGGCGTGTGATATGCGAAAAATGTTTCGTCATAAGCTTACTGGCTCTCTCTCTCTATATATATATATACAGTGACACGTAACGAGATTCTTAGCAAGCAAACATGTAACACCACGGAAGCCACACGAGCACCTGTAGAGTCTCGTAATCTGAAAATCTCGTGATCTCTTTAGTCAGAAAGAAAAGGTTACATTATCACTAGACACGATCATAGTGATTCGCATTTCATTAAAAGTCAAAGAGGCAAAACCAAGGGGAATTGGTTTGTACGGATTTTTTTTTTTTTCAACGGGTTACGTCCTCGCCAGGTCATGCTGAGGTCGTCGCGAGGTCGAGGACGCACAGAGCTAGGTACGAGATACGGACTGGCCTTCCTAATTCGACGAAGGCAAAGCTCCGAGTCAGTCAGGGTGTAAAACTTGACGCCGCCACGACCTGATTTCCCTAGTGGGAATTACGTTATGGAAATCTAGGGACTTTTCGAGACCTTGGTACCTGGGTCTGGTCTGCTCCAGTGGGGTACCCAGACGTGCTCTGAACTTGAAGAAATTTTCTACTCGGAGAACCAACGCGAAATCGTGAACTACGGACTATGGACTGACGGAGATTTGAGGTCGGCAATAATTCGTCTAATGAGAACCGAGTGCCGTTTGCTCTTCGTTTTGTTACTATAAATATCTCGCACGGGACACGATTATGGCTGGTTTCGTCGTTGAACAGCTGGCATTATGTAGTTAACGGTTGGCTACAGTGTTCGATGTCCGCCAACGTATAAGTTTTGGCCGGTCGTTCTTGGGCGCGTCCGCGCATCACGCCTAGTAGCGTCCCACGTGTCATTTGTACGTAGACACTTGCATAGAAAATATATATATAGAATTCGTGCGAAGAGTTCAAGTTGCAGTAGACGTACGTGTACTTAAAAAAAAAGTATTACTTTTTTTAATTAAATTTTTTTTTTCTTTCCAAGTTACAATATTAATTTTCGTAAAAATTTTTTATTTTCTATTGCGTCAATGCTCCAGCTGTTTACCTGCGACGTTCTCTCCATTGTCATTTTATACTTTAACCACGTAGCTTCTTCTCTCGGGCACTTGCGTCATTAATAAAAAAAAAAAAAAAAAAAAAAAGCCAGGACCGACGGTTCTACCTGACGCAATTGCGTAACGAGCGTAAATTCGCCAAACGGCCGGATGTGTCCATTCGTTATTTCTCTGGAAGGTAACTAGACTGCTGTAACGTAGCCAAGGTGTAATTGTCTGACGTACGTAAAGCCTGCGCCGGCAGTTCATTCCACCATAGGGAAATAAGGTGACGCGAGAGAGTTAATAGGGATTTTTGTTTCAACACTAGACCAATCGCCATTTTTGGTGTGCATAGGTACACTGCATGCAGAACTTCGAAATTGGAACGATATTCATTTTGTTTTGACAAATTCCAAAGAAGACAAAGAAGAACACCGCAATTTCGCCAATTCGAAATTAAACTAATTCGAAATCCCTCGCTATTACCGATTAAATTGTTTTTTGTGTTAAAATAAAATTTTTCACGAACGTGAACCTAACCTAACCCTGACTAAGTAGCTACGCGTCATTTTTTTTTTTTTCGTTTACAGACCGGATTAACGTGTCAGACAAGCCGGTATAGTTATATAGACACGATTTATGTATATTTCGCTTTTTTTTTTTTTACGAGTCACAAAATATTACCGTACTGTACAAACGTTGGCTAAAGTGCGGGAAATTTGAAATAGGCAAAGAGCAACGGGACAGTAGCGTACCTTAAAGACACAGAGAAACTGACCCTACGTGTTACTTGCGATATTTTAACGCACGTGACAGAAGAAAAATATAAGAAGAAAGCGTCGCACCTGTTTCCCTATGAATTCTATGAATTCGCGATATACGAATCTATGCCGATAATTGGCAAGCTCGAGTAAAATTGGCAGACTCGCAGTGGAATGTTCTTAAGTCGCAGAAATACCATATACATATGATTATGTCAGACTCTACGTTATCGCAAGTGCAATTTCAACAAGACGTCCGTTTAATTGCGACTCGCAAAATTGGACATGGATAATTTACCAATCTCGCGCTGTAGTCCCCCAAGCCCTCCTATCACGGCCAGTGAGGCGTCAGGCAGAATTTTAAAAATATTCCGTAATCAAAAAATGAAAAAAAAAAAAAAAAAATCTAATCAATTCATAAGCAAACATTCCAGAAACTTTATCTAACATGATTTCATCGCGCAGACAATACGAGATAATGGCCCAAGCGTAATGAGTTACAGGGACTTCGGAGTAACGCGATGTTAACCCTACGAAAACTCATATATTACGGGTACTGTGATTATCCGAAAATATATAGAACGTCTGATAACCCAGGATCACGCATGGCGCTGCCGGCGCGTCTGAGAATAAGATTTATAAAAATACAAATAGCGCGTCAATCAATTGCCATCGTGTCAAATTTGTTTTTAAGCAAGGACAAATTATTTTGCAATAAAAATTTTCCTTCGGTCATCCAAGACACTTTTTTTCTTTCTTTCAAAATTACAAATAATTTATCTCCTGTTCGTAATATATACGTGCACATACATAAATATATATAAGTACATTCTATGAAAAAAAAAAAGTTCCACAAACAACATCAAACCTAATCCCCTGGTTTCACCTTCCGCAAGACATTCAGTCTGATTATAATCGCGACGTTGGGTATACGCAATATTACGGTATAATATTTATAGGACAATAGACACTATATGTATATATACACATATATATATGCAAAAAAATGTGTACACGTCATAGACGTCTCGTGCTTTATTATACCAAGATGATACACACACGTGTCTACAATTATACGCTATAATCACATACGCATGTACAGTTAATCACGCGCGTTACAGACGCCGAGCGTCGGTGCGCTTTACATATAAAAAAAAAAAAAATACGCAGAAATTACAAAAACTAACCACCGACGTCTCCAGACAGTTCGTGCAGTGAACGAGCAAAGTGTTCGCACGTGTTTCCCAAGACGCGGTCACGTGACCGATTGATGACGCAATAAAACACAAACGAGTTACGCGTCACGTTATATTTATTTCTTTGTCCTACTACCAGCAAGAATAATAGATCACAGGCCGTGCGCCTGATTACTAACTATCGGTACCGTCGAAGCGCAGTAATTTCCGTCCCCGGCACTGAGAAACACAGGAATAGAAACGAAACGCTTTAGCAAACGCTCCAAGAGAGCTCCGCCCACGCGAGTACTCGAACAAGTCGAGGTAGAAGTTTACACGTGTACAGCTACGAATCGATCGGGCCAGACCAAGGAGCTTCGTTAGATTTCTTTACGAAAGAATCGTCGCGTTCGAATGCCCGGTATGCGACAGCTCACTATCTGGAATACGACGGGCAAGCGGGGGTCCTAAGCGCGACCTAATGTCTTCGACGATGCATCGAAGACACGTCGAGGCGACCTTCCGACAGATGCGCGCAGAGAGGGCAACAACCGGGCACTTTGTCGGAGAAAGATGGAACCGACGCTACACACGTACGCCGTTCCTTTCTATAGGCCTTGACTGCAACCTCGGACCGGTCGTAAGATTTTCACGATCGTCCTGTGGGTAGACGGAGCAAGCGTAGGAAATGATATGAAAAAAAAAAAATATACTTTGGAATCGTCCTGACGAGTTTCGAGGGGCTATGACGTCATCGGCTAGGAAACGAACCGTCGGGAGCCGAAGCGAACGTCGCGCGTATCACGTGGACGGATGTTGGACTGAATTGACGGTATGATGATTACCGACATAGGGAGGGGAATCCCCTCGATACGTGTCGATGGATGCGAATAGCTTTCCTTCGGAATTACAAGAGGGATCCCGTGCGTAGTTCGACCGTACTAGGCTAGATGGACGTGATTCGAATGAAGTAAACGTTGCTATATGGGCAATTAGATGCATAATGAATAACAGACTGACGATCTGTACGGAGATACATGTATATTGAAAATTCTCAACTACGCGGGTGTTTGAGCGTTCGAAGATACGGTCAGACTGGAAAGAAACCGGATTTTGTCGGAAATTTATGATCGCTATTTTCTGCGATGTTCTAACGAGGACAGTGGATATAAATTTGATTACGATTTTCCAGGAACAAAGTTGTTTTTTTTTTTATTCCGGCTCGTTTTCACACGGCGACAATCGACGATCTTGGCCGGCTCGTCGCACGATGCGCGCGATTAGCGTCGCGACTCGTTTGCGAACTTTCGCGCGTGAAATCCTTAGAGAAAGCGTATTTCCGGAATGCTCTCGATTCACGTGAATTTAGCTTCGAGTCGGGTCTACGAGAGAAACGGGAATCGATAAGTGATCGATATTTTTTTTTGTTCACTTTCAACGACCAATATTTGAAACTAAAAAAAAAAAGACTCGATTGGAATAACTGTCGACTGCCATTCAAATGATGTTAATCGAAAGTGAACTCGTATAAAAAAAATATCAAAAATCACACAGTACACGAATATAATAAAAATGTCAATCTATACCGTAAGTCGTCAAGACGACGCGACGTTAAAACCCTCTTTCCCATAAAACACTGTTACGAAAGCAAAAGAGACAAAAACTAAAAAATAAAGCCCAACTTAATAACGTAATTTGCCTCGGAACTAGTATCCTCTGCTTTTTACGAAAGTACAGTCATAAAACATTTTTCTCCTGTCACAATGATGATGAAATTTATCCTAGTTATAAAAAAAAATACACCACCCTAAAGAAAAAAAAAAATAATAATAAACTCATCAAAAATTGTCCCCATATGCACTAGTCTCAAGCAAAACCAAACTAATCTTGACCCCTGATCCAACGTATATTTCAAGTGGAAGATGGATCCGACTCGATTTGCTGCTGACTTCAGTTTACTCACCATTGAGTATATCTGTAAAACGACGATTCCGTTGACCCAGTAAAACATTAAGATAGCAAGGTCACAGCAATCTATCTACACGGTGACCTTCCTTTCCCGTTTTCTAGCGGAACCATTTTTCCGGTTCAATGACCATGTATTACAAACCACCAAGCAATTACTTATTGCCGAAGTAAAATGATTTCGCGCTTTTAAAGTGTCCGATCGCACAATATATACAGATATACGGTGTACGGAGACAATTGACGATAAACGCAGATAGAATTAACGGTGATCCATCCATCCTTCTGTTCAATGATCCATTCATCCGCTCGCTAACGAATCAATTTTCATTCATAAACCAGCTACCCTATAAGATCATCAGATATTGCACTCTAGTCTGAACGTTAGAATTAGTATCTAGACTTGTCATGGGCGAGCATTGTGGTGAGCGTTGCATAACCTAAAAATATAATACAGGTAGCTTTATTTGACTAGACCGAAAATTCTTATCAGCGTTGCGAATTGAAATTGCTCGACGACGTAAATGATAAATAATTTTCATTGATACCCTTGAGTGTACAGAACTGCAATCAGGCTAATGACTCAACGAGCAGTCTCTGCAATTATGACGAGGCGCGATATGTTTTCACTGATAGTTTCCCGCGGAGCGTCGAGGCCGCAACGCGGAAATTCTTACGGAATCGCAAACAAAGATTCTCGTGGGAGATTAAAAAACAAATGTACAATTGACAATTGGAAGAAGAAAAGAAAAGAAGCAATTTTTTAGCCTACTCGTACAAATCGTCCAGTTTCCATCAAATTGGCTTTTTTTTTTCATCTTTCCAGAAATGCATTCGTACACAAAGCCACGAATCTTGCTTCTCTGTATTCTTTTTAATGGCTCCAGTGCAACGAATGAACGTTTCAGAGTTCCGGTATAGCTGCGGGGGATTCAATGTAAGTAGGAAACCAAAAACAAAAAACAAAAAATTCCCTAGAAACTGGAGCAAAGATATCCAAGAAAAATATCTTCAGATTCGAATAGACCCGACCGTAGGAAACCGTGTATCATTGTTACCAAATAATTCGTTCTGCTCTTATCTGTTACCTTGGGAGAATTTCCAAGTTTTCGGCAATAATTTTTGCAACGAGCATTTTCCATGAAACGAGACTCTCGAAAAGGATTTCTGCGCTTTCGAGCGAGCCCGTAATAAATGAAACCGTTATTTAACTGGTTCTCACAGATGCTCAGTGAAAAGGAAAGAAAAAGAAAAATTATACTAATTAAAGTCGATGCAAATCACCAAGAAACGGAGTAACTGTGAAGCGGTTAGAAAAAATTATAACTCAGAAAAATATTAAACGTCCATTTTTACGACGCAACGCACTGCGCGCGCACGCGCCTACGTGAATACATGGTTCTTCGCAACCGACGTGAGTCTCGAGTGCGAATAATAAATTACAAAAGTATAATTAATGCTATTTGGTTCCTTGCTGTGTATATCTTTCCCTCGCTCTTTCTGCATCACGTATCATGCAGTACGTCAAGGTCGTATTTTTATTTATCGCGCAACAAAGACATCCCGTTTTTGTTCTTGCAGCGCGTGAAAAACGTGTCGCAATTCTTTTCTATAAACGGACAAGCAGGAAACAGTAGATGAAAACGTTAGTCATCATTGCTTTGAACTGAGTGGCATGCTGTTACACATATACAACAACTAGATGAGCAGCCTGATATTTTCTCAACTACAGACTCAGGTACAATGCACTGTGGACGCAGTTATGCAACCGCAATAACAGTAGACTCAGAGAAGTCTTATTGAATTGCTCCAGACGGTTACGGTACACGTTGGAAGAATTCAAAAGAGAGACAGAGAAGACTTTCCAAAGAAATTCGTTAGCACGGTGCAGCAGCGGCTGAGAAAATTGATCAGCTTGATCGAAAATATCCACAGGTATTACAGAACGACTGTCAACTCATTGGAGAAACATTGTTATCGAAAGTAAAGCGTAACAAGCTAGACCTAACCTCCAAACGTGAGTATCGTGCACGTATGGACACGTAGGCACTCGAGGGCAGACAGTAAAGCTTGAGAGAAACGTTATTAAGAATTCTAAGAGATTCTCCAAGGCTTCCTCGAGCATCGTGTTTCTCTGTCATTTACCAAATAAGAAGAATTCTAATGGGGGTTAACGAGGAACCATGATAAAATTCATCAGTGGACATACCGGCTTGTGTTGTCATTAGCGAAGTGTGCCTTGTCGCTGTTAAGCGAAGTGCCGAAGCTCATCACCGAACAAATTGGACGTTCCTGTTGATGCTGTTGCAGTTGAGCGTTTTTAAGCTCAACGTGCCGACTAAAATTTCCACCCATTCCCGAGCCGAACAACTCCGCTAGTCAGCTGATCGCCCTGGTCTTCATCGCCTCGGTGATTTTCTTCAAAATGGTAGCAATGATGCCGTACACTTACGATCGCTTTCGACGAGCGAACGATAGATCGATTTACGTATTGGCACAGTCAAAAGTCACTTGCACAAACACCAACAAAATTTACGACGGACGGACGACGCAGAAGTCACAAGACACAATTTAGGTTAAGACGAGCGACAGTCGATTTTCGTTGGAGTATAAAGAAAACTGCTGACCGTTTGAATCGGTAGACGATGACTTTTCTGTAATCCTTTGTGCCTGTTAGAACTGGTTTCCACGAAACGCAACCCGCCTCCCCTCCCGCTCGAGTCCGTAGCGTCTTTTTTTGTCAGCGTCTGGCCTGGACGCAACCACAATTTTCTATCGTGTTATTAAAAGTACGTATCCACTGTGTCACAAATATCAACGAACTTGGCTTGGACAGAAAGTTGTGTCTGATTTTTCAAGATCCCTTTGTCGATCCTAGCCTGTAAAAAGTAGCGTTGAAATTACCGGTTGGATTTAACGGTAACCTTTGCAGGTTATGTTACTGTACAGGATAGCAGCTGATGCACGATCGCGGAGCTACCGAAGGCGGCTAGTGCCGTTGACCGATGAGAGTTCGTAGACTTAGTACGGACTTATAAACAAATAAGCTTTGGACGCGGATTTGAATTGCGAAGTTTTCGATTACTCCTTAAAATCTATATAATTTAGATTTTGATTTATCAGACACGGGACTGAGGTTAGAATTTTGTTTTAGGGCTTGTTACCAAACCGGACTTCGAATTGATAATATCCTTGCAGCGTACACGTTACTCGAAGCGCGTCTAGCAGCGGACTGACTGCAACCACGGCACGGAGGACCAGCCGACGGATGCCGGGCGCCCCGACGCCTTACCCCTTCTATCGCATCGGCGTCGCCGCAACGACGTCTACGAATGCCTATACTCGCTGCTGCTCACCCTCGTTATAATTTTTTATCTCTTTCCCTCTCTCGTTCATCCACCTCCGCGACGATTATCTTCATCCGTAGTTTTACTTCTTCGTCTGCCTCTGGCGTAGCGGACTCTTGGTGCTCGTCAGAATCCCAACCGTATAATTTTCATGGATCGACGGCACCAGGGACGCACGTATACAAAGTTTTAAGAAATTTTTCCACTTTTTTCCCCTTCTTTTTTCGTAATACGTTGGATGTCGCAAGTGTTATGCCGCTAATTTTCTTTTTCTAAATTTAAATACGAAACGATCCTGCGGATCGTTCGACGCGTGCTAATTCGGACCGCGCGGTGCTGGGATGGATGAAGGGTGACGTGGAAGATGCTTCAATTTTTATCTTCGCGACACTCGATACCATCTCTGGGTCAACTCAAAAATAATTTCTTTACCACCGCGGTGAACTTTCTCGTGCTCTATGTACGCGAGAGATAATTATTTTAAATAATACGTTCCTGCAGTGTGTCACGCGATAATAATAATATTAAGTGGGTGTTTTCCCAGCGAGGAAATTCCACGTACGTTAACGCAAGGGTAACGCGCGACTGCTGATTATGTTCCTTTAAATAGAATTTTCGCGTGAGGTGTCGCTCAATTTTTATTACTTGCTGGATGAAAATCGATACTACTGGAACCGACGATATTCTTAGGAAATAATTTTATCGATTTACATTTAAAAGAAACATATCCAATAATTTGAAAATCAGCGATTCCTGGTATCACGATACACTGATCGCACTACGCAAAGAGCTTAGCAATACCAACCGCAAACGTCAAATTTGATTTCCATTAAATTAATTTTTTTTTTCCATGTTGTTCTACCTGCATCAAACAAAGTATACGCGATCGATAGCGATCGGACGATATGAAGAATTATTGATGAGTTAGTGCAAAGTGTATTTTCGTATGTACAGGTGCGAGCTGCACCTGCGGTAATGCGAACACGTAAGCCTCTTACCTATATGTATATATTCTGCATACATAACCTTAAATACAGAAAAAAAAAAGAGTACCTCACAAAGTTGACAAGCTTTCAATAATCTTAATTTTAGAACAAAATTTGTTTTTTTCCACCAAATAATTATTTATCCTAAACAAACTAGACCACCGTCCAATCTCAATGAGACTCATCCGATTTCCTAGAAACTTGCAGCATCCAGAAAGTAACTATAAACCAAGATTTACTCTCGTACCAAACAGGCGTACTGATCCTCGTATCGATCAGCTGTTCTCGACTACGTTTTCCTGCGACATGTAACTTTGAGCTTCTCCAAGGCAAATACGCGTCTCTACATGGAAACCCACAATGAGTTTCTTAATGGGATATCAAGTTACGCATAAACCATTACTGCTTCTTGGTACGTCTACTGACACGTCGCTGTACACGACTATAAATACGCAGTAGGTAAAACAGCGAATTAATTAAAAATATTCAAATCTCATAAATTTCTCAATGCAAGCCTCAAGTCGTGCCAATACTGCATTACAGTCTGATAATAAATTATAGTTATACAGATAAATTGGACCAACAACCCCTTTGCAGTGTTACCGCCGAAATTTCCATGGCACTAAAAAAAAAAAAATAAAATACATCAATAACAAATCCGCAGTGGCCTTGAAGCATCGATTTCAAGTCAAAAGTGGTCGAGCAGGTTGTTTTTTCTTTTTTTTTCTTTTCTAAGTTCGTTAAAATTACAATCAAGAACAATTTGCCGTCACGCAAGGCACAGGATGTCACCACTGGTTCGTCCAAAAATAAGATAGCGTTACGGCGGCACTCCGAGACGCTTATATTTACACGCGTAATATAAAGCCGAATCCGAGAGGAGATAAAGCCCAGGGAATACAGCGGTCGTGATACAAGGGAATGTTAATAATGATAACAATCCTCGGCAAGATTCCTTATCAGACAGGAAGCACCTACGCAAATAAACTGTAACTGAGGAATTACGATTTGATGGATCAGAGGACACGATGTACCAGCAGGCAGATTACTTGATTTCAGTGTGTGAGTAGAGGCCGGGTATAATCATCCAGTTGAGTCTACGTGATTAGCTAATTAGTGAAAAATTTTTTATTTCCAATTCAAGAGGCCACTTTTCAGTTATTCGCTTTATCGTCCATTCTATTTCCGTAATCAATGCCGGACCAACCCTCGTTCCTCCCCTCGCACCGCCATCCTCCCCGTCCTTACGAGATAACCAATTAAGTCGATTGCTCAGCTAATATCGGTTATGTTAATTTCCTGAATGAATTTGATGACCCGGCGGGATAAATCATTAGCGAATTATCGATAACGCCCGGGAGTTATTTATACCGATGAAATTAGCTTGATCGTCGATGCTGTTCTAACGTGGTGGCAGGTATGTAAATTGGCGAGGAAAAAAAAAGGTCAAAGGTCTTCGTTAATCAGGGGAGTAAAAAATTGGATCACGGCGCATACTATTAAATCGTATTTGCTGTTTTCACGGTCGATGACCCCCCCCCCCCCACCACCACCACCACCCCCCGAAGTTTTCCTGTCGACCGATTTAGTTCACGATGAATACCAACTGGGGTTAACGAATGCTCGGCTGTGATCGTAGACGCGGGAGTCACGTGTTTCCGGCACTTCCGGCGGACCTTTTCAATGTGAATGAGAGGACGCAATATAATTTTTTGTCGTTCAAAAATGGAATAACTTGATAACGTAACCAGTGGAAAGTTTAGGATAAAAAAACTTTTTTTCACAAAAATTTTGACACGTTCAAAGGGACGGACTATCCTAAGAGGATTTAAAGTTTAAATGGCTGCTACGGTCATCCGTCGCATCTTCTGCAGGAAGATTTTTAAAGCCTGTCCGATACAGACAGCATCTCGAGCAGCTGGTGAACTCTTGAGAGAATCATAGCGCTTAAATACGCAGTGAGCGTTGGGAGATGCTCAAGAGACAAGGGGGACAGCGGAATGACAGTGCCGTACGATAGTGACTGGAAACCCGTAGCTACGATACACAGCAAAATCAAAAATTAGAATCAACTTTGAAAAAAAAAAAAAAAGTATCGTTTGCTAAGGTTTCCTATTAGTCCCATTCCAAAGAGTACATCTCCACTGCGTTCCAACGTTCGGACCCTCAATTTTTTTTTTCAAATTCAAGATAAGTACCTGGCAAGTACTGCGTCTAGACGCCACATTTTTCAAGTTTTTCCAAAAAAGAAGTATCGTTTGCTAGGCCCTCGTAAAAAAATCAATAATTTTTTCTTTTAATGTCCCAGACACTTTCATTTGATATTATCTGTCAAATTTTACGCTTCACCCCTTCCTTTCGTCTCGCTCCAATGCGCTTCTCGGACCGCCATTAAATTCAACGAGACTAACGTCACGACGTCTCCGCAGGAGAAGCATCGCGGAGGTTGACAAAAAGTACAGCAGGACGATGAATTTTAAAAATAGCGAACCCACCTCCCCACCCCAAGCCCGACCCCCCACAAAGTCGTCTCTGAGAATCCGAAACATTCTCGGAAAACGTTCCCTGCCCTCCCAATGCGTAATCTCTGTTTTGATTCCGCTTAACGTAAATCGTCAGACTTCGTCGTCCTCGCGTTCTGCTTGCAGCCAAGTTACGTTTCCGCAAACTGAGGATGAGACTCTGATTTCCCAGAGACGTCTACGACCCCGTTTATTAATAATACAACCGATGACTCCGCTCCTGCTTTAATAATAGAATTTCGTCGAACGAGGACAGACGCCGTAGTCGAAATCCAATGAAAAAAGTCCGAGATACGTATAGACGACAAGTGGCGACATCTACAACTAAATCTTAAACAGCCATATAAAATATGCTTATCAATTGTATCATTATAGGACGCGATGGCACGTTACGCGCAGGTGTCTTGTGCGATTGCCACGGTAAAGAAATATACCATAATATACGCACGTCATATATACACAAAAAAAAACATCAAACCAATTTTCAAATCGGCATATTCGAAACTGACGCGTCAAATTGAATAACGAACACACGGGGCGCGAAAAGGCTTAAAAAAAATTTACCAAATCTTCATAATCGAACATACCAAAGGCGTAAAACAAATTTTTCCATGCAATGGGAAATACTTCGCGTGAGATTGCACGATAAAAAAGAAAAAAAAGAAAAAAACAAGAGTGCTGCCTCGACTGCAAAGCCGTTTGGCCCAATATATTTTTTTTCCACACACTTCCCCGACTTTTCGTAGAATTTCAATCTGCCCCGATATCCCAATATTATTCAGATCCTTTCCCCGGTAACGCGCGAGAAGCTTCCCCCCTCTAGGAATATTCAGTGTCCATCGGCGAGTAACGATTCCTCTTTATCCCGTCTGCTTTGCTCGAGAGATATCATTTATATTAAACAGGACCACCCAACTCTCATGTATTTTCAATACCTCGTTAAGCCGCTGAAGCTTCACTTAGATTCGTTGCAATTCGAACGGCAAAGAGAACTCGTTCGAAGCTTCTGCGATAGATGGTCAATGATTCATGGCGAATGGACCATCCCCGAAACGCAGCCACACTTCGTGATTGATCCACTTGATGATAACGTAAAAGAAGACAAGCCTATTGACGGTACAGACGACGTCGAAAATATCGTGCTCGGCAGGTACGTTACGCAACAGACGAAGAAGACTCGGTTCCCCGCAAAGAAACGCCCGATGAACGTCACGATCGATTTCACCGATTTTCGTCTCATCGATCGACTCCGTTTCCTTAATGATCTTCCAATTTTCATTCTTCGCGCTGTCCCTGCGTCCTTCTCCTCCCGCTGGGACTTCCTCCTCGATATCCGAACAAAGGTTTCCCATTGGACGTTTCTTACTGTCGGCCGGCCACGAACCAGACGAAACGTAATCGGTAGGGACGAACGGAGAAGGAAACCTGGTACTCGATCAACGGCGAACGAAAGGACGACCGATTCTCCTCCTTTCCTTTTATCGTGCCTGCTGCTCCTGGTTGCTGCCAATGAGACCCGCGCTAGACTTCATAGCCAACTGCGCGTTGGCCTACGCCTCTCGTAGAGTCTTAACTGCTACCGAAATTAGTTTTCTGATTACGAAACTACACTGGCTTCAAGTATAGGTAACGAACGACGTCAGGCTGACGACTTAATTTTGGATTTTTCATTCTCACGCTTCTTAATGGTTTTCAACATTTTTTTTTTTACAATCAACCACAGCCGAACGACTTTGCAGTGAAAGGTATAAAGATATTCCATTCTCGTTTAAATTATCAAGAAGGCATTGGGTTTGAATGTTATGCTGCTGATGATACCGTTCTTTGGGGTGGGTGGGGAGGGGGGTCTAACTTCACACAGGTGGAATGACCTACGGTGACCCGGCATCAAATTACATGCATTGTCTATTGTATACTGAATTCCATAGAATGATCTGAAGTGATGAAAAAAAGAAGATAATCCATTATCTTTTTAATTTGATACCAAGCAGGATGAGCGAAGCGTGCGAGTAAGCGTGAAAACCGGAAGTGTTTCCGGGATTCTTGAAAAGTTCCGGAAAGAGGTAAAACTTGGATTTTACATTGGACGTGACGCTCGAATTCGCGCGGAAGGAAGCTATTGAGTTGAGTGTCGTTAGAAGAAGTTTCTATGTCGATCAGAACCAAGCAATTCCGTCGACGGCAATAATAAAGAATTTTACTCCGAACGTATAAACAGACATTTTTCATGTCTTTCTCTTTTTATTTTACCCACCAGCAGTTGAAACTCGACATTTTATAACTCTTTTTTTCTCATAAACTGCAACGCGAATTCAGGCCATTGACTCACGTTCTTCCTCTATAAATAAAACAGACTCGACTGCTACCTCGAAAACGACTGCTAGGATCTTGAAGCTCTTGAAGAAAAACTGTGGGTGCGCATACGATGAAACACCATGGAGATTTACTGAAAAGAAAAAACTCTTTCGAATGGGACTAATTGAAAAGGCGTGGAAGCGATACTTTCTTAAGAAATTCAAAAACAAAAAAAAAAACTGCGTATTCACCCTGTACTTGCTACATAATTAATTTGAATTTAAAATAGCGATATTCGTATGCATTTGAGGAAGATAAAAATTTTTAATCGCGTAATTAAAATTCGAAAAATTAACAGCCAAATATATAGTGTATAAATGTATCTTTATAAAAAAAAAGTGTTTCTTTTTTGCACAGTGATCGATACTCATCGATTCGTCGATATATCGATTGTTATGCAAATTCGTTACTATACGTAATTCGAAAAAACAAAAACCTGTCACTGGTTCGACTAGGTTAGCATTTTTCTCGAAATATCAAAAATTACCTTATTCCCGATACCCACTTGATACGCGTGATATACGCATGAATAATGAACGCATGGCAATGCGAGTGAATTGAATCGACCCCAATGTAACAGACCAATTCAATTATACCGATTGAGATGGATGTACGAGATTGCCAGGGCTGTCAAGGAAAAGTTCCAAATGGCATAGGATACCAAAGTAAAATTGCTTTAATAATTTCCAAGTAGAGTAAGTGGCGAGAACTAGCGTGCCGTACGGAAATAGAGGAAATCGTTATAGCCGCGGGGGTACAGAAACACGAGCAGCACGTACGTACGTCTAAACGATTATTTTTAATAATTAAATCGGCATTTCCGTTCGATCACGATTTATAGGTCGATAAAGCCTCGTCACTGGTGGTGTACGGTCGACTATACCTATACATGTACGTACATTGATTTTTCTTATGCACGGCAAGTACATCGCACTGCAGCTCTTTGAATACCTCGAGGGTTCAGGCCTTGACCTTATAACCCTGACTAAGGTTGACCCTCTCGGTAACCCATATGGAGCAGAGTTTTAAGAGATATAATTTTCAAAACGCACACGGATTTTCATTTACTCGAAGTAGACCGTGTGGCATTCTTTTTTTTCGGTTTAAATTAGACTCTAAAAATGAATTGCGACCGAAACGACGCCTCAGAAGAATTACCACGCACGTGGCACGCGGCTATTAATACAGTCATATTCGCCCCCAAATAATTTCTCTTCGAGTTTCATTGACACAGCAATAGCATATTAGAAAGATAAATATTTCATTGGTTCACCCTGTATACAGTGGCGTCAGCGTGTTCCCCCTTTTTTTTATTTACTCTACCGTTATCTTTTCTTTATATAAAAAACTATCCCTATGATACGTGTATATATATATATATATATATATCGTCTCTAAGGGTTTCTTCAATAGTATATTTGACGTCACAGCCTCCTTTCAAGTATGAAACGAACTATAGCCCTATATATATATATATTAAAACTAGACACTGGACGTATTTAATTTTACTATAATAAAAAGTCTTGAATTATCATCATGTAACAGGGAGATAGTTAAGAAAAAATTTCACCTATCCAGTAGTCGTCTGTCAATAATCATTAAAAAAGAAATTACGACGGCAATAACAAAAAAAGAAATTTCACCAAACCCAAAATTACCATAGGCGCACGATTAAACCAGGACTGTCGCGTCGTCCGAAGATTGCATAGGAATTACTAGAAATCAACCGGAGAAAATCTCCCAGTAGTGCAACAGTCCCGAACAGCCGTACATACGAGAATAATGTATTCATGAATCTGTTAGAGCACTGTAAAATTTACGTATAAAAATAAGGAGCCATTGAAAATGTGCGACTGAAATAGCTCGGATCGACATAGCTGACGATGGAAAGGGAAGATAAGAAAAAGTTGTCATTTAATACCAAGTAAAGTTTCACGAGGTTAGCGCACCGACGTGAACGATCCTTGTTAATCGAGAGAGAGGATCATCATGGGAGGACGAAAAATTCAGGGAAGAGGGGAATGGCGGGGGGGGGGGAGAGAGAGAGAGAGGGAGAAGAATACAACAGAGATGAGAGAATGGCTGACGGGCTGGATGCTGGCTGGACGACTTGGCTGGTTTGGTACAGATCGATAGGATGAAGCTGCGTGGTATACACGATTTTCCAGACGCAGCCATATACACGTAGGATACGACGTGCAAGAAGAGACGCACGGAACGCGCGTAGTACTTGAGTATAAAAGATACCAATAAAAAGAGTACTTTCAATAGGAATTACATTCTGTTTATAGGCAGGTTTATATATGTAGCATATGAATATA
Source organism: Trachelus iudaicus (assembly GCA_030142595.1). Classification (NCBI taxonomy): domain Eukaryota; kingdom Metazoa; phylum Arthropoda; class Insecta; order Hymenoptera; family Cephidae; genus Trachelus; species Trachelus iudaicus. Next base: position 44,344 of record JARQTH010000656.1, read on the forward strand.
ATGAGATGTATATAAATAGTATGAAGGGACACGTGCAAGGTACTGGAAGCCAGGGGTATATTTTTTCTAATCTATGATCTATGATGGAATATATATATGTAGCACGGTTGTCAGAACAATGGCGAACGTATTTTCCTACGTGACAACCTCGGGATTTTTAGTTGCGTGAAGATACGTGAGGAAGTAAACGAAAATACGTGTTTCTTAGAATGCATGAATATTATGGAGGACGCCGATATAGACCGATTCAAGGACTTTTTCGAGTTTGGAATTCTTAATGCGATAGGAAGAATCTGCATTTTGATTAGCTGATCGGAACCGTGGTAATTAATTATTTGTATGGAGAATGGATATCTCGATGAATTGTGAATCTTGCAAAGGTCAGATTTAATATTTGCACTTTAAAGGAGTTAGATTTGTGTATTTCGATGCGCCGGAGCCGTTGAATCGTGAAATTTTTGGATTTTAGAACTGTTTTAATCGTATGCGAATACGAAGAACGCGGAGAGAGGTTATTGTCTGTCAGCTGGTAACGCTTTTGTACATTATTGAGAAAGGCTATTTCTGTACTGTTAGAAAAATAAATGACGGTGAACTATGTATGTGTCTAGAATCAATGACGTAACTCGTGACGTCCTTCATGGGTCGGTCACCCTCGTGTCCGAGCAGATAAAAGGTCAAAGGAATTTCCATTGAGAGGAATATATATATATTTAATTGATCATAAAGGGTTGTCAATGGGGCGTAGATTCATCCCCTATATAGAGAATTCTGGAATCTAACCTGTTACTGGGGCAACGGATGACGTATTATCCGCTATTCATATAATATTTCTAGTCGATTCGATTCACCGTGAAGTTTAGATTAAAAAAACCAAAAGCAAGTGACGTTCGTTAGGACTCTCTAGGTGTTGTTATAAAACGTCTTGTTATCATTGCCGGCTGATTTGAATCGTAGAAATGAAAAATTTGGCGCGCAAGAATAACGAAATATTTAGGTGACACGGACGGATGTAAACATTGAATAAGCTTTTGCAATTTAATTAATTACAGGTTCATCGACGAATGAGAACCCACGTGGGTTATCAACGGTAATATATCGGCGGCATAGGACAGAAATACGACGTGAAGGACAGAAATACGACGGCGCAGCAGACGAATCCCGCCATAAATGTCGTAATCGGAGACGCCGCCATTAAGTGACTTCCTGAGACTAAGATTAACAAAAATAAGCTAAATGGAAAACGTTACTCACATATTCTCGTCCACCCCTAGCTCGCGATATGATTTATCTCTGTCATTATCCTTGAACACCATCGCAGTTTGCGCAGCATGACTCCTCGCCGGTTTCCATCACAGGTCTCCGTCGCGACGCCCGTGAATTTCACAATAAACAACACGCGCCCCGCATCCTTCCGACAAACCGTAAATGGGATTATAAGTAACTCACGCGTAAGGACTCAAGGATTATTTAAGACTTTTTACGGGGGCGAATTTCACCCTCAACTACCCGGTCGATCGCAGCGCCATCTGCCTGGGCGTTCTCCACGAACAAATAATACTAGTCGCGCGCAACGACTGTTCGAACTACAGTGGCGACACCTGCCAGGATTTTTGAACAACGTAATTCAAATGATCGATATACAAAACGATACTTACGCAGTACGATTATTGATAATTAGCCTCGTGAAATTGATTGGCTACTGTACTTCGATGTAAGAATATTAATCGATCCCGTATGCTTTCAGCCGATTACGTTAGAAAAGCTTTGCTTTAACGGACTTGCGTTTTTTTTTTCACGGCTATTTCGGGAAGAGATTAAACAAAAAATTTTTTAATGACTACGACGTATATTTGTCTTAGGCCGAAGCTGCGTGTTTCCTGATCGCGAGATTTCTATGGACAGGAGAGAAATGTCTTAAATTTTTCAGTTTCTTTTTATGGGCTCTCGGAAAGAGAAAATTTGCGAGGCATTGGCGCAGCATAACCACGCTTCTTTGCAGTGGAGCAAAATAAACTACGTTCCAGTTGGATATTTGCCAGCAAACGTGGCTCCTTTTAAGTTTATCCTACTTTGCAACCTTGGCCTTGAAATTGCGTGGCACTGCTGGATAACATGATACAACATACTTAAGAATACGTAGGTAAATCGTGCCTGCTTCTTGGCAATTAATTACAATCTTATCCAGACGCTTCTATTATCCTTGGCAAATGGCGTGGTTAAAATTGCTTTCTATTACTTTTACAGTAATTATCTTTGGTATGGACAATAATTTTATTAATGCGAAAGAAGCATTGTATATCCTATCGGTATAAATTCTTTTGTTTGAAAGAAAAAAAACCACTCTTTTATTGTGATACTTGTGATACGTGTCAATAGTTACAATTACTTTTAGTCGCTTTACATTCAATTACATTATTTTAACCGTCAAAGCATTGGTTTCCGTGAGTATAATAAAAATATATGCATTGTAATGTATTTTCTTAACTCCACAGCGATAACGAAAATCCGAGAACCACCAATTACGAAAATGCACGGCCGCTCAGGTTGCTAGGTTGAGGTAGAGAGGGGTCGGAGCAAGAGTAAGGTAAATAGTGCCGGAAACGGAGAGCAATCGATCGAGAACGTGGCAGAACGAATTAGAGCTATAAAATTGAAATACCTCCACCAATTAATAAACTGGGAGTCCTCACCGGAGCTGGTCCATCTGATCGGTGAAGCCTGAGAACTGCATCCGGGGGACACACAGATGGGCACTGCACTATAGCACTGCACTGCAAATCGGTAGGATTTTCTGGATATTGCCAAATCAACGCGAGAACTTTTAATACCGGGTAGGAAAGACGTTTGGAAAAACTATCAACGGATAGCACGTGAGCGCGAGGCAGCTCGAGGCACCCCGATCGGTGTCCCAAGACAGACTGACTTTGACAATAGTCAAATTTGGTAACTAATAATTCCGATTGGTCGAAGATCCTCATAGCCAATAACAATTTTCCTTTCTCCCGAGTTGACCCTTTAAGCTAAATCGCGATCGTTTCTTAGCGCCGGTATCTCAGCCGGGCCTCTGCCGGTCCATGTAGCAGCCTCCGTCAGGCCGTTTCCTCTGCCGGGCAACACTCGTTACGTGGAGATTATTTCTCCACGACAGATTCGAGCACCTTGACCTCCACTCAAGATTTAAAAAATCTTCGAGAGCATTCGCGTACCTGCACGAATCGATCCGAGAGCTTAGCTCCTGAGCAGAATGGCAACTCGAAGGGAACCGGAAACCGAGAACGTTATCCGAATCGGTAGCTGGAGTCGCCTGCCTTTTGACCCTGGGTCGAAAGATCACGTCACAGTATACGTATATTGTGTAGTAGGAGTTTAAAAATAATATTGAGCATTTTTTTGTACTACTTATGAAAATTTCTTTTTTCTCTAAGATAACTGATCTATAAACACACTTTGTAATCTTATCATCGAGCCTCTCGAAGCAGAGAGGAGATTCTGTAGTCAAATGAGGTATTGACGTTTCGATGACGTCACGATTATCACTACTAATTATCTACATACATTTCAACACACTCTATAAATACTTTATAACAATGGACGGCTTTACTGTTAATACTAAGAGCGATTAATTATTAATAATAAAAAAAAAGATTTTTATACAAATTGCATTATTTAATTATTCTTATCGCCATAGCGTCGCTCCTGGTAGCGTCTGAAGTAATACGAAAAATTTGTAAGATTGATATAGATAAGAAAAAAAAAAAAAAAAAAAAAAATTAAAAAGAAAGTATCTCCGTACTTCGTGAGATACGTTTGAGTTCTCTTAAAAAATATTAATTTGCATAATGTAAAGTTGCATGACTATGTAAAATAAAAGTTTTTCCTTTCGTCCGAGCTTTCTTCGAGGAGGAACATAATTACTTCTCCTTTTTCTCATCAACGTGGGAATCTTCGACCTGCTCCAATTTCCCATCCTCCGCGTTAATCCCATGATTTTCCTCATTATCAACGTCCGTGCCATTCGCCGAATTCTCCGCCTTATCTTCCTCAAGAAGATAATCCCAATCATTGATATCACCGCCGTCGCGCACGCGATTCAATTCGCGCTTCAGCATCTCCAGACATTCTCGTCTCTCCTTCCACTTGTTCGGATTGGAATCATTATCAGATTTTTCATCGCCCTCGCAAAAATTCTCTAAATTCCTGTCAACGCCCACAGCCCGATCCTTCTCCTCGCACTCCAATATGTACCTCTCGTAGCTGTCGACCTGAGGAAAAATTTTTTTTCAAAAGTCAAAATCCAAAAGTAACCACATACCAAAAAAAAAGAAGTATCAAAATCAACTAAACTCTCACACCTTATCCTGCAACATTTTCTGCACGTCATTTTGCTTGCGCAAGTGTCGCGGCAGCCAGAAGCAAGCCTGAAGAAGTCTCAAGAATATCCAAGCAGCTCCGGCAAGCGCCAAATACGAACAAGCCGTCATAACCATGTTGATCAAATCCACAGACACCTGTTGATACTTCATAATTCAAAATTCTGCCAACTTCCTAAAAAAGAAAAAACTCCAAGTAACAATAATCCACCACCCACCGATAACCCCGCGTCGCATCGCTTACGATACGGTCTCTGAAACTAACCTCAATTTCCTGACGCATACATCGCACGATACCTACACTGGGTCTCATAATTAATTCAATGCCTTATAAAACAAAGAAATTAATAATTCCCACAAACCAGGCACTATTCTGACGCTAAAGTATCGAGCCCTTCGTGTACACGTAACCAGATTCCCCTACGATTGTCAAGAGTATTGATTTCCCATGTACCTGACGTACACGCATCACTTACGTATGCCAGACCAGACACTTATTTTCCATTTGAACTGAATTCCCCGCGCACCCATTGCCTAACAATTTCACCAGCACTAATTTTCGTGACTAACGACGCCCAGGTTAAAAATTGTTACGACCGAGGATGCAGCCGTCGCGTGACATAAGCTTCGTGCATAACAATAATATTGAACGAAGCTGGTCAGTAGGTATGTTTACCGCACGTGTTCGTTCCGTGTTAGCATTCATTCTATACAGTTAAATATCGATCGTGCTTTCTTGTGTTATCACATGTGATACGTGTGTTTCTTGCGAAGCTATATATGCACCTATATACTACGTATATTATAATACTCACCATAACGACCTATATCAGCGTAAAATTCATTTCGACATCCGACGACGCGTAATGCTCGATAATTATGTAAAATAAAACAATAAATTAATTGACCCCACGCGAGACGACCTGTTACTACTAATTAAAAACATTACAAAGTTCGTACCTTGACAATCTAAATTATATTAGGTATGCATTGATTGGACGTCGTGTTCGGTCATTCTAATTTTCATTAATTTAAATTTCATTACACGGCAAGATCCTTTGTAACATTATTAATTAGCAATGTGGAACGGCCTTGGAGCATAATAATAAGTGATTAACGAGTAACGTCAGTCCTCGTTGTACCTGTGCGTTGCACCGATAATTATAAATAATTTTTTGATGAGTATTTAAGAACAATTTTTTTTTTTCGAACTTTTTTTTCAGCGTTATCGCGTTTATATAAATATTTTTGTTTTACCTGTCGTTGATTACGAGCCGTCGTACGATTATCTGCCGTGATTGAATGAACTCACGTTTTTTTTTTTTTTTTTTTCTTATAGGTATCACGAAGAAGGCACATCCAATTTGGAAATAGAAAAATTTGTGAATGCCAATCGCATGAACGTTTTCGGATTTTACGCGGACGGAGCCAGTGAAAATTACGATGTGTCAGGTCGACTGTCTCAGGGCGACTATACTACTCTGACTCCTGGTGAAATAATCGATATATGGATGGCCACGTATGATTGACTGGGTGGCGTGTTAAAAACATGAAATCCATACGGGCTTACAACGTGCTTCGAAATATGAGCTGAAGTGGGTCGAGCGGGTCAGTACATAGAAATTGGTGTGAAGTTTCGATCGAAATAAGTAGAAGAGATATTAGGACCGGGAGAAAGTGTTAATAGTAGGGAAAGGGAAGAGATTCTTTTGTTTTTCATATTAGACTGGAACGGATGGGTTCTGCGCGACGTTTTATGTACGTGGGAAAAAGCCTTTTTTTTTTTCCCCTCGTTATAAGGGAAATTGTTAACGCGTCCACAAGGTGGGTTTGCATGTCGCAAATACACAAGGATACGAGGGGCACGGTACACGAGTCGAGTAGTAATATTTCACTATTTTTTTCAAACTTATTACTTCCGGCTGTTGGTAACGGAAATGAGATAAAGAATGGCGGTAATTGTTAGCGCGAACGGCATATATGTAGGTGTCGCTGGCAGGAAAGACAGTTTTTTGTCGTTGTTGAAGATGACGAAGTTATATATAATTATATGTATTAATTAAATATATATAGAGATATATAGAGAAGAGGGTAATTATTTGAATATTTTCCATTTATTTTGCATTACTTAATAAATCATTACATTCGATCATGATTCGAGTGCAGCCCATATACAATCATTGCATTTTTAATAAAAAATAAAATATAAGTCATCCTTAAATGATGGATACCGAAAGAGGATGCAGGGATACTCGAGTGCTGATTGACAGAGATCATTCAGATCCGATACAATTTTACATTTGCTTTTCTCCTTTTCTACTAGACGCATTCTCTCCGTTAATATGTCTTTACAACTCGTGCTTCCTAATATCCGATCAGGCCTCGCATAGCAGCTACCTTCTTTGTGCTCCGTGCAACAAGATCTGGTATTTCGAACAAATAGACATTTTTGAGACCGACCAAATTCTCCTTTTTTTTTTCTCGTTTTATCTCAGACACTCGACCACGTGTCACGTAATTTGTGAAAATTCAAAAAAGTTACGAAAAAACATTTCAGACAAACATTTATATAGGAACTCACGCGAGACCCGATTGAATTTACAAATTTATTAATTGAAATGTATTTCTTTTTTTTTTTTCATTCGCGATGCACGATGCATGAGATGACGTTGTTTTGTGTATTTATTATTGTTCCTCTTTTTCCTTCTTTTTTTTTTTTTCGTTTCCCTCCAATGCACTGAAATTCCTCCATTCACAAAAGTACTGGCTGAAGTGTGCTGTGCTCGTTTTCATTGACGTCCCGGTAAAATTTGGTTGTCCGGAAAATTCTCGAAAAAGAAAATCTCAACACGTAGGATACAGCGGGCGCACGTAAATCAGCGGTGTATAAATTTTCAAAAATTACCACCAATCGGCCCGACGGACTAACAGAAAGAAAGAAAAACAATTTTTGCACTCGCAAAGTAATTTCGCATTACAAAATCATTGACAAGGATACTGATACGTCATCCACGAAATATATTCAATCAATCTGTTATCCAATTATAATAATTCTTTTAATCTCACCCCCACTCTCTCTCTCTTTCTCTCTCTCTCTCTCTCTCTCTCTCTCTCTCTCTCTCTCTCTCTCTCTCAACCCACAACATTGAGAACATACAAAAAAAAAAAGAGCATCCCTCATACGGCAACTTTTTTGACAAGTCACCAGGTACATTACACGGAATACAATATTGTCATCCTGAATCCGCTAAGGACACTGAATTCGCGCAATCTCGCAGTCGTGACGTCATCAGAAATAAATACAAATACACGAAAACGACGAGGATCTTCATCGAACCAGTAAAAAAAAAAAATTAAATGCGACATTGGTTCCTAAGAAATTTTAAGAAAAAAAAAATCAATGTAAGTAGAACAAAAAAAACGATTAAATGCCAAATACTCCAGTGAATCGATCGTCTCGAACGAAAGGGATTCAGACGTTGATCCAAAAAAAAAAAATTCCATCTCAAAAGATCCATTCGACCGAATCAATCGGCACTTCGTTCGATCGACTTAATCCCGGAAGCCAACGTACAATATTGAATTCCGCAACGTCCAAAGTTTCCTGCCTATCGTTTTACCCTAACGGCTAATTGATAATTTCCCCTCCCCCACCCCCCTCCCCCCACAAAAAAAAAACGAAAAAAAAAGTCATCGGCTACCGTAACGCATAAATCGATCGTCCAATCGAACGTACGGATGAACGTTCGGATAAATCTTACGAATGGACGTACGACGACGTAGACGTATCGCCGCGTTAGCAGCAGCATCATTCGCGTAGTACAAGAGGACTACTTACGGCCATGGATTCGCGATAACACTATCGTTAATTAAAGTAAAAATCTCTATCTAGGTATTAACTAATATCAAACTAATGTATACAATTCGCATTCATGCGGCCCAACGTTAAATCGCCTTATTAAATGACAAAATTAATGTACATACCAAGTAATACGAATACCACTGGGACGATCCACGTGGATTACAAAGCAGTCTGATTAGATAAATTCATGTATTTTTATAGAGGGAGAGAGAGAGAGAGAGAGAGAAAGAGAGAGAGAGATGACTGGGAGGGGCGGAGGCAGGACAGAGGGGAGTGGAACAGGTATGAAATAATCAAAGACAGAGAAGGAAGATCCATGACAAAGAGAGAGAGAGAGAGAGAGAGAGAGAGAGAGAGAGAGAGAGAGAGAGAGAAAGCAATATAAATTGGTAACGCTGTTAAATTCATTTCGATTCTCCCTAACGAGTGACTAATCTTTCACGTTTACCGGAAGAAGCCTGATGAATCTGATGAACTGATATTTCCTATTTACGTATCACTGTGTACGACTGATAACGCAACCGTTCAAAGTTGCACGCTGTATCGGTATGGATGATTCGTGGCGAAGTATTGGTCTTGTGTTAATGAGTGTAAAGCGACGAGGGGTCGGAGGCGGGGAGGGGAGGGGAGGGAGACACTTAATGACGATCACTCCTTTCCTTCGTTTCGAAGAAAAAGAAGACAGCGCGAATGTTCCAAATTCATTTCTACGTAGAAGCGGATGATATCTTTTTTTTTTTTTACTATGCTTAATGAATTAACGCGCCGAATGACTTTGTACAATTATATATATATATATATATATGTATTTATGTGTATATATATATATAGCTCGTCGATTAATTTTACAAGTAATTATTTACAATGTCAAATTCGTTGTTGACGAGGGCATTTTTTTAAATTACAATTTTCGACGGCCCCTGCTAGGGACTTTTCAAGAAGTCACGATGAACGAGGTCACGTGTGTTGGTATAATTTTTTTCTTTTTTTTTTTTCAAGATTTATATAAAACGTCATTGGTAGTCGTGACTGGGGTAAGAGGGACGGGTATGACGATGAAAAGTGCAGTTCGCTTTGGGGCTGCAACTTAACGTTTTGAGAAATGGATTTCTTGGCGTATTCGAAGTTATTGGCGTATTTGGATGTACGTATTGTCAGGGTCGTATAATTAGTTGACTTATTTTTTTCAAAGGACCTTTTACGAAGCCACTCGCTGATTTTCAATGTAGACAATAAGGAGCCGAACGATAGTGGTTCCGGCAATTGCTTAAGTAAGAGGCATTATTATTATCGTGAATTTCAAGCCGATCGTAATTGTCAGTCTTAAAAAAGATTACGCTTATTTGTTGGTGATAACAGTAAAATGTTGTCTGTCGAAATTATTATCTTCAATGACTTTTTTTACGATCAATCAAGTCTTTCTTTTTGCTTCGAGTGGGTTAACAATTTTTTTTTTTTTTCTTAGAGATTTCGCTTCAGCACGTGGGTCTGCGAGATGCGGTTTTACCGAACCACGAATCAAACAATTATTAATATTAATTATCGATAAGATTCATCAGACTTATCCAGAAAGCGTAATACAACGACGATACGATACGCGATATTTGTTTTAACGAAGTAAATACAGCGTTCAGTTATATTACAATTAATTGTACAAAAAAAAAAAAAGAAAGAAAGAAAGAAAAAAATCGATAAATCCCTAGAAATCGCAGTTGCTGCCGAGGCTGATTATTTTAATTGATTAATTAACGAATTTAATTAGAGCCGACACAGCGCGAAGAAGACGTTCGATATCGTTAAGACGTTAATTAACGTACCGTAAAATAAAATCACACGCGAGCCCCTTGCCAACGTGCCAATTGCATTATGCGAATTCACAATTATGCCAATCGGTAAGAACGAAGAGTCTTTAGTCAGCGAGTCGTTCGACGATCTACGCTAATCCCAATGGAGCGCCATAATTTTTTCCTTTTGTTTTTCACCATTTGTGCAAATTTACGTTTCTCGAGAATTGCGAAATCGCCTTCGCCGTCTCCCACAAGTCGACCGTGCGAAACGTAAATACCTTAAGACGTTAGACAAGCGTGCGAGTACGAAAATACGTCGTTCTAATCGAATAAAAATCTCAATTAAAAAGTCTTCGTCGGAGCGCAGTGCACGCGTCATTGACAGAATAAAATGATCTCGCATAAATTATCTTGATCGTCGCCAAATCGTTCGTAAAGAAAAATTTCTTTTTCAGTAAACGATTTTCGCATTGCTTCTCCCATGCTTGTCGTTTCGGCAACGCGATAAGGACTCTGGTTACAAAGGTCACGCATTAATAAATGATATATCCCCTTAATGATATTCAACGGAGCAACAAGTAACCGAATGTATTTCAGGCTGACCAAGATGAAGAAAATTAAATGGTATCTTCAAACAGAAGGCAAGCAACGACATAAAGTAACTTTGAAATTGTCTGTAGTATGACGCAATGATCGAGGTACCTTCGGACTTTGCCACTTCGGACAGAGAGATCTATTTAATCATTAATCCTGAGGCTCAACGGCTCGTTAAAGGCCAACGGGAACAATCGCAGGACTCTTGTTTCGAGCCGCTGATAAATTTCCCAGCAATTTCGTCGACCGATCTTTCGTCGCTATACAGGGTGTTCCGTAAAACGAGACTAACAGACTTATGAAGATTTTTTTTTTTTCCCAGCAAAGTGACGGCCCACGCTCGTTCCCACTGTTAAAGAGATTTCAATGATTCCAAGAAGCGGGAAACGTGACTAAACTCCCACCACCCCCCCGTCAGACTGTAGGAGTAAAAGACATGATGGCGTGGGGACTTTGCTGGGATGAGTTCAAAATTTATAATCCGACTCGTCGAATGAAACACCCTGTACGCATGCATATACTTGCAACAATAACAGAGTAAAATAATGATTCATCGGACGCACAGTCCCGACGAATTCCGCGTGTTAAATTTCTATGGCGATATAGATTGCAAAAAAAAGATAACAAGGGAACGACTGCGTATATCTAAATATAAAAAAAAGTTGGACTCGTTAAAGAATAATAATCACTGTTATCCTCAATGGAATATAGTACACGGGTTCCTTGGCAATAGAAACTCTTTCGGAAATACCTATGCTCTCGTGTGCCAATAATTTGGTTTATAATCACTTAATTATCTCCCTCTCCCCTCCCCACCCTCCCCCATTCACCCGGCCACCCTCCCTCTACCGCTAACAATAGGTTCGACAGGAATATTCTTATAAACGTAACGTGTTAATTGTAAGGTAATCGAATGTAACGTGATATCTCGTTAAGCTTTGTAAATCTCGGTGGTTACTTTCGGTCGTTGGATTATTATATTTTGTCCTTTTTCTTTTTTTTTTTCGTAAATACTTCACTGGCTTTGCGTGCTGCTCTAATTTGGCAGCTGTTCAGCGTACGGCAGTGGTTTCTACGTTTATTTTAAATTAAACTGTCCGTTCGCTCGTGCCGCGTACGTGCAACTGTACGGCGAAATCGTTACGAAACGCTGTCGCGCGAATCAAGTCAAATTTACAATGAAGAGTGAGTTTCTTTTTTCTTTTTTTTCTTAAATAATGAATAACTTTCTTTCTTTTTTTTTTTTCCAGTGAAATCGGTACTGTGTGGCCCTTTGGAAAATTCGTTAGGACGATCGCACGCATGCGCAGGACAAAATATTTTCGAGGACGTTCAACGCAAAAGATCATGACCGCCATTGGACGTGGCGCAAAGTCTTCCCATGCCAGTTCGTTAATACGTATGTTATAATAATGCTCGGAATGGTTCGGACGAAAGGCAATATTGTTTCAATCACATTATCACGCGTTTCCTAATAGTAACGTTAAATTAAATTGTAATCATTACGTCGATGCGCACTGAAATTCACACAGTATACGAAAAGCATAGGCATTTTAGCGACGAACAATTTCATTGTTTCGAATATCAATGAGGTATCGGCAGAGTTTTTCTTTTTTTTTTTTTTTTGAAAAACAAATAATACGACGCAACTGGATACAAGAGGGGTGACGGATGACAAGATAAAAGTATATATCTAGCCTTTTTCTTTTTTTTTTTTTAATAAAAGAAAAAGACTAGAGCGGGACTGACGTTTTTCTCTGAGAAATCTACCGTCGAAAGTTTATATGTATATATACTGATAAAAAAAAGAAAAAAGATCTTGCCAATTGGCAAGAACGATCGACGTCACGTGATTCACGTTCATTGCCATCCGAAGAAGCGTTTTAATCGAAAACTATATTGAATTTCGTAATTGATAAATGACGCTCGGCGCGTCACGTGAAGTTAGGCCAAAGATCATTTGGAAAGCTTATAGTTTCGGTTTGGTGTGGTCTTGTCGGAGAAACGTTACCAATATGCATTGACGCGAGAAAGATATTTCAAACACATTCGACAAAATTCAATATATAAATACAGAATCATCGACCCTACAGTTCTCTCATTAAAACTAAAATGCAATTACCTAACTTTATACAACATTTACTACAATTACGGCATGAAGAAACCTCATCCTCCTTACTACTTGCTTCGTTCAGTTGTCCATCGAGTGCCGTCGACGGCGCCTTGGAAAAAACATTCGAACGGCTTTTGCTAAACCCGAGCCGAAGGTCATTGAACAAAAAAATACAAAAAAAAAAAAAATAAAAAAAAATAAAGATCAACAGCATCAACGGAGAACGTTAGTGCTCGCGAAGCTTAAGTGATTCGATATACGAATTCCTTCGAGGATTAAATATTACAAGTCAGCGAGTACCGACGTGTATCTCTTAATCATTGAAATCTGAAATACATTAAAATCTGAATAGCAAAATAAATTCTGCCAATCACTTACAATTATTTAATTCACTTGATTCAAGGACACTGAAATTCCGATTTCCTATTATCCGAAATTCAAAATTCATATAATAATATTGCACGTGGGCTCTGCGGGTAAAAAATATAAATTTCTCTCTCGACTATCTCATGAATCTTCGTTAGGTTTTCTTTTTCTCTTTCAAAGACAAAAGTTGCTCTTACGATTGCACGTGTGATTAAGATTGTGAGGGAAAAAAAAAGGTTGCACTTACACTAGGGTAGTCAAAGGTGAAACCGACGAGCGAATGTTCAAAGTTACTTCGGGAAACGTAGATTCGTAATTTCGCAACTGAACGGGCAAGTAGCGGATAATCGATACGGTATACATTAATAAATGGAACTGAACAATTGCTAATGAGTGAATGTCAACTGAAGTTTTACGACACTATGATACGTGAACATCATTACATTATCGTACTTACAAATACACTCGCTACAATATTACCTATATCCTTATGTAACATTATCATTATCAATATACGTGGCCAATAAGAACAGATTTGTACTTGCATTGAAATTGTTAAGTCAACTCCAATCACTTCGCACAGCCCAGTATAGCGTGTATGTTTTCATATTATTTTTTGTCTTCGTTTTCTTTAAAAATACAATTTCTCAGTGGATGGCAGCATTCATATCAAAAAGTTGGCTTGGAGAATGTTGTAATGACATTTAGAGGAAGGAGGTTCAGGGTGCTTCGACTAGTAGAGGCTAATATTTTTTAATAAATATGTGAAATTGTTCCAATTGTTAATGTCAATATCACAGAGGCTTGATCGGAATATCGTTTTAATCCTTTTTTTTTTTTTTTGGTTTCATCATTTCTTTTTGTAGGAAAATAGGTATCTACATATTACCATGATAATAGACATTACGATATCCTTAGTGCGGGGAAAGGTTAATTCTTAAAAATGCAATACACTATACATGGGCTAAGCGCATTACAACACGGCTCCCTTCACCTGGTCATAAGAATTATTAATCAGTGTCTGTCGGGTTTTTTTCCTTTTTTTTTTTTTTGAATGTGCGGCAATGTGGAGTATTGTAGTATTCGCTATTACAGAGTAACAATAGTCGACGGCGAGTGGTATTGCTAGAGCCAGAATGTAAGAGAAGGAGCGATGGGGCTTTCGTTATCGTTATTATTTATTATTTTCCTTATTGTTACTTGGGCCTAGATCGCAGCGGCTGCTACCTGCGTGAGATCAAACCGTTGCTCGTTCCTACTGTTGGCGTCATTTCCAGTTCAACTAACAGAGGAAAGTGATCTGTAACATGAAATACAAATGACACCGATCGTTCGATGGATGGATCCTCTCTAATTGGGACAGACAGTTAGAAAATCTAAATTAAACGTCAAACTTACCGGATGGTACATGGGGATGAGGACAACCAACCACTTTGTGTTCTCTAAACCAGTCAGCACTCAAAGGGCCTAGAAGTCCCAGCGGTACCATGCTCTGCTTCGAGTAGAAAATGTAGTCTATTATTCCTTTGAAGTCAAATCTGAAAGAGAAAGAGATATGTACACGGTTTAAGCGGGAGATATATTTATTTCAAGAGGATCGTGTGGGATATGCTTGGGTATAGAAGTTTTATGAAGTTAGTATGACTTACGTGTAGTTCGTATAGGGCATGATGTCTTCGCTGTATGCCGATGCAAGTTTGAACGTGTGTGTAAATTCATTAGGCTTCTCGCAGCCAGAGATCTTTTGTAAGCATGATTTGTAAGCCAGGTCTTTAAAGTCGCGGTGATCCGATGCCACCCGTCCGGATGTTAGAAACTCGATCACTCCTGTAACAATGAGAAGTGATTTTTATTAATGCAATAAATGCATAAATTACTGTTAAGGTTGAAGGGGCACGATGGGACTTACCAGAGTCAGGTAAAGAGTTGAAGTCACCGCAGAGCAGTAATTGAACATTAGAAGAGTCAGGCTTGTGACCAGGTCTAAATGATTGGCCTGCTTGGTCTAGAATGGAACGCAATTCGTTACTTAACATCATTGTTTGAATTAGCTTGACATCGCAGAACTCAGGATCCCAGTGAATGTGCGCTGTGCAAACTAAGATAGGTTGCTGAACTTGTGCTGGGTCCGAGGGAAGGCCTGCAAATATAAAAAATTATGGTTCAGCTGATTGTTCGACATAGTACGATATGAAGCAAGGAGGTAATTTTAATATAGATGACATTTATAAATTTCTTCGTCAGCAGAATTACTCCGAGTGTTGATTAGACAATTAGTTAATTATTTTAATATTTGCATTGGTCGATGTGATCACAGAATGTAGAGAATTTTTGCAGTTCTTTTTTGTGAGGAGTAAAGACGAAAGCAATAAAATTTTATATTGTATTTCCAGTAGGAACTTTATTTACAAATTATAACAAATAACTTAGTTCTACGAAATCCGTAGATTTTCCATATCGTGTATTACTTGAAGCCGTGGTAAGGAATAAAAATATATTTGTGATTGTGAAATCACTATAAATACATTTTTTCAATGAACATACAATAGATTCAGCAGAAATAGTTCCAGCTTAGTTCCAGACCCATGATCGTTTATGACATCTGGCATTGTTGATTGCAATTTATCGCAAAGCACTTTATATATTGCTAGAAATATATATATATACGGGTATACCAAAAAGTTTGATTCAACAGTTGATTTCAGAACTAATATAACCGATACAAGTACATTACAAGATTTTATTTTCCTATAATCAGCAATGTTCCATAATGTTATTGGCACAAAAATTTCGTTTTTTTTTCTGGTAAGAATCACTCTTGGGCTCTTTATGTTCAGTTCATTAACCACATTCAATTTTTGAGTTAACACCGTAGAATTCGTAATTACTTAAAAAATTACTATCAATGTAAATACACCATAAAGAAGAAGACAAGGATAAGCAATTAGCAGGCGTTGCTTTTCTTCTCCAGACATAGCAGAGAATAGTCTTGACGCAGACAAAGTAGCCCATGAAACTGCCAATACAGAAAGAAGCATACCGATGGGTCCTCTGAGAGTAGTGAACACACTCAGTCCCGCAAGAGCGACGACTGGCAAAATACAGTAACCCAAAACCGAGGCAACCGATGACAGTGTAATATTACCAGTGCTACTCATTAAAGATTGTAGCACATACATCATTATACAAGAAGTAACTGCAAGGCCATAAACATAACCAAAATGAGCCTTAGACCCGGCCAACAGTAGAAATGCAGCAAGAGCTAAACAAAATGTAACAGGTCCAGCTAAGTCGGAATCTTGCAAAAGATAATTTGCATCATCGGTTTGTCCTCGTCTATGAAATGGATTTAGTACAGCTAAAGTCTTCTGTATAATCCTATCGGGATCAATCCCAAGTTCTTCTAGCAACGGTGGCTCGTCTTCTTCTTCGCCAAAACCAGCAGCACCTGTGTCGCAGAGTAACAGAGTCAGTACAACCGACACGACACTTATTCACAGTTTAACTTACCCTTGACATAGTCATCCTGCGTGTAGATATCACCACCGTAAACATTTTGTGTAGGATCAAGAAAGCCTTTCTGTGGATAAGCCGAATAATCACCAGCCTGTTGTTCACTGTACGATTGAAACTCAAACTGTTGGTTAGGTTGACCAAATCCCGATGTATCAAAGTTGTATTGGCTCTGAGGTGGTTGGGACCAATAATTATCCTGACCAGTATACCCGGCCATTCTTTATCTCGCGAACAGAGTATCCACGCGTCCTTCTACTCCCAGATTTAACGAAAACCCAGATGTTGACAGCAAGACGGAAATGAATGCACCGGAATACACTATAAAACGGAAACCGTATACTTACTTTGCTCTGCAGACTCTTCTAGGCACACTACCGAGATGGCGGCACTTGTACAAATAATTTCTATCATTCGTAGCCGACAGGACGAATAAAAAAATATTTAAAGAAACAGTACTTATACGAAAATTCCCAAAACGAATTGTGAAAGTGCAGTTACTCAAGATATCATTTAAAACCTAAACCAGACGTCACGCACAGTAAATCAAGCATGTACCGTAAAAACTGTAACGGACAAAAGCCATCGATCGAGACAAGGATAAAGACGCCCGTAAAGCAGTTGAAGCGTACCGAGGTTCATCGGTAATGTCCCAGCTTATACCGTAATTCCAGCGAAACGACGTTTCGATTAACGAGACAAAGTATACCGAAGTTCCCGCAATTTACATTAACATTAAAGCCATTGATTTAAACGCAGCAGTCGGTGTTAGCTCGACGGCGTTTCAGTATCTACTCAAGTCATTTTTATAGGTGAAATCAAATTGGTTTCAGACTGCGGTCGATTCCTCTGAAATAGTTGGTATACCCCCGTGAAATCCCAAGTACCATTCCAGTAAACCAATAAATCCTATTCTCGCGAAGTCATTAAACTGCAATTACAAAGATAATTTAATTAAAGTATCCCCGGACGTCGTCATCGATCAACCGTCAAAGGGACACCAAATACTTCGTGACAAGTTTTAATCGTAAATGACGACCGTCCGTAAATCAGAATTGATCAAGAGAGATACGCGGTCGAGGATTGTTAGATTAGTTCCAGAATTTCGCTGAACGCGATACGAGACGCTTTTACCTCTGTTTACATTGCAGAAGCAGCCATTTTACTGCAGGGGCGACGTCATAAAAACTTCTCTATCGTAATAGAAGTATCCGATCGCAGTGAACGAAGTAATTTCTCGATGATTCACAAGGTGTGTGCCAAGCTCGAGCTATCTGCGGCCGCACAATTTCAAGTTTTTCTGCTAAAGCAATTAAGCGCTCGCAAACATCGCGCGAAGTCAGCGAGAAAACGGCGTTCGTACACAAGCCCGTCGGCAGCCTCCCCTCCAAGAGAGAGAGAGAGAGAGAGAACGGTTGCGATTCCCAGAATTATTACCTCCTAGTTTTTCTACCGTCATTGACTTCCCGTAATTGAAAGTATCGGAGCATGGCCAATCATTACCGCGGATTTTAATTATTTTTACCGGCACCTCGACTAAAGGCCGACAAACGCTTTTTCCTTCGTCGTAAACGCGATTACCCATTGCGCGCTCTAAATATGGTGAGCAGGCTATAACGTAAATACTTGAATCCTCAATGAAATTCTGTAGACCAGCAGCCAATAAAATTCTGTAGGATCGATGGTGATTTATTCCCAGGTTATGATACTTAAGATCCGTGTAACAATGGGCTGCTGGTGATACTCGTACGGTTGGCTGATAAAAAAAAAAAAAATCGATTAATCAGATCGTTCGAATCACCTATGAGTTACGAGCAACAGGTCGGCCCTTCAATATTTTTGAATGAAATTACCTTTCGAAATGAAAAAAAAAAAAGAAAATTATTCCGTGAATCGTCAAACTAATCCCACTGAGCAGACAAACACGAATAAATTGAAAGACTGCAAAGGAACAGAGTTTACAATAGATAACCATAAAATCCCAGTAACACAAAAGGATCTAGAAGTTTCAAGATAAATTCGTAGAGGAACATCAATTGAGATAAAAAAAAAATAAGAAAAGATAAAAACTCTTTGTGACGCGTTAAACCTGCCAGAAACAAAGTATCCAAACCCATAAAGTAACGCATAAAGTAATCAGATCAAAGCGCAAGGATCTAAAATCCCAAGATACAGTCGTGAATCACAATTACACGACGCCCAACGAATTGTAAACGAGCGCCGTCTCGATACCGAGCCGTTCATTCCGCCTGGAAACACGAATCTAATTGCGCTATCCCTGCGCTATCAGACGCCGTTGCTCCAAAGAATCGAACGCACCTGCTGCCAACAAAATCTTCAATCATGATCTTTACGAGCCGTCCGTAACGAGCAACCTCCTGTTACCCTCCGTACCTACAGCTCTAACCTATCAATACCGTGCGAAGTACCCACCTAACAATCAGCACCATAAGAGCACATAGGTAGCCAGTAAAGCTCTACATGATGCAGAGAGTTCAAGAGGATGGAGTATGATGATGGTTCGTATTCCAAGACATTTCAATAAGACGATCCAAGATGGAGAAGGATAATTGATGATCCATAAGAAAAGATAGGAGAGGCAGGGCATTTTCAGAAATAAAAATAAATAATTTAAGATTAAAATGGAGTACGAGCATCTCAATGTCGAACGGTGGTCCCGGACCGAGTTTCTTGGGTACAGAAGTGAGCGAGGCCGTGTTTCGTGTAATAAATAACAAGGAATCAATATCGTAAGAGTAGGTTTGCAAGAAAGCTTTTATCGGCTGGCAGCCTCTTATAAAGAGTCCAACTTTTTCAGATCGAATCGGTCGGTAGGTCGTTCCCCAAGGGATTGAGGAGCGAGAGCCCAGAGAGCCCGACAGCTCCCTGGCTTCCTTCTTGGCTGGTGCGGCTGACTGCCGGGCGCCCTCTGCGACCCGTACACCGAAGCCAATCATAAATTCTATAGCAGTCAAAGTGTCAGAGCTAATAATATCGGGCTGTCGACCGTGAAAGCCTTTACAGCCACTCCTCTGGCCTCACGACCCGAATGCGTTTGCGATAGCTTCCTCCCGCCCCACAGCATCCACTCATCCGTTTACATTCCCATCGAGCTCATCCTTCCACTCCTCGTTCAACCAGTTCGCCACCCAGTGTAGCGTCCCTTTTGCTTTCTTCGAACTCCAGCACGCTTCCGGGCTTCCACGCACTGGACCAGCCCTTGATCTTAGTTCTGGAATTACCAGAGCATCAGAGGGCAACGGGGATAGACAGCAAGGAATACAGATGATAAAAGAAACTACCTTCGTGTTCGGACGCCAGATGCCTCTCCTGTCTAGCGTCACGCAACTTCATTCGATGACATCTGACCTTCGACCTACGCACGTTACCAATCGATATGATAAAAATGACCCTTGTTAAGCCACGCGAGAGTCTGATTGATTGTTGGGTTTAGATATCTGCTCGTTCGCTTTTTGTGATTTGAATATTCGATTTTTACGGATTCGCATGACCAGGTGGGTCAGCTGTTATATTATGTGGTATAGCATAAGGATTTGTGATAGAGAGTAACTGGTGACCTGGAACGAGGAAAGATCGTGGATGACTAGTCGACCGAGTGTACGTTTCAATTTACACTGGCGAAGACGATGGGGTTTCGTGCGCGTAATTAATTAATTAGTAACTGGAGCTGCTTGCGGTTTTTTTTTTCGATTTTCCACATAGCCGTCTCGTTCGGTATTCAAGGGAGGAACGCGTGTCGGACAGGTCCGGGCGACCTGCTCTGCGTGTCGGAGATTAATTATGCGGTTGAATTTTGTAACGGGCTAAATTCCGAGGAAAGTATTTCCCGGGCCATTTCTTTTGGGCGTAATTAGCAGAGGGAACAGAGACGTCGCAGAGACGTGTAACGTCCAAGTAAACGCGAGAACTCGCATACAATTACGTACGCGAACCGAAGACAATAATTGTTTCTTATAGTCGGTTAATCCTAATGCGATTTCGGTGCTGTCGCCAGGTACGAAGACTTTGCGCGCGATCTCCAGGGACTTTGCAATTAACAGTGGCGGCCATATCTCTGCGCATCCACCTGCTCGATACTTCCCTCGTATTTCAACGCACTTATTAATCCTCTCGTAATGGCATCCAGAAGGACACGCAGGAGGTCTGCCATGGCTGGCACGGATTTATTAGGTGGTACTCATCCCCGTGAGACTTGGGTCCTGTACAGATGCTATTTTTCACTGTGCCAATTTATACTGCTTACTGATCAAGCTGGAACCCTCCATCAATTACAGCTGATTGCGCGTTAATTGGCTTGAATTACAGAAATGCGTATTCTAACGCTCGTTAACCGTCAACGACGTAAAGTCATTATACACGAGAAAGCTCGATGAACGACGGTTACGCGTTGTTTTTCCCTATGAAAATACTCCTCCCGTCGGCCCCTTGCGATCGTTATGGGGTGTCGTTCCACCATTTGTCACGGGGACGTAACGACGTCCTGGCAAAATACTGAATTATAGACCCCACGCCTACGATAATAATACGCAAAGGAACGTTGACTCTGCAATTGCGTTACTACGGTGCAGACTGCGGGCCAATTACATGTGTTCAGGAAAAAAAAAAAAAAAAGATAGAACAAAAGAAAATTCCCAAAGGCCAGGACCGTGCGAATGGGGAGAGAAACGGCGGAGTTAATCTACCGGACGAACGATGGGTCGTATAAATCTGGGCGAAGTTCGGGAAAATATGCAGATAATAGAAAAGAAAATGTCTGAAGCCTTCGCAACTGGCAGACCAGTGTTTATGGATTATTGCGACGTCGACGGATGAGCTTATCGAGTAGTTGCGACTCGCAATCAGCGATTTTCAAAGTCTCTCCTTCAGAGATTTTTCTCTTATCCATCGTTTCCGTCTTCTTTTCTTTGTACTATTTCTATTTCTCTTTGTCTCACTCGCTGCGCCCTTTTTTCTTACACTGTCACGGCAAAGCTTCCATTGTTTGAGCAACATCAATGCCCAGGATAACTAGTAAATCCGTAGGAGTCAGTGATAAAGAAGTTGTTTAATGAGCGCCGGGAGAACGGTACAGCGACTATTGGGTTTTATCAGTGGTCGTTATCCTTTCTTTTTGCTTGAAGAAGTAGATGACAGATAGACATTGCGTTTTTTATACAGCGGCTGGTACGTCAAAGGGACTTTGGAAAGTGCTGTGAGTCGAGAGGCTTTTTTCAAAATTAATTTTATACAGACAAAGGTGGTCCAGCGTCGTTACCGCACATACCATGTTAATCCTGTGCTTATGAGATATCCAATGACGAACCTGAACGTGCCTACCCCTTTGTAAACTCGTGGGACGTTAAGTAAGGATTAAAAATATTTTTTAAATCATTTAACATATTACGTAATTCACTCACCATTATCCCATGCGGCCTCCTTCGTCCTAAGTAGGGCTGCCAAACCGATATTGTCCTTTGGCATGACTCTATTCAACATGTTATCCGAACCTTCCGCATTAGCCATGGCAAGTTGATTAAATTCCACTAAATGTTCCTTTATTAGCGTAAATCTGAAAAAGAAATAAAAAAAGGCAATTCAGTAGAGCATATCAAATAAATACACGGCATTCGCGTGGAATAATTGTATTACTTGAAAGAGCTTTTATGCGGTTTGATAACACAAATTGCATCTATATGTATGACGTGTACGGTTTACGATACGCCATAAGGGTTGGTATTTCTGTAATGGAAATGTAGTGTTTCCCATATCCCATTGAAATGGGGTATTTCGAAATTTCGTATTAACATTCATTTTGAGTTTCGGTTCATGTGTCTGCGTCATGGTTTGATATGTCAAACATGATTTCCTGCTTGTGCAGAGGATGCTGCTTCGTGGAAGAGGTACTTCTGCTCTCCCGTATACGACATAAATATATTTATAGATTGTACGATTTTCCTTGGAAAACCTGTAAGCAGGCGTATCACGTATTACATGTAGAATACAATGTTGCTTGTCGATGTATAGCACGTAATTCGGAAAATATATTCTTTGGCGAAATCCTATTACGGGCCATCATTCCTCTCAGGTATATGGACCAGTGAAGTAGATTGAATTGATGCCGTTGCGAGATGCAACAGATGCTTTTTGATAATTGAGTAAGTATAGCAAAGTGGAAGGTGGGAGAGAAAAATAGAAAGAACGTTATTCTTGGATATAATGATACAAGTCTATTCCTCATTCGAAATCCGGCAGATTCGCGTTCACCTCATTGCGTGAGGCAGCCGTTCAAGAAAACAATGAAAAACCCAAAAATAACGTTAACGAAACACGCCACTCTTAAGGCACGAATGAATTTGCTCCTTCCATCGACCTAGTTCAAAGAGAAGATCCAGGCTCCCTTTATTAATTCTGACTTGCACAATTGCACGACTTATCTGCAGCTGAACTGAGACTGAAGAGTAACTGAACCCTTTCACAGATAATACCTGCTAATTAAAGAGTAACGAAGAATCCATTAATCGAATAGACGAGAGGAGTTGAATACGTCAACTACAGACATCAATGTCTTTCCAGTCTAATAATTATCGGCATTCAAATTGTATATCGTCAATTGAATTCACTGGTTCTACAATCCTGAAACAAAGAAATTTAAATGGCAGTCGATAAACGTGAAAGAAAATCGTCTTGTTCCGTGTCCTGATCTAGTATAATTCTGTCGCGATATCACAAAAAAAATTACAAAGTATTTTCGGCTACAATTCGACGACACTTTCGCGTTGACACCTGACCGTAACAGTTACAGGAGAGCAGTAAGGAAACCAGTAAAACAGTCAGCGACGATAAATCACGTCGCTGAGTTAACAGCGGCTGTCATAAAAGTCTAATCCGTGAACCCTCGTAAAGTCCTGAGGCCGCCGCACCTCATGACTCCTTTTAGATTCTATCTGTGCACCCTTTACACTTTACACCTTTCGCTTACTCTTTCAAGTCTGTCGTAACATCTGTAAAGTAGCCACGGTGCGTAGCGCCGACCTAGGGACTCGGGGTTCCTTATTGTTCTCAACCTGTATCACTTGGTAGCTATCGTTACGTTGCAAACTTCCTTTCAGAAATAAACAAGACTATTGTACTGTTCTATGATAATGCTATTTCGTCGTTTATTGCGTTTCCCTCAACATCCTCTAGGACACCATTACCTCCCATCAGCATACCTTTGAATAGTTACGTAACGACTACCTAACCGACGCATCTTATTTAAACCGTCTACATCGTTCCTTCTTTTCGTCTGTAAATTCTTTCCACGAGCGCAGTTAGTTTAAATCATAAAAATTACCTTGGTACTGAAAGAGGTGTGCTGCACCTTCCGCAATATCGATATACATACGTTACTGGCCCAGCAATGCTACCGTATTCATTGCTGTCCGTGTAACAGGGAGCGAATCGATAACGACTCTCGCAGGTAGGATCGTACGGCGATGCCTTTGAAGACCGTTGGGTTTACTCTCGAGGAATCGGTATACGTAGTACGTTAGCTGGTAACAGAGGCCATTTGTGCACCAGGCCATTTCTGTCTCGTATCTTGTTATCCTCTGAGATGCGAGCAACGATATCCAATATTTCCGCACCGCGCCCTGTGCTGCATCTTCGGCTTAAGGCCACTGCTGGAGCTTCCATTGGGATCGTTAATCCACGGTAAATATTATCGTACATGAAACTACGTGTCGTGGAGTGAAAGTAAGCGCGCACTAAAGAGTAAGTACTGGAGACTCGCAGTCAAGAGGGATAGGGAGGCGGCCATGACAGTTACTAGTAACTCGCTCTGGCGTCGTCGATTGGAATCACTGACGCAGGAGTTAACGGCAAATTCAAAATGGCATCTCGCGTTCTAGCAACGCGGGTGTTTTCAAGATTCTTTGGAGCTTATCTTTGATTGGGATTGGAATTAAGAGCTTCTTATTTTCAATCTCGACTGTAGGATTCACGACGGTAGTCGGAAGGTAAGCTTCTTTTTCCCACTTACTGGAACACGATATTCTGACTCAACTACTTACCGGGATCGTATCATATCTTTTTCAGAAAATAGATATATTTATCTTTAATTTACTTGACGCCCGATACGTCATGTACGTACATTCTCTGTAATTGAATGACGTTTTTCTTTAATGTTCCTAATTCTTCTGTTATCGACTACTCACATTGTACAGCAACCTTTACGGATTCTCAATACGGCGAAAATTTTACGACTGATCGTTTCACATAGAGAAAATAAAGTTTCTTGAGGATTTCGAAACTCGAGCATGATGAACGCTTCACTCCATTTCACAGAGATGCTGCGGAAGTATCGACTCCACTGGCTGTCGTCTCGGCTATGCTTTCAAAAAGTTTATATCTATCTGCCACCGGCGTGTCGTACTTCAAACAACTTTCCGTTCCAACTAACAGGAAAGTTCGTAAGGGCTGAGAGGCGACCGAGAAAGAAGGCCCGCGGTATTCTATCAATTCGAGGCGTGTGCAGTCCTTGAAATACGACTGTTTCAAATCTACGATCGAAAAGAGAGCTAAGTACGTATATTTTAGTTTTCATGTGATTTCAAGCGCAATGACGTATGCTCTATCTACTAAAATATCTCTTCGCGGATCTTCTTTTACTGTTTTCCAACAACTTCCGGTCGTTGTTGGTTCGTCGACTTTGAAAACTTGAAAATTTTCCCCGAGCTACATTAAATTGCCGGGTTAACCCAGCAATTGTAGTACCGGGCGAAACTTTAGTTTTACAAATAAAACCTGATCGACTGATATATATACAGATTTACAGACTAACCCGTAAAACTATTAGCACAGCATCAAGTGCATAAATAACGTACAAGATTCTATCGTCTAGTTGGTACTCGTGTTACGGTATGATATATGTATATTAAACCAAGTGTTAATAAACAGCGTGGATATAACGATTAGACTTAGCACGTTGATCTGACATAAACGAACTGGTTGAATAATTTTCAAATATCACTACACGCTTATATTTGAATATGAAATTTAAAAAAAAAATGGCGAAACGGCCTTGCGCCATGTAACCAAGCAATGGCCTATCGGCGCACGACGAACCCGGACGTCTCGTTAACAAATGTTGCAAACTGGAATTCAATTAAACTGCAACATTGACGATAAATCTGTCATGAAGAAAACAACGATAGGATGAGCTACGCCATTATGCGTCGCGTCTGGTTTCCACCAGGAGTCTCTCATCGCCGTGAAAGGGGAGACATATTCTTTTTTTTTCCACATGAACTCCTTACAACAACCGCCATACACTTTTACCCGGTAATACGAGTATTCTTAATGTACTCCGGCAGTTTGGCAGCGAGCCCGTTTTTCATAAATGCCGTAACTTTACGGTCATAAAGGTCGCGAGAAGCCCGATAAACTTTGGCCATTCGTCGCTTAGGGAAATTCTAACGTTAGTGGCGCCATAAGAATTAAGAACTCGCAATGGCTGTGTACATATCCGAAAGTATATATATCCTCGCCTCGTGAAACGTAAAGTGTACATTAACGTTTTCATGAAACTACAAAGATACATATAACTCGTGGAATTTCTTTTCAGGACAAAGTGACCTTTTCGCATTGGATAATTTATCCCTCCAGGTTGACGTACGACCCACCCAGGACCTAACGAATTCCGTTATTCCCAAAGGACCCTAAATTCGGCCACTGTCGCCCTTCGATCACCCGGATCCTTTTCGCAGTCACCGAAAACCGAGATACGGAAAACCTATTAAATTGTCCACCTGATAAGGTTGGGTACATTAAAGTTTCGGTATCATTGGAAGATTGAAGATCGAGATTACGCAGCACGTATGACCCTAGGGAATTTTCAAAAATCCATCAATCAATTCCTAGTGACAATTTGCATATGGCAAAAAAAAACCACAGTAGAGAGAATCGATTATCGAAAATACCAGATGAATTATTTCTGTTATTCGCCAAAGAATCTTTTACGGAAGTGAAATATTGTGGAACCTTTCGTATCAGGGGCGTATACAGGCGGAAATGAAAGATCGCCCCCAGGCGCGTGCTCGGAGGTTACTTTAAGAAGGAGGCAGAGCCAAGACACAAAGACTCCACTCTGATGAACAGTCCAACCCTCCATTTTTCTACCTCTGGTATAAAGGAGCAAAAAGGAGGGAGAGAGGGAGAGAGAGGGAACAAAAAAATGCTTGGAATAAAAAGTTGACAAGAAGAAAGATAACATTTCTCACTTTTGCCGTAATTAAGTGTGTCAGGACAAAAAAAAAGAAAGAAACCATTAAGATCCAGCATCCGATAATATCTACCAACGAATGACGATCTACGGGAAGTGTCTTCCAGAAAGCAAGAAAAATTAAAAAAGTATCTCCAAGACCCATATTAATATAACGCGAAGAAATCGTCATATCTTTGTCCAGATAAAAAGCTTACCCTCTACACACACGCACACGAAGTATACAGCCACGCGTTACAAGATTACCAAATAAGATTACGTAGGATTACGCAATACCAAAAAAAAAAATAAAGTTTACTCACTTGGCCGTTCTGTAAAAAATGGCGCATCCGTCGACGTACTTCCGATCGTTTTCCGCCATCGTCTTCGCCCGCGACTTCGGCGAGAATATCCCGTCGTAGCCGTCGTGCTTGAGCTCGGGCAGGAAGAAATTGTAGAACTGATCAGTCTCGACTTCCTGAAGGCTGATGATGTCTGCGGCGTAATGCCTTATCTCGTCGAGGATGCCCTTTTTTCGATACTCCCAATCGAGCGCCCAGCTCGGACAGTATCCGTACATTTGCCGCGTTGCGTATTTGTCGCACAGCACGTTGTAGCACATGACCGTGAATATACCTGCGACAAAGGAGAGCACGGAGATTATTTAGAGGTCGAAGGAACTGAATTCGCTCCTAAGTAAACACAGTCTTGAGCCAAGAATGCGAACGCCCGGGACTGGATTATCCCACGCGTCCACATCGTTCTCTGGTACTTTACGATTTTACGTGCTTCGTAAATTTTCCATAGACGATTAGACTGGTCTGGGTATAGGGAAACGGTAGAAAATTTACCATAGAACAAATATATATATATATATATACTCCTTTCAGTGGTAAGACAAAGAGACCGGCTCAAGGGACGGTCCGACGGACATTAACCAGAAAATAAGTAATAAACTGTCTAATCTGTGGAGACGCACAAGTCGCAAGAGGACTTTAATCTCGGAAGGACTTGATACAACTTCCCGGCCAACTATCCCAGCTCGAGAAGTTCTTGGTTTTATCGCTGCAATGAAATAGCCATTTTAGCCTTTTACGAGCACCATACCCCAATTCTATTTCCAAGGGTGAATTCGGTCTAGGGGTGTGACCAGGGACGGAGGGGAGGATCTGCCGAAGTAAGCATTGGATTCGCGTCGATGTTCTATCGAGTGTAAAAAACACTTTTTATAATTTACCTTCATTCAATAGCTTTCGAGTTCTTGTATGCGAGAACCGGAAGTGGGCAACTACGTTATCAGTCGGGACGCCCCGGGTCGATTCACTGAGAACGTCAAACCGTAGGAGATGCAAATCTGTTATAGTCCCCTTTTGGCTACGGAGGAACCAGAATGACATGACTTCAGGATAAGAGGATCATCGTAAAGCCAGCTGTCCTCGTTACGTCGTCTGCATAAATTCCACATCCAGAAATTCGCCGATCTTAAATTTACGTACACCCTGTATACTTGGTACCTGCGTTACTACGTATTTTCATCAAGATACGTATAGTTATAGAAAATTTACGTAATCCGCTGAATGACGACTCGTCGATTTCACGTGGTACACCGTCGTTTGACTTTGAATACGAAATTAGCTGCGTAACCTTCACTTCCGGTCGGTTAGAAAACCTTGGATGAAACTGGTATAAGTCCCCGGAAGAGATTCCGATGGAAATCTCATAGCCGGTATAGGTGGTTATAAGCTTCAAGTACCTAGCACGTATCCAATTCAACTGGTATGATTGATAAACGTGAGGTTACGGAAGACAGGCTGTAATTAGTATCCTTAATAATTAATATATTGATTAATGTCTCGAGTGAATTTTTTTTCCAACAAAGATCTTGACTACCGGTCCGTTATTTGAATGGACAAAAAATTCAATTTTTTTTTGTTCATACTTCCACATACGAGAACTTCACTTGGTCCTAGAAACGGATGGTCAAGTTAACTCAGTAAATCAGCGGTTCCATAACCGCGAACGAGTGGTAGCAACGTAAATAATTGAGGTGCAGCAGAGACTCACCGCAATCCAATAGCAGAAACATGTTTCGCAACTATGTATGGTAGGCAGCTCAAAGCACTATATATATATACTGGTGTGATGTAGAAAATCTGTTATCAGACAGAAAAGCATACCACGTGGATCCGTTAGAGACTGCGATATCGTTATGGTCGAATGCTCGTAGTTTAAAAAAAGAACTGTTCCAAGTTCATTAGACAAAGAGAAAGGATCAAAGAGCAGAAACAGATAGAACAACCCCAAACCCCTATGGCGTGGTCTCAATACCAGTGGTATCTCGTGCATGACTGCCAGTCATCGAATTAAATGAAAGGGATATAAAGGACGTCGATTAAAAATCGATAAGCATTATTAAATTTTTTTATCAGGTTAAAAATTTTAATTTTTTTTTTCATTCCACAAGAGTAAAAATCGATATAACCGTCCGCAAAATTTTTAACCAGATACCCTCAAGGTATTTATACAATTTTTTGGCATTCCTCGACTTAACCTCAATCTTTTGATGCAACCAGTAAAATATATTCTTTTCCCATAGGAATCAGCCTGTTGCGGTCGCCTACAGCGAAAAAGCATGGGCCGCATGGAGCTCCGTGCGGCCGTAGATGGAAGCTCCGGCCATTCCACAGATAACCAGTCGGATAGACTCGGGTTGCATTACCGTAATTGTATTCGTGCAATGGAATATACATTCCGTCGGTAACGATGGCTTCATCCAATACGGCCCAGGCCCTTTTTCGATTGTCAATAGAGTCGTTACGGGATTTACGGAGGGTTGGATTTATTCGCCCCTGCTCTTGGTAGGTTTCTTTTTCCTTTTTATCCCTTTCCCATATACTCCGGTACTAGATAATTTCTTTGTTCGGAGCGTCCTCCCCTCTGCCCCTCCCCACTCCTTACAACCACTGGCCCAGGAGGAACCGAGTCGGATAGTTAACACGAATTCAACGTCTCTCTTGTGAATCCGCCGGAGTTATCGTGTTAAGAGGATATTATTCGGGCTCGATGTTGCGTGAGATATGCGTCGTTAATGGCCGCTCCCGTCGATGCTTTTATGTTCCCTCATATTCTCTTATATTCCCTTATAGTTCCTCGAGAAGACAGTGACGTACTAGCGGGAAGCCCTTTTTTTATCGTGTGGCGAAGACCGAACAGATAAAGAAGATAAGGATCCTCCCTTAAGAGTCTGTCAAATTATTCACGTCTCGTTGAATGCGCCCGCTGGGGATGCAGTAAGGGTTGATAGTAAAGAACCAAGACGTGAACTATATATATATATATATATATATATATGTAAAAATTGAAAAAAAAGTTACGTAGATTTTTATAATAAAATTAGAAGTTAAATTTTTTATATAAATATCACTTTTTTTTTTATAGAAACTAAAATTAACCCTTATCGTCCCTATACAGTTTAATTTACTTAATGCATCTGGATACGGATATAATACAATAATGCGATACGTAATATCATACCGGAACTTAAGATGAACTTGTTTTATATCGTCCTGATTAGATGAGACTAATGCGTTTAATCCATTTTCCCTTGGCACAATTGTAGTTCCTCTGATAAAGTGGCTACGGTCAGCAAAGTAAGTCTCCTGAATCGAGATAAGTGCGGGTCAGGTGGGCGAGAACGTAGAGGAGCCTTAGACTGTGCCAGGTGTACACGGGGTAAAGTGTGTAGTGCAGGTTGTTTCTGTAAAAGAGCCGGCTGCGTCCAGCAGCCGGGACGGTCCGGCCGTAGTAGGGCCGTATGGCCGGATCCGTTGTGTACTATACGTGAGTTTGTATATATATAGTCGTCCGCTCCCTCGTTCGTTCCTTCGTCTCCATTGCGGAATTCAATTAACTGCGCGTGCTGTATCGTCCGACGCATTCCGCGTGATGTTTTGCAAAGTGCAATTTAACCCTTTCGTATTGCAGGAGCGAGGCCGAGAGCGTTGTCGTCGTTGTTCTCATTTCTTTTGCCTCAATTCTTTCGCCTTATCAAGAACCGGCAAATGTTCTTACTGTGTGTATATATATATATTTTTTTTACAGGGATTACCAGAGCGATTGGCAAGCCTGCTTTTCGACAAGTGTCAAAGGTCGAATTTAGCGGTCGAGGAAGGACTCGAGGTATCACTTGGAGATGTACTCGAGACTTGGACACAGGGCCGGATGAAGGAGGTCCAGCGTCATTGACCCTCTGGCGCCGTGGCAAGAGGGAAAAAAAAACGATAAAACCGATAACGACGTTTGAACCCTGGAGCTAATCAATTTTTGCTATTTCATTAGGGCAAATATCTTATTACGAAGGATCATTGATAGGACGGATAATGAGATTAGGAGGGCAGCCTCGAGGACCGGTAACGAAGCGTAGGTGCTGGAAATGAAATTGCAATTTCGTAAGTTCAGGAAGAAGCGTGTATATACTCCAGTATATAAAGCAAATATACCAGTATATAAATATACACAGTCGGCAGATAGGATAAATGTAACAGAAAAATGAGCGTCGGACGCGAGAGACGAGGTACGAGTGTCCGCAGCATCCCCAGCCAAATGTATATGGTAATTTGAAATGTAATTCTTTCCGTAGGATTTTCGCTGGGAAAAACTATTTTCACGAATGTAAATAGAGACTGAGAGTACGTAAAATCCCAGGGGAGCAATGAAGCGAGGTCAGGTCATCGTATCGTGAGGACCCATGGTAATAAATCAATCTGACGTGAGCTTGAGTAAGAGATAACAAAAATTTTATTATAAATGTCAAAGACCGTCTTATCGATCTTCGTTTTTGACATAAAAAATAAAGATCAAACAAGCTAAGAAAAGTATCCGGAAGTTGATAAGGCTCGACTGTATCTCCAGTAAAATCCGTTTTACCAGGAGGTATATAGAGTCAGCGTCAGTGACGAGGAACAAGAACCAATGCGAAGCGATCCGTGTCTGGAGATAGGGACTCGGTGAGATCTGTATCTGGTCCGTATCTGGCCAACTGTAGGACGATAGTTTGTCACGTAGCGGACAGTAGTACCAACGGCAACGGGCAGTTCGAGGGACGAGAATCTGCAAGTCGTAAACTAAACAGATGCGCAGCCCGAGGCGGAGTCCTAGTGTCGACGAGACGCCGCTAGTCGCGCCACCGTCGGCTCCGCCGGGAACCGAGACCGAAGCCATCGCTTCAAAGCCAGCCAACTTGTTAATCACTTTCCCCACGAAGTGTTTACCACGGAGAAATATGTAGTAGCCGCTGTTGAAGCCTCCAGGCAACTACACCCCTGGCTGCACGTTGCTTCTCTCCGGTACGACAGTATAGAGGTTATGTGCGCGTTCCTTACCTACCTACCTACATAGCCGACTGGTTTTCGCCTGCGGAAATTTAATACCGTCTGTATCCACGGACTCTCTGTTAATTATTGCAGGTTCGATTGTGTCGCAGTATCCACTGTCGGTTACTATACGGAGATCCTACGGACACTCAATGCTATTTATATACGTATACGGTGAGCATACGTACGCGAGGCTTTATTTGTTTCTCACGTATTTTTATTATGCCCCGTGCTTAACTGCGTCTCCGTACTTTGTACTAGGTAGACGCGTTCCTCTTGCGCATTCTCCTGCACTGCAGTTTCCGTGCAATAAAACAGGCAGGAATAGTAGCAGCTACTAATTGCACGATGTCACTGCTCCCTTCCTCTCGCGAGGTCTACCTTTCCGCATTTGCCTTGCATCTCTACAGGCTGCCGTGTAATCTGCATTCCCTTGATAATGGGCTCGTCTGGACAAAATAGTAACAGTAGAGTTTCGTCACCGGTTGGCGTTACGAAATTAGTCAATATTATTTTTACCGGGCAACACGACTGTAACGCGTTTTCTGTTTTAAGGTCCTATAAAAGCTATATCCCGTAGCATGCTGTGTGAAAAGAATTTTTTTTTTTACAAAAAATTACAATTCCCGTTTCCGTAAATTCAATATGGACAAGATACCTAATCGTACCGTTGAAACAGTAAACTCGTATACGGGCGAGACCGTGTTTCCTCGTTAGATCTTTATTTGAATTCTGGTTCCAGGTCGACGTACCTATAACCAAGGGGATGAGCTGTCGCCATGATGATCGTCAAGTTCCAGGATGAATGCGGGGCTGGTAATAAATTTTAAGGCCTTTGTACTTTTCACCGCACGATAGGCATTGGTGTTATTTAAGAGTCCCCTCGTCGAAGGCTTTTCATGCTGATCGAAGTAAAGGAGGGAGATTCAAAATGAGATGGGATGAAGATGAGGACATTAATGGCGGACAAGTGTGGTGGGATAATAGATGGATATAGGTATAAAGGTTTGGTATCACTTTGTGCTTACACAGGATAATGACCTAATATCCTTTAAGAACGTGGAACTAATTATTTAATTAAGTTTTAACGCACAGTTTTCATATCCGAAAGTACCTGAGACAGGTAGAACCAGGTGGGAATGGAAGGACGTGAGATTTTCGGATGAAGATTACGCCATTATCGCGTTAATTAAGAATCTTATGTATTTACGTGTACATACACATACAGTATATAAACCTTGTGGACACGTTGGAGATAAGCGGCTAGAGCGGGAACAGACTACCAAAATGATTTGTATAAGGAGCTACAGATTAATGGCTAACCGCTAAGACCGTCCGATTAATCTTCCTGTTCGCTACGTGCATCTGTAGTATTACTGCGAAGGGAACTTAGATAAGATGACGTCTGTGAGGTTTCGAAAAATTTGTGTATTTATTTGTGAGGAATATTTTTTTTTACTACTAGTCATTTCGAAGAACGAACTATAATCGTGAGTTGGTAAGATGTTAAAAAAAAATATGACGACGAAGAAACTTGTACTGGAGAGTAAAAGTGCGATCGTTTAATCAGCGCGCGAATGACGCGTCAGTTTCGTTTCTTAGCAAATATACGTCAGACCTCACGTTTACGTACAAATGCGCGTAGCTGGATTCATTCAAGAACAGCTTTGGAATTCTCGAGGTCATCAATGCCATGACCTGCCTCAAGAGTTCGCGAAAGCAGTTCCATAAAATCCAGACAGGCTGGTTTAATTTATGCATAGGGGCGTATCGCGTAGGAGACATAATACTGGGACGTAAGGTTGATATTTTTTAAATGACATTTAGAGACATTGAAAAATGCCGTGATACCTTAAAAAAAACATATACATATATTGTACGAGCCTATCGCCTTGAGGAGTTACGTAAAAATGTCAATTGCCATTAAAAAAATTCTGACGTCTGTTTGAAGAAAATTGAAGTGAGAGAAAAAAAGGTAGAGAACGATGGGTATAAAAAAGAGAAAGAGCGCAAGCTAAAGTAATTTGTAAAAAGAAATGATCAAGAGAAACTTAACCCAAGTGAGGTAATGAAGGAAGCTGGAAAGAAAGAAAGAGCTTGCCGTAACGCAGAGAGTTTGTTGCGCGCGACTAATTTAATTCTGTTGTCGCCACCTGTTTGCTGTTCTTCCGTTCGCCACCAGAGGCGCCACCAGAGCGTTGAAGTTCATGGCCGACAGTCCGTTGTTAATACACTTTACCGAGTTAAATGAATCGGTCAGCAAGTAGCGTCGGTGTGTAAAATAGCTCGTTGGTAGTTTGTAAAGCATAGTTAACGGCACTTTGTTTGAGAAGTGAGCACTTACGTGGTAATATATCAAGACCGGCTGCCATACTAAAGGGCCCTTCGTCCCTCGGCTATACTCGGCTAGACTCGGTCGGCTTCGGGTTTTCCGTAACGAAATGTTGCTATGGCTGCGGAGCCCACGCAGCCCCCTGACGTTCGTTCCGACAACTAAATTAAACTTCGAGCCAGACAAACTGCGCGGTGAAGATTCTCGGTCATAAATAAACGAGTTTGCCCGATTCGATACCGAAATCGGTAATGCGCTTTATCGCGCCATAAATCGCTCCGGGGATCTAAACCTCGCGAGTTGCGAGTTGCGGTACAGGAGAGATGGAGGCTGTTCGCATTGCGTGGCCATGATTACGCGTGACCGCCAATAAATAATCGTTCCGGCTACTATCGATCGTCTTTTACATGTGGCGCGTATATAATGACCATGACCGTGAGATGTGTCGCAAATAGAAATAATTATGACGCACAATTCCACCGCAGTCGTTAATACTCTTTTCCTATATACTATATATATATATATATATAAATTTCCAGTGTTGTCTTTAACGATCCTCGCGGCTTCTCACAAACGGCGATTATGTCTGTTCTCATCATAAATAAATTCACTTAGAAATTCATTATATACTTTACACTTAAATACATATATATATATATATACTGTATCTATATATCGCTACACCTAAAGCTTATAACTGCAGAGTGATTTCTTATCACGTCTATCAGTTTCCAATACCTAACCTCTGTTTCACCGCATCGAGAACTTTTGGCTGAGGGAATAACAGTCGTTTTCGTTCCGGAGGTCGTAACTTCCGCAACGATCAGTTTCTCCCAACGGTATACAAGAAGAAGAAGAAGAAGAAAAAGAAAAAGAAGAAGTAGTAGTAGGAGTAGTGGACCCTGATGGAGGAAGAGGAAGAATAAGAGGATCACGGGTCCGGGGGGGGGGAGGGGGGGGGGGAGGCGAGAGGGTACCAGGAGGAATAGTCCACGAATAAAAAGACGAGTGTACCGCGTACATCGGAAATATAATGGGATCGCATTATAAATAATGAATAGCGTAAACTATAATGAAATGATTTATTGCTTCTATTCTGTAGGAGCTGACAATGGCTTCTTTTTGGCCAGGAGCGGTTGTGCTCTGCCGTGCCGAGCTTCGCCGTGCAATAAATCTGTCCAGATGGTGCGCCCTGGTACCCTGGCACAACGTGATGCTCCAGGCAGCGAAACTCGCCAGCCTGCTACGTCAGAGTACTGACCAATCCTGACCAGCACCGACCGCTCCTCAAGGTGGGCTTCGTTGAGGAAGGTTGCGTAGCTTCACCTTGTCTCACTCCGCCTAGGCTGATCTCGTCGCGCTTCATCAAACCAGACCTAACTCTTCGCCTTGGCTAACCCTGCATTGATCTTCGCTACGTATATACATATATATGTATCTTCTACAGTAAGATCGGATAATCATTATTAGATGATCTATGACGCAAGCCGAATC
Source organism: Trachelus iudaicus (assembly GCA_030142595.1). Taxonomy (NCBI): domain Eukaryota; kingdom Metazoa; phylum Arthropoda; class Insecta; order Hymenoptera; family Cephidae; genus Trachelus; species Trachelus iudaicus. Next base: position 80,390 of record JARQTH010000656.1, read on the forward strand.
TTTGAAATTTTATATAATTATACAGAGGTCAAAGGTCCTTTTATATATCAAAATTTGACATGCGGTATCTTATAATTGGCACGTTGCACGAATTACCGTATACTGTACACGATACCCTTGCGATAGGACTATTAACGTAATCTAGAATCGCTCAGCCACGACCGGTACGGACGACTGCAAACCTACCAGTCAGCCGCCATTTATCGATTTACATTTGTTACAAGGATAACGCACCGAATGCCAGATACCCCGTACAAGGTTTGTGCCGACCCTGTCGAATATATTCGCTCGCCCCGGTCTAATTACGACGGGGTCACGTTTCGTCCTCGGTCGAACGAGATACGACTATGCTTGGGACTGAAAGAAAATGATTTTTCTCCTCGTGATTCGTATCGGTGAAAATTAATGATAATAGATAAATTTAATTTTTCGTCTCTCGTTTACCATGTATGGCAGTTACTGACAATTATCAATTAACCGTGTCATTATTATAATGCACTAATGGCATAATAGTTGCACTGAGTTATGAGTCTCCTTAGGCTGTTACTAGGTTTCTTGCATACAGAGATATGTAATGGGCACTTCGTTACGGTAATTCTGTAACTAAGACGGGTTTTATAATTGCAATCGATTACCGTCGTTATAATGATACATGGAATTCAGTTATGATACTGTTTTGTCTGCTTTGAACGTACCGAATCGCCCGTAAGGAATCTTCTGGGCCATAATAATGTTTCGTTTCGAAACGAGAGTAAATAACGGACGACGCAAGCTCCTGCGTTATATTTGTATTTTCCAAACGAACGACAGACACAACAAACGCTCGAGTTGCTGCGAGGGTGACCGGGTACTGGAAATTGTAATTTAAAAATTTGTCGCGAGAGGCAGCACTGGCGGCTGTAGTGGCCGGGTGGGGGGGACTGTCTGGTGTTACGAGCAGGTCTGGAGCCGGCTGACTCTCATTCCTCCACGGACCTTCATCGGTCTTGGGCGCGTGCGTGCTCTCCCTTCCACTTTCTTATTTGGCTCTGTCACTCTTTCTCTCACTTTCATTGCCACTCTTAAAAACTTTTCCTACTTCCTTCTGCGGAGCTATAACTTCGCTATGACGTTACTTTGATGTCACCGTCCATTCCGTAGCAAATACGCCAAGACGGTTTGAGTGGTAGGGAGGTCTCGGGTAGCGTCCCTTGCTACTCTCCCTAGGGGAGGGGTCAAGTCAGCTCGCGTTTGCTCGTGCTACTCATATTGGATTACGGGTGCATTTGCAGTCACCTGATAACTCCTTATCACCCTCTGTTCGAAACATTTTGCCCTGGGATCGACGGTTAACCCGGGTTCACTTTCGGTAACAACGTGGCTCCTTAAGTTTAACCTGCTTCTAGTTTCGGCTCGTTGTGGGCAGTGATGAAGGTCCTAAGGGTAATTTATGATCTCTTAGGCATTTACCGACCTTGGCCAGTCGCCTGTTCCTACGGTCCTTAGTTCCGGTAAACTCGACTAGGGGTGCTCGCTATTTTTTATAGTCCGATTTGTCTTCCGGTGTTATGAGTCGCCGACGGAAGCGAACAGCCTAGTTCGGAGCGGGTCTCAGGAGTTTGAATTTTTTTTCTCGATCAACAAAAACTGGCTCTAGTTCGGCCATACAGAGGCTATGGCACTCTTGTAGCCAGGTAGGGACTTCCGGAAGTAAGCTACGAGGGGACCTATTTCACGGCACGTTTTCGATAAAAACTTCAAGCACTTAGAGACGTTATTTCATAAAGCTACTTCACGTTGCATCTATTTACTGCCAAAGCATTAAATACCTTTTAGGCTATATACTGACAGAGTTTGCAACGTTCAAATTAAATAGAATCAATTTATCCTGGATCGTGATTATTTTCCCATACAAAGGTGCACGTGTGAAAAACCACGTGGTTAAATTCGCAAACTCGACGCGCGTACACACCACTGATTTCATAGAGAGGAAATCGAAAGGAGAGTCCGACGTTTCTGTCGTTTACTTCGTCGATTCAATTTCCGGTTGATTAAATGGAGAAAGTTCGTTCGATTTTCAGTGGCTAGAAAATATTCTTAAAGAGGGAAAGCTTCTTCAGGTCGCGTTATGAGGATCAAAAATATATAATAACAATATTACTAATTATACCGCAGCAGTCCCACGAGTTCTCGTATATAAATTAAAACGGAACAATTTAATTATTCAAATTTGCATCAGGCTCGACGAGAGTCACTTGCCTTTCCGACCGGAAGTCGTGGTCCCGCGTCACATCCAATTGCGGCAAGGTTCCGGCGCACAATTTGAATGCTCCTTTGACTCGCATCAATCAAAGTTAACAAGATCCACTTTGCGATTACATTGATCCGATTACAATTTCTACACGATCATTCCAAAAAAGTATATGATAGATTTTTGAAGAAAATCGAAATTACGTAATAAAATACACGTAACGTCAATAATTAATAATTAACTTGATATCCAGGAAAATATTATCTACTTACAAGTGGGCCTTGTCCTGTTGGGCCTGGTCAAAGGAATCCACGGTCTTTGAGGAGGATGATTTGCCGTGACTGGAAGAGAAAAAAAAAAAGAAAAAGAAATTAATAATTCACAATAAAAAATTGCATTCGATCATACAGATTTATCCAATGATAATTTCATTCTTAGAAACTGTTATAACAGTACCAAGTGATCACCCGTTATACTAGACGTGTATCACATTAAACAGCATCGATGCATCTAAAACCTGTCTCTCTGTATAATTTTATCTTAACGAACACGTTAACCCAGGTTGGATCTTGCCAATCGTACAAGAACACAGTATTCGCTCGGATCCGACTGTTAATTATTTCAGGACGATCGAGTTAATTGCCGAGACAGACAAGATTGTTGCGCAACGAGTTCGTCCTCTACATCTTCCTTAGATTTTATACGCGCTTAATGGCCGCCTAGGTACAGCCTCCCGTCTTTACATTACGGCCGAACAATACCAGAATCTCCCACTCGAAGACGGCACGCTCTACCCCCCTCCCCCCGCGTTATACTAAATTTACATTAATATACATTCCGATCGGGCATGCTAGAAATTTACATAAATCCAAAGGGTGTTTCGGCTGGGTACACGACCTGCCGTGAATCATCTTACGAAATATATATTGGTCCAGGACCCACTAGGTTATCATAGACCCAGCACGAAATTAACACGTAAGCGTATGGAAGTAATTAAAAGTGTTCACGTGTACCAAGCATGAATATCGTATATGGGGAAAAAAAAGTTAGCAAAATAGATTATAGAGAAAAAAAAGAAGAGGTATTTCGAAGCAAAGTACATACTCGTGTTAACACAGTTTATCGGTATTTCAAAAGAATAAGAAAACTGACTCTGTTTAATTTCGCTTGAAATTCTCTTATTCAGGAGTCTAGAGCGAAGCAAGATCAGAGCATGGCACGGAATTATCAATTTACGAGTCTGCCGAATTAAAAATGCAGAAGCGGTTCACCGGGAGCTCTTCTCCTGAATCCCCTCACCCTCGAGCTATGGTCTCAGGACTCTGAATTCGTATTATCCGTGCCACCCGGTATAATCGGGTTCAGGGTTTCCCAAGCAGAACTTCCCCGGGACTCTGGTATCTACATGGAGTGCCTGATGGTTATTTTGGTTAAGGGTTTAGGAAAGCTCTTATCGTCCTGGCAACCTGATATTCCTAGGAGGCCCTTATGTACTCCTGTACCAATGACTGTGAGCTTGCATCGACTTACAGAAGGGTTTTGGAGATTGGGTCTGGTGCTTATTCGTAAACGACTGCCGGCAAATGACAAGAACGTCGAAAATTCACAAGGCAGATCTCGTCGGGCGAACAATGTTGATTCGCTACGTGAACGGGATGCCTGGGTATCGGTATACGCGAATGCCGTTAATGGAATCAATCTGGTTAGCCCTGGTAGAACCGCTGCGAATTACTAGGAAATTTCTATTGGATAGATCGAAAATTACGGAGTTACTCTCTTGGCGAATTTTCAATATTCTCATGTATCTTCGTACCCGTTGAGGTAGAAACGAAATGAAAAGTGGCACAAAAGATTACTCTAACTTACTACACTAATTTACTCGAAGTAAGGCGCTAGCGATCTTTTGACCTTCCCCCCGTAACTCTGAACTCTTTGAGGTATAAACGAAAATCAGATAGCGATAAAAACGGGACACAGTCGAAATGCTTTTTGAAAATAAAATTATTTTCAAGTCGGATGCCAGGTTGGCGTAGGTGAATTCCATGGGGGAAAATGAGCAGTGTCAAGTTTGAATGGGCGAAGTGGCGCTGAGGGTAGAGGGTGGGTCAGACGCGTTTGCAAGTCGATTCTCGTAGTAGTGGGATTATTATGTAATTATAATTTGACATTTCGAAACGTACGATGGTACTTGAAGATGGGGACTGAGAGATTCTGTCCCTATTCGGTGCCCAGGAAAAGACCCTAGGCTGTAGGTTAAGTCTGGAATGGCGTTCACCGTCGCTTCAGGATAATCGGTAGTCGGACGCGCGAACCGAATAATGGATTCAAAATACGTAAAAAAATTTTGTTTGTAAGATGGCTGAAATCTTTGAAATTTTTACAGGCTCGAGGACGTATTTTCACTTGTAATTAATGACCTCAAGAATGGGTCTGCGTCCAGAAAGATTTATCAACGTTGATGTCGATATACGATTTTAATAGAACCAACAGTGCAACCATTTAGCATATATCGGCGTCGCGTTGAATAATGAGCTTTTGAGGTATCCGATAGTCGGCGAAGTCGATTATACTTAAAGTCCTGCTCTGTCGTGAATATAACGAGGGCTGAAAAATCGAAAAAGTTAGGAGCGACTGGCGCTAACGACTTTTCGCAAATGGGAGTAACATCTCCGAAGCCCGAAATGTGATTCGACTCTGCCATAAATGGCAGGGCATTAGGTGAAAGGTGGGTAGGTTAAAGTACCTAGACGTTGAATGGCGAAGGGATGGGAGGGGCTTGGGCTTTAGGTATGAGAAGGGTAGGTGGGGTTGCGAGGGTAATCAGAATTAACAATTCAGAGTTGAAGGTGGAAAGGAAGTGACGTAAGAGCTAAGGGTAGAGACGGGGGACGAAGGGGCTAGTTCATTCTGGAGGAAGAATCAGCATGAGCTAAGGGTAGGTTGGCAATATGGATTATACTAGAAATTAAAGAATTTTCCTCGACACTGCCCTTTAGTGTCCTGTAAACTAGTGTGATTCAAGGGTGGGGGGTGGGAATTTTCATTTATTTTTAGAAATTACCTTCCACCCTTTTCCGAATCAAATTTTAGGGTTTTTATTTTCAACGGGTACGCTAATGGATGTTCAAAAATTCATCCCTTCGATATATACAATCTCTTTGGAAATTTTTTCTACTTTCTTAGGGTGCCGTGGGGGGCGGGGGGGGGGGAGGGGGAGTTGGAATGTTTGATATCGATTAATCGATCTTGAATAATTGACAGTGGGTCAATTGAATTCACGAAAGCTTTTACGTGTCTTTTAACCCGATGGGGATGAAACCTGCGGTTGATTATGCAAATAAAGTCCAAGTCAAGTTATTCCGGTAGACTCGGAAGCCTCGTTTTACGTCGTCTGGATAATCCTTAGGAATTAAATTTTTTTTTGTTTCACGACTTTTCGAAAATTTACGTTTCAGGTAATCTTAACGCTCATCTCGTTTCGCTTCGATTCCAGGGAATTTTATTGGGCGACCTTGATCTTTCGGCTTGGGTCAGGACTAACGGGTGACTCATCGATACATTTTCATTGTGGAACCTGATATTCTTGTGCATTTGCATAAGACTATCGATTAACAAGACGTTGCCGGGGTCGGTAACGGAAAATCGAGCTTACGTAATACACAGTACACCCGTATACTGACGTGTCTAATAATTCATTAGAGATGTACACGTCGGGCAACCTAATTGATCGTAACTCTGTTTGGTATCAATACCGCAGTATCTCTTGATCACCCGTTACAATGAGATGCAAGATATAGCGAAAAAAAAGCGGTACCAATTAATTTTACCCGAAAAACACAATTTTTCTAATTACATAAATCCCCCTCCCCCCCCCCTCCCCAAGAACTATAAAAAGTCGTAAATAAAATTAAAAAAAATCGTTTCGCCCTTAACAAAAATTACATCGCTTGAGAAAAAGTACAGGATTAAAGTAGGGTGAAAAAAAAATCCAGTCCAACCAAGCTATCCTACCTATCCCGTATTATACAGTAAAAAAAAAAAAAAACTTTCCCCTGTTAAATCCTTTGCCACATCCAAGGGTTCAAAAAAAAAGTTTAATAACCCACCCTTATACCTTCCCCTATTACTATCGGTAATACACAAAAAAACAAAAAAAAAAGTCAAAATCAACATTTCAATACTTAATCCATAACCCGTGCCAATACCGAATTTATAAATTTATTGATATGTGAAAAGTCCGTTATCGTTGCGCGGGTAAAATCGAAAATACATTTGGTAGATATTAACACGGATCCCGCATTAGAATATCATTATCGAAGGTGTACGTAATGGGGATACACGAAGTTCCCACAGTAACAATGCATTCTCTGGTAATTATTGTAGCCTTGTAGCTCCGGGTATCGGTTCACAGAAATGAATGCCCAGTGCAGTTCCACCACGTGGTGGTTCTACCGGGTCGGGACTTACAATAATTATCATAGTCACGATACATACCTATCTACGTGGGTACTTGACTCCCTCCTCTTTCTCTCTCTCTCCCCCCCTCTCCCCCTCTCCCCCTCCCTCGAGATCATCTCCTATCTTGAACTGCGTTCCTGACGTTGCAACATTTCAGTGACATCTCAAACCGCAGATAGCATCGTGCTGACTACGTTATTATAATTGCAAAGCGGTGGCTACCCTGGCACATACATATATTGCTACGAGCAGAACTCTTAGCGAACACTCATTAAACAAGTTCATTATACTTGTTTCTTTTAATCATACATAGGCATATAGAAAGCAAGGTTATATACCCGTGTTATAATGAAGCCCCCAATAGTCGGACGCTCGGTGTCGCCAATAAATACCATTGAATCAGAATAATTTCAAGGGGATGATTAAATCTCCATTTTTTCCCCTCTTTTTCATGTAAAATTCTTCAAGCACTCATTCGCGGATTCGTTCCTGAAGTTCTGAAGTTTTCCCTGCCGAGATAACAATATTTGAATTATTGGAATGCAGCGGAGACAAGGGTTGCCTTTGGAACGATCAAAGACAGTTCTGCCCTCGGGCTCGTAATAATTGGACTCTATGCGAATCGCTGGTAACGTCGTCTCACGGTAGAAAGGAAGGATCCCTGGGCTGTCGCGCAGTCTGGATTTTTTATCTGACACGATAAGAGGATCCAAGGGAATGGGACCTGTGTGCGATGGATGCAAATTTAGGCCTTATATATATATATATTTTTTTTCCTCATCCTTTAAGAATCTTGACGTTTCTTCGATTTTTATCGCTCCTTCGTCACCCTTCCTTTTATGCTTTCTGCTTTCGCTAGAGGGATTCGCGAGATGCAGCGCTACACCCTTGTCGCGACAGATCCACTGTAGATTGAACCATTAAAAAAAAAAAAAAAAAAAAAAAAAATAAATAAAAATTAGAAAAATAAAAGTCATTTTTTTTGGGAAATTTTTATCCAATTTATTTTTAGCAAGTCTACGTCGACCATCGTAATGCCATTAGGGGTGAATTCTAGTTCGTAGACGATATATCAAAGAAGATCGAACATCGAAGTTTCCAACGAGACGACAGGAGGATCCCATCGTAATAATGGTCGAAGCTTACGCACGCTAGATTGACTTTCGCAGTGTAATTCCAAGATGGCTGAAGGCAAAGGGGGGGAGCGGCTGGGGGAGTAAAGGCGTTACTCATGCAGCGATAAACGCCAGGACTTTTTCCAATATCGAAGTAGTACTTTTTATCAGGAATGCCTGCGGCCTCTTTTCTTCGATCCACGAGTTGCTAAAACCTATCCAACCAGACCCTATATATATATATATATATATATATATATACACATATACACACACTCTACTCGTACAGTGCCATTCTCTATTATTTCTCTTTTATTTTTCTACTCTCACTCCCAACGCCATCCCTCTCCTGTCAGACGCGAAAGTATGCTGGCCAAGCACAATACGAAATACGAGGGATACACCTTCGGCTGACGATGATGGCCGATTCGAATATCCGCAGGCAGTTAAGAGAAAAGCTCTCGAGTTCCTAAAGTGATTTCCATAAGGTGAAAAGTTTTCCCGAGGCCACGCCGCTGGATACGTGCATCAGTGCGCGGACTTGCAGCGATCGTCGATTTCACAAAATAAAGGACCTGGTGGAAGTGTCTCTCGACCCTTCCTAGTCTCACCCTCCTTCACGGGACTATCTTCGGAGGCGCTGAGAACTTTCAAACTTTCGGGGAAAGCATAGAAGCCTCCTTGTATATATATATATATATATATTGTTAGAGAACTTTTTGTTTAATGCCAAGGGTAAATTTGGTCCCGGTGGTATCAGGTACCAGGGTAACGTCCCTATAAAGGGGGTGTCGTATAAATAATTAACTTTTAAATATAGTGCTGCAATTAGGAAAGGTAAGTTACAGCGATGATCACGAATGTATATACTGTGTCAAGAAATAATATATATATATATATATCATATAGGTATCCGCGTATCTTCAAGAACGAAACGCATCCAGGAATCACATAAGATGGAGTTAACGACGCGTCGTGACGTCAGGTTTGAAATTGACGTAATTTATGAGCCCGTGAGGTATCCCATCCGTTGTAGCGGATAAATACATAAGGGGTGTGTGAGATTGAAAATTGTCATGTACGTTTCTTAATTACGGAAGGAACGACGAGGGTGGTGAGGGCGGGCGGGCGGGCGGGCGGAGTGTCAGGTTAGGAGTTGTCAGAGGGATGCTGGATGCTCGAAAAGGGGTTGAAGGAAAGGACTCGGTAGAAACTGAATCAGAGTTCCGACACCCAAAGGTGTAATTGGCTTTGATAATTAGTTGAATTAACACTGACTGTACACGAGGGACTCTTGTTTGTTTCTCTTCTCGCGCAGCATCCAATCAAAGGGTTGCCTTGAGTTTTAGCGAATGAAAAATTTTTTATTTTGAAATTAAATAATTTTCAATCATCGTGCATCGATCATCCGTATGATATCGATAAATCGTGACTGCTTGGTAATTCGAATCTATGGCTGATTTAATTTTCCCCGTGACGCCGGGTCTCCGTTGTCTTCGTAAGAATCGAGGTCAAAGTTCACGTCCTCTTGATTCGACCCGAACTTGCAGCTTCAACGGGTCGAGGGACAAGCGTGAAAATTCAGCGGCGGTTTTCTCAAGGGAGAAGTTCGCCGCTCATGCCCGTCTGTCCTTGTTGGGATTGCAACGCGAAAGAGGGAGATGGACGATCTTGATGAAGCAGAAAGCGTATAAGAGAAACAAAATAAAATTAAGAAGAGAAAAGCTTCGAGCCAAAGCGCACGTCCCTAGGGGAGCCAAGAGTCTTGGCACCTTTTAATATTCTCGTATTCTATCTGCGTTTTACGAGTTCATCTCCAAACACTTTGTTACGTAATAAAGCCTTACTCGTCCATCCTGGAATCACGTAGGAATTATTCAGTTCGTTGAAAAATTTACTGGTTCGTTTACGAGCAGATACGGGCCCGAATTACTTCTAGACGCGCGGACATCATCCTTAGGACTCCTTGGCTGCTCGCGTGTATTACTATATATATATATCATCTCGGATCTCACAGAGGCGTATCAGACGAAAATATAGTTTGATCACGTTCATTTTTCGCCCTGGAATAAAAATCCTGGTGGCCGTATACGTTGACCGATCTTGGAAAAGATTTCGCAATCAACAACCCAACATTGAATTATGATTCAGGATCTATGGGTAATCAGGATACTCGAGTAAGGGATTCGCAGCTGGTATTGGTCCGTTGGTATTAATAAATATTGATATCAAGATTGGTCGATCGGGTAGTCAGCATTCCTAAAAATCACAGAAGTAATTAAGATCTCCGATCCAGTGAAAAAAACATTATATATATATATATATATATATATAGGACATACGAGTTAGGTTAGGTAAGCTGTCAGGTATGCAGTTCCAAGGTATAGGTTATAATCGCAGATGAAAAGTATGCCAGAGCTGCATATATAAGTACGTGGACAGGCACGTAAACTGAACGAAGATACATATTATACCTTGGAGGTTAATGGCATATTGCACGTAATGGCGGAGGCAGTAGCCGGACTGAAATCAATAATTACGATAATAGGGTTACAGTAACCGTACCGTAACACGTTTCGGTGGACGTGATTTAGAGGCTGACAATCCCAGCAGCGCAGGCTTCCTCCTGTCCGCAGTCGAAGCATGCACCCCGTCCGAGCTTATTAAACTTGATGGAATCGGAGTGAGAATCGAGCCGTTCGATCTGGAGCGGTTTAATTTTTCTTCCCGAGACACAAGCGCCGGTCACGTATATTGCCCAGTGTCGTGATAGAGTTTGATATATGTATTAGATGTAATTGCTATGGCTATTTTTATTGCTCGATATATCAGAAAAGTCCCACAAACGTTCCGGGTGGAATTTCATACGCTGGAGGAAATATTACCGGGCATCGATATGACGCTTCGACAACCAGCTTCCACTCGCAGCCCGCGCGGCGGCGCTGCGCTCGCTCCGATGCTAATGCACGATTTCACGAGGCTATAATATCGCTCGGATTTATAAAGGCTCGACCACAATAAATTCTTATCGCGAAATTTAATAGCATCCCGTGTACTATGTACGAGGAGCGAGTCATTGTGCACTTAGCCGGGCGTCTCGTATATTACAATTACTTCAATGGACGATGCATGCGGCGATCACAGTCAATAATGCAACAGTCTCGTGAAAGTAGGGACGCCGCGACGTCCGAGAGAACGAATTTACGACGCGGCGGCCGCGCACGTTCTACTCTTTACTTATTTTACTCCGTCAGACGCCTCGGATAAACTTCGAACTTGATAAATCGCTCTCGCCACTGCCTGTCCGTAAGAGTCGGCTGTGTGAGGGACGGCCATGACAGTTTTATTCGAAATTCATGGGCGGAATTTATTCTATGATATTTTTGAGGTTATCTTACACTGCAGTTTTTCTTTTTTATTTCACGCTAAACTTCAATTCGCACTTATGAAAAAAATTCAGCGCAATCAGTACAATAGTGAGTCTCTGGTACGTTAATACTTTCTGAACAGCGAACTGGGAATTGGATGAGAAAGCTAACGTTAAAGTAGGCCTCTTTAGGACTGAATGGCGAGACCTCCCTCTCTCTTCTCCACAATTCCCCTCGAGGGGCAAAAGTCTAATGTCACTGTGTCATTACAGTCGACGTTGATTGTTTATGAAAATTAGGGACGCTCGCGCTTCGTTGAATTTCCCGCTCCTGTGACTCTTCCCGACTCGTTAGACACACTGAAAGGAAGTCGGCATTAATTTGCAAAGGTGTATCCGAGAGTCGATTATAAGAGACGTAATAAAGCGCTGTTATAAATTGTCCGTACTTAATTTCAATTAATTAGCATAGTTTGGCGATTCCAAAAAAAACTGAGGCAATATTAAATTACGCGAGGAAAATTGTTTTGAATAAAACATTCTAAATTTACCTACACTGCCACGTACACGGTATATCCCCGTACATCTACTGTACCACTAGCAGTAGTTGCATCAAGACTGGAAGTGACTACTCGTTTGCTGGGTAAATCGAAAAAGTTTTAAAACCTTCGAAGCGCGCTGTAGGATCGACCAGGAATCGATACAAAATTCTCTTTAATGGAAGTATAAAGAAGTAATTTCAAGATTTTCTTTTCATTTGATTTTTTTTTCGATTTATTCAAATTATCTCCAAGGTTACTGTATCTGTTATCATATCCCGTGCACGGGCAACGGTGTACGTGTATCATATGAAAATGCTGGTGTTTTTTTTTCCATAGTTTCTTCAAATTCGTAAATAACTTCCCCTGCAAAGCAGCCCGACTATGGTAACCAAGTGAAATAGTCGGTTAGTGGCTAAATCGGAAAAGTTAAAGGGAAAATACAAGGGCGGAATAAGAGAGCGAGAGAAAAAAAAAGAGGAAGAAAGTTGAATAAGAAGATGTTGGTCCGTATTCGAAGAAGGAGTTGTCCTGGCGAAATCGGAAAGTCGAGCGAGTCTCGAGACCGAAGTTTCCCGAACTCGGAAGAACTCGGATTAGTTTTGAAGTAAGGAATATGTTTTAGTTTACTACGGCGCTAGAATGAAACTGTGAAATGTTGATAAACTCGTTGGTAACTTCGTTATTAAGCCCGGGGCGGATGGAGTTAATTCCAGCTTTTCTCAGGCATCACGACGCCCGGCGTCGATAGTTCACGTGTCATACCGATAACGTTATACGATCGAACCATACAGAGACCAATTCACATTATGACGCGCAACACACTTGATCCACTTTCAGATCCTTCGGTGAAATTCAAAAGACAGTTTAAAGCTGTCGTCCACACCTGACGAATCATCAAGCGACTATCCAACACCGTTCTCATTCGCTATTCACGATCAGCTGTTCGACTTAACGACTCGTGACGTATTTATGACTTTCATCTGTCGAATCCCATCGACTTTGGTCACGCTTCATGATTTTTACCCGGATCGCACAATTTGCCAGCTGGCGCTTCGGCTGTTACGTATCCACGTAAATACTGAAGATAATCCCGAAAGGAGGGACTGAGTCGTGTCACTGCTCTCCCACGTGCTTACGATCTCTAATGAAACTTCCGGATCATCGAATCGTCCTTTTAAGGGATTCTGGGTAATTTTATCGAAATAATTTTTCGAAGGGGTTATTTAGGAAATTTAAAATCTTACGTATATCAACGCTTCAGTATTGAATTACGTGTCAGTGGTATTTCACACGTGAACCGTGGATAAAATTGACGCGCCCTGTCAGATGTGTTTTTTTTTTCTTTTTTTCATGTAAATTGCACTTTACGCCATTATCATAAAAAATAATTATCCGATGATTGGATAATGTCGAGTAATGGATGGAGCGTGTGCTGAGGTAATCGATATTTAATGACTGGCTTGCATAAAAGGTATAACCATACGTAGCTTTATTAATGATATAATTATTTGCCACAGGGTAAGACCGTGGACCGACATTGCGACCCTGTGCGAAAGATGTCATCGATAGAATAACACACAGTAGAGAGACGTACAGGGTGTCGAAAAAATAAAAAATAAAATTTTCCCCAGACATTACTATCGATCCCGATTCTTTTTTTTTTTTTCCTCGGGGCGTACACATTTAGCGGAAAGTGTTTTTCGGCACTTTCCTCTTGTACTTTCTATATACTTTTTCTTCTCTCTTGCTCCTTATCACCCAGCACGAAGTCACAAAGCTTTCGTATGTATGAGATTATACTCCTGAAAGGGTCTATCCATTTTTAGGCACTGCTCCACGGCATACCGGAGTACCTTATTCTCAAGGAATCCAGGCCAGACCGCCATTTACGGTTATTCAGGGAAACAGCGATATTTCACCTTTCCGGCTCCAAGCTCTTGCGATTTATTTTCCTATGGGTGCGACCTAAGAAAATTCCAAGACTCGTCTCCTGGACACTCTGCAAGCATACCACGGACGGAGAGCAGTCTCGAGGATATTCGTTGTTTCATGGAAAACAATATTCACGAATTTATCAAATTGTTTTATTCCAACCCTCCTCCCCTTCAACCTCGTTCAAAATAACACCTATCGCGTTTCACGTGTACCTGTCTCTATCTGTCCCACGCGAAATTCTCTCCTATTTCTATTTCATTTATTTTCCACTACACTATACCTATATATGACTTTTTCTCTTATACGATTTTACTTCCAACACCACTGTCCTTCCTATCGTTCGATTGTCCGCATGCGAGCCAGGACTTATGTGCTGTGTCAAGAGCAGCCGAGTAAATCAGATAATTGGAGAGCAAACAGTAAATGCGGAAAGGTACGCAGCTACCGATCCCACCGATTTGGCAGAGATCGGAGCAATCAAAGTCGAATTCACTTATTTCGGTAGCCTAGGTACACATATATATATATATATATAATCAATGGTGTTAAGGCCGAGGAGAAGGCCTCGGGGTGATTTCTACTTGGGATTCAAAGCACACGTGTGTTCCAAGTAATGAAACGTTCGAACGTTTTCCCAAAGTCGTTCGATTGCCGAGGTAAAGACCAATGCGAGTAGAGTTTAAATTGGCGGGTAATTCAAATGCGATCGAAGCGCTACCAGCGACGTGTATATACACACAGACAAACCTGATTTATCCAAATTCACTTTACAAAATCCCTATAATATTGATCCTCGAAATTTTGCAAATAAATAAAAATTTCATACACGGTATCCGGTTCCTCAGAGAACTTTCAATAGAAATTTCTATGAGGAAGTCCTTCAACGTATATTACATCCGGTTTCAATTCCATTCGTTCCCCGCGTTCCGATATAACCGTCTATGACGTAACTAGCTGCATATATGCATACAGAGGATGTATCGTATTCTGCCGAACGGCAGATAGCAAAAATTTCATTTCCTATGCACTCGGTAAGGGGTTGTTCTCTGAAGTTCTTTCCCCTCTCTCGTCTCTACTCCCTCCCTCCCTCCCTCCCGCCCCGCTGCTTTACTCTGGCGACTTGCCGACTTTTCATACTGCGGACTCGCCTCTGCCTTATCGACCGGCGTCTGGCATTTCTTTTCATACTTAAACTTTACTATATGCTTTTACTTTACCTTACTTTATGCTCGACTCTCTTGCTTGCACATCTCCCTTCTTAATCTTTTTTCTTCGTCTCTCCATTGGTTCCCTGCTCAACGTGCCACGCAATCTCTCTTACCAACATGCTTGGTTAAGGTCTTGCTAAGCTTTTCGATATTACGAATTCATACAAGTATTCTCGGTCTAACAGGAAGATATATCTGGCTGAACAAACAGAGCGTCTCCAGGGATAATCCCGGAAGATGAATGAAATTACTAGAGTCTCCTCCCGTTTGAATTCTTAAAATCCCCAAGTTGACCGTGGACGCGCCTCAGTCTTTTGCTGCATCAAAGTGCAACAGGAAAAATGCATTTGTATGCAGTCGGCGAATGGTCCGGACTTATGACCGCAAAGTATCATGCTGGAAATATGACACCAAATTGGCCTGGACTTGCATGCGAGTCGCGTCCCGAGTTGCTGTTCGCCGTAGATAGACAGTGCGCATGCGCGGGACACTTGGTACAGGGATACGTTTATTATGGATATACTTTTCGAAAATTAACAAAGTCTTTACCTCAATTTTAAATGTATTATTTAAAAGATTTACATTTCCTACGTCGCCTTGCGTACATGCCTTTATATTATTATCCATAACAGTCAGTGACTGGCTCGCGTAAGCTTCTGGGCATTAGCGTGACGTATGATGGGTATATAGTACCCAGCTAAGAGGGTTTTCCAATGGCTTATAGCTATTAAGGACTTGCACGAGCAATGCTGAACGAGTCTATGGTAATTCCAATTTCCAATAATCGTGATACAGAAATCGAAAAGCTGTTGGCGATGCAGCCTGACGTTATGCGGTCGCGGTTCGGACCTCGTGGAATTTAGTCTTTCGCTTGTACCGGCTTGAGCTTGAAAAGTTAATAAGAACAGGGTCACTGCACTTCAAAGTCTTACCACATGGGACATCGAGCGGCTGATTTACTCGCGGAGCAAGAGGCATTATTTACTTGTATTTACTTGTCTAGGCGGTGACGTCGTCAATCTCGTCCTTTTTTAATAAAGTCGCCAATTTTTCAGGTACACTGCGCCAACTTTTCTATTGCCGGATGTATATACATATATACACATTGCGTCTCGAGGTTTGGTGCCTTCGCAGGGCGATCAAAAGTTTTACTGCGATTATGACTCCTCCCCGTGACTTTGCTTGATTAAACGACAGTGATAAAAGAGACAGCAACTTGTTGCCAGTTTTTAACGAGACAACGGCACCTCGTTCTCCTTTAAATGACTTAACGATCGCGGGGCACTTTGTATCAGCGAGTGCCAGGAAAAAGCTCGAGTATTTCAGAAAGCACGCAACGAGGCTCCACGAGACTCGGGTAATCTGGATCCGCATACGTATGTTTCTCTGGGCTTGCATCGCCATGAAAATGGAAATGCTGAAAGTTTAAATATCCAGGAGCCAAGGAAGGATGGCGTTACTGGCGAAGGCATTACTCGAAAGTACCAAAACTATTTGTAACCTGCCGCCAGCAGTAATTGGCGTGAGGGTATGTTTATCTCGTCGACAGGGGTTTTTGGTAAGAATTATTTGTGGAGAAAACTTATTATTTTTTTTGCAAAATTCCAACTTCTCACGATTTTACTAGTCGTATGACGTCACGAGTTCTATTTATAAACGCACGCGTGGCTAGCGTCCTCAAGATCGTGCATGCGTGATGCAACTCGAAGGATAATCGAGTTTCTTCTTCCTGCTTGTCCTCATGGCCGATTGCGGATTCGCAACGAGACTTTTTATTTTCACGTTTATTTTTCTCGCAAAGTCTCCAGGGTCTTTTCGTCCTCGCGAAGATAAAGCTCGAGCCGGAAGTCGGCGCTACGAAATGCGTCGCATTTGAAACGCAATTTCATATGGAACAATTTGTCAGCATGATGAATCACACCAAGTCGAGCACATTTGCATTGAAGGACTCAAGGCGGCCTTTATGTCGCAGAGTTTTATTGTTCATGGGGCCATGACACCGTGCCCCGGGCACCGGGCACCGAGTCGTTCTGCCCTGGTCTACCCACGGCTCACTTGGAACTTTCTACGAATGGAGTGTAGCTCGAGTCTTTGGGACACGCGATCCTTCGTACAGGCAAAGTGCGATCTACCGGTATACGAGAACAGATCGTTATCGGAGTGGCGAAAACTTTTAGGGAATGCATACCGGGTGGGACGTTGATATCTAGAACGAGTATGAATTAAAAAAAAGGTGAGTGTAGAAAAATTCCGTAGTCACGCGCGAAAATTGGGTGGGAAAATTGTACCGATTTAATATTTCATGCACGTTCACGAGAGTCGAATGGGATTTTGAATTTTTTTTTTTTGGGGGAAATTTTTCTTTCGAGCGCACCTGTAAAGCGTAGTGACGAAATTCAAAAAGAATTTAACGCGACGTCACCTGAAATAGACTAGTGCGGGATGGATGTGGGGGAAAAAAAAGAGAGAATTAAAGAATAAAAGAGTATTGGGTAATAAATGTACATGCTTCCACGGCTTTCAAATATTCACTGAATGTTCAACGCGTCGCGGCGCCACTGACTACGTCGAGAACGCTACTTTTGGCGCGCTGAGTACCCAGGGGCGGGGGAAAAAAAATGGGAGCTGCCGGTAGAGGAGCTTTTGTATCCACGCATACTTTCTCACGTGTGGGAAACGCATTTCATTCGCCTACGGCGAGCCGCGCGACTTTTCGTATAATTTTCCATCCCCTTGTGGCGTTAAAGCGATCGATAATAATAGCATACCTTTGAAAACTCTTTCCTTTACCTGTTTCATAAAGAAAAAATATTTATTATAATTCAAACGTTGGAGCGATTAAATAAATTTCATTTCGAGCATACAAATGCTTTTATGTCACCCTGCGTATGAATAATCAAATCGAAATCCGTCCATCGGTGTACGCATATAGATCCCAAAAATTACCTCGGTGTTCCGAATAGGAGCCGGATGATTTTTCAAAAAATAAAATTCCCATCCAGTCAAACAATGGCAGCAATCGCGCGGGACACTTTCGACTGTGTAAATTCGAGCCGATTGCAAGTCCCTACCCGAGGCATTATTTACGCGAACGTCGAAATGCGCAGAGCCGAATCAACAGAATCAACAAGAGTCACGCGCCAATCACCGATCCAGAATCAGACGACGTACAATTTCAAATCCACTTTTGTCTCCGGCTGAACGCGTGACCCTAGGTATTTACGTCCCTATGAATTTCAGTACCCTGGGGATCAGCAAGGGTTGCCACAGGAATCACACCCAAAATCCAAGACAAGGTTATAAATCAGACAACGGATCCTCCGCCAAATCCCAAGATTCTCCGGTTGGATGGGCGAGCAGGTAGACGTATATATATATATATATATATATATGCACACACACACACGCATACGTACCCAACAACGTCGAGTATCCACCATTATTCTCACAACGGGGGTAGGTAAACTTTTCCGTATACATATATATAGCCACATTAAAATTTTGAATAAATCATCCATCGATCAATCATTCGAGCTAACTATCATATAAATAATGTAATGGATCAATGAGATCCAAATATATATCTCACTGTGGTATAAATAACTATATCTATAAATCTATCCCGTGAATGGTAAATCGAGAAGTTGGCGGGAATAAAGTACACGCGGCGAAGTTTCACGCATTATCCAGGACGTATCTGGACCTAACTATTAACGTTGAGCAGGGATCGGGAGTGATCGGAGTTGCGATATAAAAAAAGAAAAAGAATAAGTAAAATAAAGAAAAAAGAAAAGATTCCGATGGGGATTTATCGCGGAAAGCAGAATGAGCATTACGGTGGTAGCGGAATCGTGATGTTTCAATCCGAGAGGATATCGTACCAGGAAATAAATATACGAGCGCATCGAGCCCGACTCACGCTATCGTAATCGCACGGCTACGAAATACATCGGCGCGAATGTAAATTGCAACGTAAGCAGTGGCGTGTCGCGCGGCCATTAAGGCGTTATCGTGCTGCCGATAAAAATGGAAGAAACTTGGGTACCCACGGGAGGAGCGGCGGCGGCGGTGGATTGAAGATCGGTACTGCGAACGAGCCCTTAATAAATTTTGAAAATTAATTCCATTGCATTCGGCCATAGGGTCTGGCAAGATAGTGATGCGACCCCGACCTAGCCCTTTTATATATTTTTCGTTTAAATTGAAAATGTCCTGAGTGTTCGACGAAATGAAAATTAGGGACGCAAGAGTAAGGGTTGAATAAAAAAAAATTCGTTATCTTTGAAATTTCATTGATAAGGGTTGCTGCTGACGCAATCCTAGGAGCGAGGGCGAGGTCAGGCATTAAAAACGGTGAATTAACCTCAATTTTCGTGGAAACATTCGAATGCTGTAAACCAGCCTTGAGAGCTGCGAATACCTTTGGTGGATTCACTGCCCCGTTAAATGCGGGTCTTAAAAAAGAAATGGGAATTTTTATGTGCATTGGCGGGGTGGGATGGTGCCAGTGGTGGGGAGGGTTGTCATAGGACGCGTGAAATAATCTGGTTATATATGTGGATTAGGTCGGGTGGGAGAAGCAGCGTCGAATCATTAGTTTTTTTCGGGTGTCTAGTTTGACGGACGTGAGTTTAGCCAAACGCGTGCGGCGCACGGGGCACGACGTATGGGACTGCGCAGGGCACGTAGTAGAGATCGCACAGCGCACAGAGCATGTACGCACTATATATGTGTACACGCAATATAGTATATGTACATGGAAGGTACAGTGGCCACCCCTAAACGTTGTACTATACTGTAGTGACATGTAGATATAGTATGTGTCAACAGAATATATAGGGGTTGGGTACCTGTCACGAATTCCAAGCGTGGATTGTGCAGCATATGGTATTCAGGTGAACCAACGAAATTTGTTTCACGTATTTCTCCCTTTTTTGTAAAATCAAAAGTTTTACATGGCAATTACGTCATTATAAACTTCATAAGAAAATTTGGAAAACGTACCAAGAGCTAGCAGCTGCGGGTCACGATTTTAACTGTATTTAAGAAATTTTTTTTATAATCAAAAATACCCATTAAAGGCATTTTAAACGTCTGAGTAACACGTGTTATGTAAGCCTTTATTTAAACTTTATGGATTCTTTGGAAATTAAATATATCAAAAATTGTTGCCATATGTGTACTCGTGTGCTTTTCACATCAGTACAGGGATACTGATAACCAGGGTATTTCTAAGTCACTAAGAGTTATACATGATCACCATCGCGTTTGGATCTTTCAAAAATATTTTTCCTCTTCTAGGTAATTTCCATTAAACCACTTACGGTTTTAATTGTCTAGTACTTTAATGATTTTTAACCGAATATACGAAGGATTTATTTTCGAAGGAGTTGAATATTCAAATTACGTAACTTCATTATTCTCAAATAATAATATTCACTCGAGTTATCATCTCTTATCAATTCAATTCGGATTCGACTGATTGCAGCACCTTTAATGCAATAACAGAGAAATATAAGGCTTGTTTCTCGTTATGAATAGCTTATAATTTAATTTTAATCATGTAACGGGTGGCATTAGCATATTCAATCCGTTAAGGAAATTACTTCCAACGTCGTTTCATCTGGATGGCAAAGAAAAAAAAAAAAAAGAAAAAAAAACAAGTTAATGCGCGTGGCCACTATTTCATGACGTTTTAAATGGCGATTTGTGAGGCTCGTCAGGTTTATATACTCAGACTTCACATAATTTAATAGACGAAGGTCACTCGGGGTGAAGTGAAACAAGACAGGAGCTGCGGGTGGTAAGAAACATGTAGATACGTATTAAGAATCCGGATATCATTTCGGTATGTAAATTCCGCGAAAAAGAAAGAAAAAAAAAGGCAACTCTTTGAGAGCAAGCAACGAAATTTTGAGATTAAAAATAATCTTGTCACCCTATACGAGTTACTGTCGCTGCAGTCTCATTATATGTCGTCAAAGCAAAGTAATGAACATTGAGCACAATATATTCTTATAATCTCCGTAATAAATGCAAAAGTTGTTTAAAACTTTATCAATTAAGAAAGCTAAAAATTTTATAATGAAAACTTTTAATCAGACAAAAAAATTTTCATAATTTACAGCGATATAAAAAATATACGTATATTCGATTCGCAATAATATTTCGGATTACAACGACGTAATAAATATATCAGGGCGTTAATTGACTATTTTTTCTGTGACGTATGCGCGATACAATTTTTTATTAAATTCAATCGAAGCTTTTAATTCGAGAGAGAGAGAGAAAGTGGGTACGGTTAAACCATAATAATATTCGAGGGATCTCGTAATAATTTCATTCTCGTCTTTTAACTTTCAATACGGCGTTCAATCGAGCGTTCTACAAATAAGGGTGGAGAGAGACATGGGAGTTTTCGAAGATTAAAAATAACTCTCACCAGTTTTCGAGTCTCTGAGAATACTCGAGTACTAAGATGAGAGGGGTCGAAGGGGAGGGAGGTATGATTTAAATAAGAGAAAAAAAAAAGGAGGACTTTCTTATTTCTTTACCCAGTTCCTTCCGAAGGGTAAAATAAACTGGGCAGCCAATGGGAAGGCAGCGTCGTTTTCAGCGTTTGAAACATCAGCCAATCCGAAAGCGAGAAACTAAGCGATGTTCGCCGTTTAAATTTCACTATGCAAATCTATCAGAACAGATTGGCTACCATTGCTTGCGATCTGACCCTCTCTTCGTTTCTCTCTACTTGGCTAGATTCACTTTCGGCACTTTCGCCCGATTAAACTTCCTTAAAGCAAGCGGGATAAAACTTTTAGTCTGTAAGATTGCGCGGGGTTCTCTTAAAACGGAGAAGGAACGAGAGAGAGAAAATGAACATGAAAATAACTTGAAGAGAAATTTCAGGGTGCAGGAAGTTAGCCCCCCATAATTCGAAAATTCCGATTCTACCTGTTCTTCTGGCTTGTTCTAAGTTTGTTCTATAATGTACCTAGAACAACCTATAAAAACCTATAAAAACTTAGAACAACCTAGAAAAACCTATAATTGAAAAATTCCGATTCTACCTGTTCTTCTGGCTTGTTCTAAGTTTGTTCTATAATGTACCTAGAACAACCTAGAACAACCTATAAAAACCTATAAAAACCTAGAACAACCTAGAAAAACTTAGAAAAACATAGAACAATATGGAACGACCTAGAATAAGCTGGAACAACCTAGAACAACGAAAAAAAGTTTGATTTTCCATAAGTGGAGGGTTCCGGTGAAAAAGTGTTTTTCCCGCCTCACCGCTACGAATTTCAATTGAGAAACTTGTATTTCTGGAAAATTGTAGAACAAACTTAGAGCAACTCAGAACAAACAACGGAATTGGAATTTTCGAATTATGGGGGGCTAACTCCCCGGACCCGAAATTTCATCCAAAAATCATACAAGATCGAAGAGTAAACGTTATTACTTATTATAAATATTTAGTACTCACGTATGACGTTGACGATTGTATAGAAAAATTTCGACAGATGATCCCTTACCTGAAACAAAAATGACAAAAGTATTTATTAACACGAATATGTAAATATTGAATTTTAAAATAGAATCACGAAATTTTCGGTCGAGGCTCGTTGAGTCGAAGGGGGATGAAAATTTAAATGATATTTAAATATTCTGTTGGATTTTATATGTAACAGGAAAGGGGTTGATTTCTCGTAGAAGTTTTAACAGGCGGATGCTAAAGTCCCGCAGGTGTAAAATGGGGTGGAACCAGAATCGCTGGAGGCTTCCATAGATAAGGGTGAGTTTAACCGCCTTTACCCTTAGCAATTCTCTGCACCCTCTTCTAGTACGACAATCATCCCCTTAGTAGATTGAGAGAAACGTTCGCCATCTGACAGAGTGTCGAGTTGGTATTTCAAAGGGTTGTAAAGGGATGTAACATTTCGGGATCGGATATTGTATTGGTCGGGTAGAGAGTCGTGCGAGAATTTTTGGAACAAATGTTCGAGGCAAGTTTCGAGTTCCGACCTTCGAAATCGAATTTGGCAAAATCGGATTGGCAGGACAAATTTTTTGATATCGACACCATCGCTTCAGGCTCAATTATATAATACAAATACAATATCTATATGGATAGATAATAAATCGAAGACGCGAATACAGAAAAATTCACTTTTGGTCATTGCCAAAGTAAGGAAAAAAAAAAAAAAGTTGAAAAAAAATTCAAGGAAACCTTTTGTTCTGATTGTATTCAATAATTCACGTGTCCGGTCCACTTTGTTATCTCATGTGTGATTTATGTTTGTTCTTTTTTTTTTTCTTCTTCTTCTTTAGAGAAGTAAAAATATATATCCCTCGAGAGAGATACTGGCCACATATAAGAGATTGAAATAATATCGTCTTCCGCGAGTCATAGCTTAATCTTTTTGATATGTGAGTCTGTATCGTGTGTGTGCGCACGTGTATATTGGTAGGTTACAAAAAATAAGCAGAAAGGCCAGGGAAAACCGTTCATGGTTATTTTGGCGATCTTAGGATGAATTTCTCGAAGAAATATATATATTTTGTAGAAAGAATCGCGCCTTTCCCTGTTCGACGATAAATACCGTAGAGAGTAGCCGCCGGTGTGTCGGTCCAGCGAAGATCTATGGAGCAATACATTTTTTTTTCTTTTTCTTTCTAAAAATCCCTTTCCACGTGGTTGAAAACGAGGAAAAGCATGGGGCATCGTACATTTTCCAAATTGTTTTCCAATTTCTGGAGAATTCAGGAAAACGATCATCGCGCCGTACAGTTACGCACGTGGGAAAAGGAACCAGTCAGAATCCGTGTTTCTTCTTCCCGAAACTAGATTTTAATCCGTGCTTGGCGCCATTTTATCAAGATTCCTATTCTGCTGTCTGACCGCAATATTCTCGAACGTGCCAAATTGTTTCGCCTCGCGTGGAACGACCTATCCTACGGGATTTTGTCTATCCGGGAAATCTAAACAGGAGAAAATGGAGCCAAACCCTCCCATCAGATATAGGGAGGATTCGTTCTAACTCTCTTCCATTGGCATTGAGTGCCGCTGGAATTACAGATGCTGCTCGGGAGCGAGAGTGGAGACGAGAGGGATGAATTGAAAGGAGATGAAATGGAATTGATATATAAATAATAAAAAAAAAAAGAAAAAAATTAAGTTATTAAGAATAGGGTATATCTCTTTATGTTATTTTCAAACCATATGATCCCCCGTTACTTCACAACGAGTATATGTCATCGATCCTCTCTACAGATACGTCTTAATATCCTTTTAATTTACACCAAGTTATTACGAACAGATTCTAGCCATTTAGTATCCACATTACCGACTGCGATAGCGCGATAACGTCTATGTACTATAATTGCTGGACCAACAGTTAAGCACGTACAATGACTGCTCGTTTCATAATTAGACGAAAATTAATGAACTTCAATCATAAACGATCGAATCTATATAAAAATGACGTCTGATACTCTCAAAGAATTGTTTCTCTTTAATGATCTTGAAATTTCAAAGATAGTTTTTTTAAAAAAAAAAAAAAAAAAATTACTTTGTATACCCAACCCTTTATGAATACGTGTAATTGAACGCTGCTCCATTTTCCAGTGCACTCAACGTGAATCCATGTATGCAGTGCCAAATGCTCAGAGTGTAAAAGCGACACGAGTGCTACGGGGAATCCTCCACTTTTCCCTCGAAGAGAAAATAACTTCGTTTACTTACCCTCGAGTGTACTAATTTATCGTTTCCATGGATACTTGACTTGGTGATTCACGTGACGGCAGATACGGAAATCAATGCTAAATGAAGTTTCGATACTGTAACACGTGGAACACGTTTCTGTTCGCGATCCGTCAATGGAGCTGAGTAAATATACCGAAAATATAGTAAAATGAGTAAAGGGTTGGTGGGGGGAGGGGAGGGTGTAAAGTTGAGAAAATAAAAGATCGATTTTTTATGGTCAATGATTTCCTATGACCTTGACTATTGACGAACGAGAATGTGATCACAAGGGTTACAAGAGAGCGGGATTGCCATTAGATTCATAGACCTTTTGAACCGCCTGATTAATAAGGGTGGTGATCGTCGAGAAACTAACGTTTCGATAGATTTGAAAATTGTGCGATAAGAAAATCTGTCGATTCGCAAAAAAAAAAGTTATTAATAAAACAATGAAACGCGATTATAATTGTTTCCGGCATCTCCGAAATAATTGGAATTTCTCAGAAAGCCAGGTGTACCTCGAGTACGAGGGGTAGGAAGGAAGTGGAATTTTAAATTTTCGTGAAATTACGTAATTTCGGTAATTTTGTTCTTGCAAATTTTTCATGCTTAAATTAAAGATCGTTTTGCATATTCAAGAGCAAGGCATGCGTACCCGGTGTATAGTTATTAATGAATAATTAAATCCAACGTCGTGAAGATAATGAATTTAATCAAAGAATTACTTTTCGACGTGATAAATTATTATTAAAATTAATAGTCACTCCGATGAAAAATATTTCGTATCTTTATTAAGTTACGTCAATTAAGTACTTTAGCCAATATCGAAGCGTCATAACATTGCGATCTTAATAATTGTTCTTCGTTTGTCCATCGTATCGAACAATTATCAATTCACTAGAATGGACCGTTTCCAATTAATGTAACTAGACTGCGTGAATACCCGAATTCGTTATCCGATCGAAAAAACTTTGTATACATAAATATAATTCAAAGAAATCTTAAAATTTCACCACTCGAAAGAGTCGTACGTTTGTTTTCCACCAATTCCCATAATTAAATCATCTTCCCGCGTAGCAAAAGTTCTGAATAAATTTTTACATAGAAATATGAACAATTTATCATTTTCGACGAAGCAATATTGTTTCTGTCTGTCATTTTCTCAAATTTTTATATCCGCTTTTATAAGCCACCCGATATAACAGAGCATCGGAAAAGTGAAAAATTTCCTTGTATCAAAACTGATGTACTCTCCGGAGGAGCTACATAATGGTAGATGTACATGTAAATAACAGCAGGGAGCAGGTGCACTTGTGAATGAAGCCTCAGGATATATCTGAAATCTACCAGGGATCGTGCAGGGTGTATCAGATGCGGAATATATGAATTATAAGAAGCAATAAAAAAAAAATTTAATCAGGAATTCTCTTGGAAATTACCTGATAAATTATTTTATCACACGGCCGAGTCAGTCAGAACATTGATTGTTTTTCGATCAATATAGAACCGTGAAATAAAAGGTGAATCACTTTTTGAAATATTTAAATCCGAAGAGTGCCTGGGCGTTTATGAAAGCATGCGAGCTCGTAGGGGTAAATTTGAGGGGTGCACAGAAACGGCTGATAAAGTTTATGACGTCATATAATATAGACGTTTCAGAGGCTCAGAGTAAAAAGGCGCAGAGATAGTGGTAAGAGTAGATTTCGAGATTACACGTTTGTTTTATTGACTTGTATATATAAATTGCACGGTCGATAAGGAAGGTCTTCTCCTTTGGTCGATAATATCGAAAGCGTGCGATTGACGTTTCAAAATTTTATTGCAATCGTATAGAAGCAGCAGCAATAATAGCAGCAAGAATCAAAAATTAATTGCAAATAATTAATCTGTGACGCAATCAAGGTCTTTAAAGGGGTAAAGGTATTCGTTTAAATAAATAATTGTTGCAAGACTTCAAGGAGGGGACGGAGGGGTGGCAATTGAATCTACGTTTATATATATATATATATATATATATTAGCTAAATAAAAGAAACGAAAGGATGGAGAGCAGATAGAAAACCTGAGACAGGTTTTCTGGGTGGATCGCACCAGGTCGCCGACCTGTCGGTCTGGACGAGTTCCGAGAGTGGTTACCTGTCGCGAATGCGCGGAAAAACTTTTTTGCACGGTACAGACAAGCCCAACATCGCAAACGGGTTAAACTGCAGTCGTCTGCTGTGTGTATGTCCAGCAGCAGCCAGGCCATTCGTATCTTTGGCTAATATTATGCATTTGCCCCAGTTCGCAATGAGCACCCGAGTGCTCGAATTTATTCGCAACAAGAGTACGACACCGTGCAAAAACTCGCATTAATTATAAATAATTAAGTAAGACAAGAACCGTTAACGAGTACGCAAAGAGTCGTCCCAAGATAATAACATCCCTATCATCTTAGATAACCGGAGATAAATCTTATCCAAGTATGAAAATACATGGCACCGGAAAATCTGCAGAGAGCCAACAGGATGCTGCATAAGAGAAGCTGGGATATAATTCTCGAGATTTCTTAGCAAGAAGATCTCTCCCCCCTCCCCGCCACACCCCCCCCCCCTCTCCCCTCCCCTCCCCCCCACCCATAAGTCCTCTCAACGCAGAAGAGCGTGATCGGAGAGCGGATGGGGAAGCACTCAATTTTGCGATTCGACAAGAACTCTTTATGCACTAATGTAATAAAACGTCCGGATGGGTCCAGCTTGCGCCGGATGCTGGACAGCGGAGAGATCGTCCTGCTGGAAGTGACGTAAATGACCGGCCGTTATAACCGAGGCGTGCGATTATCTGACAAACGGTTCCAGTAACGTCCGGCGGAGCAAATATGGTCGGCCCTCCTGACGAGGGCATTAAATCGTCCCGCGCATAACGTTGTGATCGTCATTGACCCGATTGCATAATTATGCGCCGTCCCTGACGCGATAATCGATACGACGATAAGGAGGAGATTGACTGACAAATAATTAAATGAAAATTTTCGGTCCGGCGAGGGATACAATGATAAGGGGAAAAAAAAAAAAAAAAAAGAAGAAGCTAAAGGGTCAGATTGGGTATTTCAAATTGTGCCTCTGACGTCACAGCGGAAGAAGTCCTTAACGACGAAAGATTTACTTGGAAACTGAAATTGCTTTTGTCGATTCAATTACGAGGGAACGTTGAAACAGTTGATTATGAATGGGGCTTTTGGGATACATTGTGTCCATGTGAATGGCCGTGGTACCAGCCGGTATTATCCAATCCCGCCCGCCCCCCCGCCCGCCCCCCTCCACCCCTCACCCGATTTCCCCTCCCCACTCTACGCCAACATGTTATTATGCCATTTATTCGATGTCGCGAACACAAAGGTCCCTTAATATTTTGCAAAATTATAGCAATAAAGTTGCCCCGGGTCCTGGGTTGGCGATAATACTAAATTCGCGGTGCTATGCGAACGGATATTGTTTTCGGACGATCGCCTTTATGTTATCCTTAAACGGGGAAAACAGCCTTGGTACACTGTGGCCCGTTAGGCAGTCTGGATACTATTGTTAGTAGGACGGATGAGATTGATGGGATCGCATAGGGATTCCTGTGCGATGTCTTTAAAGGATTTTCAGGTATGTCAATGGTTTTGGCCGCTTGACAGTGAATATCGTTTACGGGCTATAAAATTCCATATGGTTCGAGTCACGATTAATGACGGTTGTAAAATTTTGTTGATTTGTGTACTTATGACGCGGTTACTTTATAAATGTCAAACATTTTAATATTTATAAAAATGTTTCATTTTTTTTTTCTTCATGCATTCGAGCTACGCTCGGTTAACGACACGGGAGCGTCACTACGCTGCAGCGTAAAGATGCTAATGGGACGTCAGAATCGTCGGATGGAACGTGGGTCTGAAGCGCCGCGTTGCAATTACCAGGAAACCAATTAACGAGTGTAATTATAACTGAACCATCTTGGGGCCCGGTACGCCATGTAATACGGTAGAGTGTCAGGGGACGGATGATTAAAGTGTCACTGTGTCAGGTGTCAATTTCATCTGGGAAATGGAAAATATCGAATAGCACATATTTCGCGTGTGAAGATCGTAATACGTGAACTTTGTACCAGGGACTTGGTGACCAAGGACGGAATAATTAAAATTAATATTAAAATCGTCAACGGCGAATTTTTTATTGCGAATTTTTCGGCTCGCCAAATTTATTAGGCGGTATGACGGACGGTATTGGGTGAGCTGGCTAAAGTCACGGGATAGTTCTTCGAACGGGAGCGATTAACGTTTCGAACCAGTGGGAGAGTTTACAACGAGCGTTCTTGTAACGATTGAACGACCGTCATTGATCAGGCCACTGGGTTGACGGGTGAGCGATAAATAAACAGGATTTGATTGACTGATAAGAAAAGTCGAAAATTCTGCTGCGACGAATAACCGAAAATCAAGTGTCACAAGCGATTAGATGGATCATATCGTGATAGGATTAATTAATTATATATTGCTACGTACGTTGAACGTTATCAAACAATGCCAAAAAATATTTCTTCCGGATGCATGCACATCGTGCAATCGCGAAATTTTGATTGCATCGACTTTACACTGACTTTATTTGCCGAATCGATAAATATATATTCGCCTGACACGAAATTCCAATTTTACCATCGACGGAATTGTTTGGTTTTTTTTTTTTTTTTCACGAACCAGTGATTCTTAGTGATAATTGTAAAAATAAGTTGTTCGCGAGGCGAATTAAATATTGTAAGAAAAAAAACAAAGCTAAAAATTTTTACTTCGAATGCCAGAAGGCAGTACACGTGTGCATACAAAGATCACGAAATAATGCAATTATGTGGAGAACTGGGATAGAGTGCGGTAAGTGTATATGTATGTACAATGTGTATTATATATACAGTGACATAAGCACCTGACCATCCTACCAATGGCTCTGCTCCACGTGCGGTCCCCAAGCAGAACCCTCAACCATTAATAATTAGAGACACCCGTGCAGCCGACGGTCGCGGCCGGTGGACACCCGGCTATGCTATTTATTGCTGCATAATGATTATTTATTAATCTTGCCCCATCAACGGTGCTGCGCGGCGCATTTGTTGCGTCGCTATGAATTGCATGCACGGCTGCCGGATATGTTGGGGGGGTTCGATATACGTTCAAATTCCAATGAGTGAGAGAGAGAGAGAGAGAGAAAACATATTTAGGCTTCTTTAATTAAATACACGTTAACCGGATTGGTGGTGCGCATGCGCGATGGTTGGATTAAAAAATAACGTCCAACCGTAAAATTCTTGACTTTCCCTCCTTCTTTTAATTTTTCTTCACTCTTTTCATGTTTCTGTTGTTTTTTCTTTCCCCCATTTCAATTCACGTTATGCTACTCATCCCTCTTTTCTCTTTGCCAGCAGCTGCGCTTCCGGAGGTTGAGATTTCCTCGTCGAGGCGACTTCCGCCTTGGTACCAACTACACGGTTTTAAAACGCGAGATCCGAATTTTCTGCTTTTCACTCGTGTAATGCTTTGAATTTTTTTTTCTTCTTGTTTCAATTTCAAATTTCTCTTTGCACCGACGAACACTGTTGCCAAATTCTCGTGCGATATTAAATTTTTTTTTTTAAAGAGAATCCAAAAAATTTTATGGCTCAGACGAGAACCGGACCGAGGATGGAAAATATTTAATTAAGATCTTTTTGGTATTTTCGTTTTGGTACATTTGCTTATGTGATTCGGTATTTTATATATTTCTCTCGTGACGTCATACATTCATATCATGATTCATCTACTTTCAATAAATCCAAATACCGGAGCGGATGCAGGAAAAGGTCCAGAATGTTAAACAGGATAAAAAGGAATCGTGAGATTCGCTCACGGCTGCCAACCTAACAACGTGGATGATAAAATGCAAATATTGTTCCGAAGCTGATCCATCCACCTGTATCACGGGCTTGTATTCTTCGAGTAAATATTATCGGTTGTCTTAGGTCAGCATCCGACGGGTCCATTCCAAGCCATTAAACACATTGCGACATGCTTCGTGATTTGCACGTGATCAATAGATCATGTTCTTATCAGAAAATAAAATAAAATCATATCCCAGTGACATTGGAGAAAATGAAAATAAAATTATCTTACCACTTTGCAAGCTAAATTTCAAAAGCTCTTCTCCACGAAATTTCGTTTTTTACTTCCGTCTGCTGATTCAATAAATGAAAACGATCGACTGAAAATAATGGGTCTCGAAACCGAGTGCCTTGGATCGCTCTCAATTTTCATTCGATTCGACAATCGTTCTTCGTTCGCCGTGACATTCGGACAGTTTGATCCCGAAGAAGAGAAGTCATTGATTCGCGTTAAGAGCAAGCACCGAATCGAGAATCACTAAAATCTTGACGAATCAAGAATTCATGAAATCGTCGTTAGAAAAATATTAAATTTCCAAAAAAACGTATTGTATATTTTAAAATCAAAATTCCATCAGTATCCGCGTACCGTCCGCAAAGAAATTTTTTTTTCTTCACATTTCAAATCAAATAATCATTTGCCTAACGAGTCATCCTTAACACAACACCTACCACGATTCTACATTAATTACACTACGCCTACTACAATCAGTACAACATTCCAAAACCAATAAAAAAGCTTGGCCATAATAACCAAAAAAAAAAAATTTATTTTACGCCATCTCCAAACCATCATCGACCCATCCGGCGTATCCGAATTTCCATAACGATAAATTCCTCGTGAAACTACGATTAAAGTCCTCCCCGTTTTATTGCACTATAACATCACATAACCCAAGCCTACCACACCGAACAGGTAATCGTCGCTACGCCGAAACACGATGTCGACCAGTTAAACAGCTGACATCCATTTGATTGGTCCAGCCACCAAAATCCGAAACCGGAAACGAATCGAACGCAGAATCGAGAATTTCAACGGCATCCAATCACGTGACTGGTACACAAATACCCCGACGCAGTGCACGTCCAAGAGTCATCAATTCGAATCGGCCATATTGGATACCCCTTGATTCCACACACGTACCACGACATAAAATATAAAAAGTTATCGATAAAATTTCCAATACTCGATCGATAACCCAAAATAGAAAATTCCCCGCCCCCCCCACCCCACCCAAAAAAAAGCCCAAAAACTACCACATTCAAATTTTCGTTAAATCAAATGCCTTTCATTTTCCCTCTCCTCTCCCCTGCATACGGACATTTCGTGTCGCTTCTGTATGTTGGTACGAGAATTATATAACGAAATAATATCTCACGGAGCACGTAACGTCGCTAAATGTAAATTAATAGTTAGGTTACGGCTGGTATACGTAGCCTTGGCGTTCACCTCGACAGTGTCCGGACAAGGGCAAGGCCATTATGTTGCGTAACTCGTGTGCGTCAACAAGTCATTCAGATAAACAGCAGCCAACCACTTAACGCGTTCCAGCTGTGTACTGTACCCGATCAAACGAAAGACACAGCAACGTGCTACGATTTGATAGATACGTCAGATCAATCTGATACACAGTTTAATTATTCATTGACATTCAGTTGGCAGACATGAGATTAGTAACCGTTCACTTTTTTTTTATTCTACGGCCGTTCAAGCACCATATACAGCACGTATCAGTTTCAAGATGACCACCCTTGGAGTATCATTATGACTGGACACGATGGAAAGATATAGATATGTAAATAAGACTGATGGATTCTGATAATAAGAATGTGAATTAATCAATAAAAAAAGAAATTGGCCCACGTTTACATATTTTTTTGGCAACGGTTCGATATACGCAAAACAAGTAGACCTTGAAGTACGTTCGTGCGCTTGGGTCGGTTGAAAAAAAAAAATTTCAAAAGTGTGGGTGGAGAGGAGTGGGGAGGCTGGGATAAGACTGAATTAGAAGTGGGAGAGGAGTCGTAACATATGAAATGCAAATGGCTATACTTGGCTCCTCTAGAGGTTAGTCTGACAATCGGTGGAACACGCTTGTCGAATTATTAATTGAGAGGTAGATATTTTGAAAATTAGCATAATTAGTAGTAACCAGGTAAACATCTCAAATGTTAAATATCAGCAAGCAATATACCTATACGTATTATATTATTTTGTATACCAAAGGATATATATATATATATATGTGTATATGCTCTAGGATGAAAATAAACGACGTAATGTTTATGGCTGGCTGAGAGTTATTACGAGGAACCATAGAGAATGAGAATCTCAGACAGGGTATAGGCAACAAGGAAGATGCTGGGGAACTTCAGCTATGAAAAGGTAGCTGAGATCAGTTTTCATCTGTCGGAAGAGCAATCTTAAGAACTAAGAATGGCAGGACCTCCCCTCAAATAGCATTGGCACTACACTCAAGTATTTAATCCAGCACGGTGGCTGGCATTGTTCTTGCATTCATACAGCGTCGCCAGGCGTCTCTGTTTAAGACTGCGCGAGCCTGGAATACCCAGGGCGTCTTTGTCGTCGCGACGGCTTTGTTTTCCTAGGATTTAATTACGCGTTGAACACGAATGAGTTTTGTTGGTCGCGACGAGAAGCCTCGACGATTTAGAAATTACGAAGGCGCCTTTATTTTCTGTATGTATATATATATATATATATTCCTTTATTTCTGTCGTCGTCATATTCGACGCCTTTACAAAAAATGTTCGCGAGCTACGATTGAAATGGACATTTCCAAAGTGACTATTTTTCAGACCGCCATTCTGCAATGGATAAAATTTTCTACTCGTTTCTCTTCAATCCTACCACTTATTCCCTCATTCGTTTCTTTCCTCGATCACTCATTCTCTCATCTTCCGAGCTCCTGACCCATCTGCTCGGCTTCAGGATCGCCCTAATGGAAATTGATGGAAGCCGTGCGAGAAGATTCTTGATTTTCGTTAAATTTCCTCCAGCAGCGAGGGATGCCGCGAATGATCTCACGCGAGGAAAATAAAAGATGCCGGTGATTAGATGGACATTAATAAAGAAGTACAGAGAGGATAAAATTTATTAATCTTAATCACCAACACTTTTTTGTTATCATTGCGTCATTACCAGTAATTAAAAAACGGAGATAAATTCAGTGATAAATTAATTAGGTTAATTAAAAGCTGATATTACGTATCCAGTATAACCTGGCGCTGGACCACACGCTTACGCAGCTACGAATGCTTGAGAGAAAATTCTTATCAACGTTATCGCATGTAGCATGCCGGAAGAAGCAGATGATTTAATTTGAGAAAAAAGTTTGAACTTGTCAACAATCATTTTTTCATGCGGATCACGTGCCTTCTCAAAATCTAAGTAGCCTCAGATTCCGCTTCAGGAATCTGATTCAGGGTGGGGCGTTGGGATGCTGGATCCTTCGCGACCTCCACTCCTACGAAGTGTCGCAGCGCAACGCAGAGCAAAGTCGTGGATGTCCTACCTACGTAGTTCTGTGTATAGTAAAAGTCGTAGCTCTCCTAGCTAATGCATATCTATAGTGCGTTATAGGGAAACAGGTTCGAGGCGGAGTAGACTGCTTGGTTATATATCTGTTCGCATAAGCGGCGCATCCTTGTAGAATGGCGTGGCGGTCGTTCGTACGGTTACCCCGGTCGTCTGTCTATCTGATTGAAGCGTCCAGGCATCGTGCGGACAATGTGCGCGCTTGGAAGCGGCTTAATCAGCCATTGTGTGCGTAGCGGTTGCGCCGCGACGCGACGGCTGTGTAGGTAGACGCCTGCCGAGAGGGTGCTGGACCGAGAGAATCTAGAGATTCTCTTTCAATATATATGTATATACACGTATAGGATCGTACAGCCATTATCGCCAAGTCGTTCTCGCTAAAGTTCGAATGGTCTAATTTTAAAAAGTTAATTTTTATCAGAATTTAAATAGACATTTAACGAAGAGGATCTTCGGCGAATTTAGAGAAAGACGATATATTCTTATACGTTAGAAAATCTTGGTTACAGTGAATGAATTTATTCGGGATATATACAGATATACCGTTTACTTGCGAACGAGCAATTCACTCGCACTTAACAGTGTTAATAGACACCAGAAGAATCCTGATTTCGCAAATTTGTCTTATACTGGGTAATTGATATTCAGGGGGGAATGTTACAAAAATTTGGTGAAATGCTAAAAAAAAGTTATTGTAATAAAACTGCGACAAATTCGAGTCGATTATTTTTGTTCCTGGAGATAACATTTTTTTTTTCGCACGTAGATTTAGTAACTATCTGTTGCGTAAAAAAACTATATAAAACAGTACGAATTATTATTATCGCGCGAATGCAAGTGAAATTATGCTACGGCAAAAATTTACATGCCCCGTAATATATTTCCTGCTTATCCGCCATTTCCATCGTTCGACTCGTGATTAACGTTTTAAACTTTAATGGACTTCCAACTCGTTCAACCGTACCGTCAATAATCGCCAGATCCTATCGATGGATATTAAAAAGTTCGATCAGCACCGGAAGTCCGATAATCAAGTAAAAGTTTTCAACATCTAATCATAGACTTCCTATCGGTACAAAGGAAAAGTCCAATTTACATTACCCGTGATAAATAATTTTTCTATTTTTTAACATTCAATTTTTCACAGGACAAATCTACACGGTGTCCCAAATACTCCGACGTCTACTGTGTCCACCTTCCTCTATTCTACCTCAGTAGGGGTGTAATCGGAGAATCCCAATTTGCAGAGTTCACTCATCCCTCAGGGAATGGACCACGTCCCCGAAACCGGGACCATCCCCAACTACCCCCCACGTTCCAAGTATCCATCCTGACCCCCCACCCCTAGTCAAGTACCCACTTCGCGACACTTCATCCCGGAGTCGAAGAGACTCAGAACCACCCAATATACATTTCTATAGTACTCAACAAGTACTCACCCCTGGTAATTCCCACGCTCCTCGAACGATCAGGGGCCACTTCCTGTCCAAATCCTCACTAGGGGGGCCGCTTCCGGTTCAAATCCTCACTGAGGGGGGGCACTGGGACGAGCTCGAACCCCCTTCCTCCTGACTCACACCGCGACGCGGGATAACTGACTGGCTTATCATCCTACCTTAATTCGAAAACCCCTATCCCCCCCACCCCCCTCTCGTCTACTACTGATGTTGATTTACAGTGTTTACTCTCCATCGTACCAGTACTATATATATATATATATATTTTCTTGAAGACATTGACCCCTCTTTTTCATAACTCACCCATTTTACGGGCGACAGAGAACGATAAAAAAAAAGGTACCACCTAATCAACAGTTTTCGTAGATAATAAAGAATCGAAGATAGAAGCATTAAAGTTTTCCAGTAAGATTTTGATTACGTAAAGCGTGGGTGGGATCGTTAAGGATAACGTTTTGGAAGTAGAATGACGCGTACGACGCCGAAGAACGAAGGGCGCGGCAGATGTGCTGCCAGCAATTGCTGTAATCCTGCTGGAATTGCTGGCAACCTTAGCACGCAATGCCGACACAGTTGTCAGACAGGTAGAGATTCTCTTCCGCCATTAATGTCAATGTGATAAGTTGCGCCCGAGAACCATAACAGAGTACCTCATAACCTTTATCACACAAGATTACGAAGTAGGATGATATGTAGAAAATTTTTTTCAAAGCCTACACACACCCATAAGAAACCTGAAATATCTGAAGAAATAAAATTCCCAAAAATCGTCTATAACACCAAAAAATAAATCAAGCCTTAATCTCAGAATGGTAAAAAAATGCAAGATAAAAGAATAAAAAAAAAATCTCTTCGTTACCTCCCGATAACGTATCAGACCCAACAAGGAAGAATCTCAGTCGAATCGATTAAAGAATTCTCAACCGCTCGTGATATCTTGTACGAGCTAATTAAAGCCGGTAAGATGAAATATAGCGATACGTTTGCGCTCTATGGAAGAAACAAAAGGTAAACGGTACTTGGTAACCGCAGGGGTACCCATATCCTAATGGTCGCATGAAGATAATAAGGAAGCTCGATACGTCCACCGGTGCTGTCGCTAATGACCACGGGATGACGGAATAATTTTTTATTTTTTTTTCCATTGCCATCGATTCCGTGATTTACCATTGATTCCATGGTCCCAGGCAAAAAGCATTGTTCGTCCAGCGCTCAGGAGCATTTATAAGTAATCCATTTCCAATACACGCTCTTCCCTGTGTTAATAAACGCATCGCTGGGTACACGGATTTTTAAACGGCGGCCGCGACTACAAAAGTCCCGCGCGAGTCACCGTCACGTATCGATCGCGCTCATTAAACTTCCTTTTCGCCGGAAGAAATCCCATCCAGGAAATAATGGCTGGACCGTAAACGCATCCAATGCAAGGACAGTCGTCGAGGTTCGAAAGTGGAATTCTCCATAGCTCCTCTTTACTCTACTCGAATCGCAACTGGGAATCGTCTTGGGAGCATTAAAATCCCTGAGCGAACGTATCAAGAAACCTTTACGAGAACGACTTGCAGAGGGAACCAGTGAAAATCCCTGGTAAAGTCGTATAGCGAAGACAGGAAGACTCTCACCTCCATTAAACGTTCGCAATAAGCTTTAAGAGCCCTTAGGTTATTTACCGAAGGGCGTATAGACCCGCGATACCTGTCATTATGAAATATCGATAAAAAAATATTGAAATGGAGATAGACATCTAATGACTATCATTTAAGCTCCTTGGCACTGTAATAAGACGATATTACCAAAGGAGATAATAAAGTACATTGAAAGTCAGCTGATCTCACGGTGTACGGTGGTATGCACCTGTATATTATAACAGTGGGAAAATATTATCTCCTCTCCTTCTCGCTGTTTTAATCCATACAGTCTGGATATCCAGAATATAGTTGGGATAGTAGGCGCGTACCGACCAACCAAGTACCCGGGCAGCCAATCAGCCTCCGGGGGATGCTCGTTAGCGTCCAGCCTAGCTACTATGACGTACCACCGCGTTACGGGGTCCGTGAGCCTAGCCGAAGGGGCTCCCCACACGTCCTCCTTGCTCGAGGAGGTTTGTGGCTCTCTGGGTAACGGCGGACGCGGCCACGGGGATGCGGAACAATGTGCCATAACTCACGCTGACCGTGTGCTCGGTTCAGCTCACGTGTTCCAGGGCAGTGGACGCTGATCATGGGCTACCGGGGATCGTGCTGTGCTGATGCTGCTACGGCGTCCTACGTCGCGACGCCTTCGCGCTACGGAAACCATTGCCAGGCTGACCACACGCGTGCCTTTGTTCGACCACGCCTCTGGAACCCTGTCAAATTTATTTTTGTATCTGCCTCATGAAATTTCGACTGCAGGGACCTGACTTATCGACGTGTGCTTTGCGGGATGAATTTTGTATCAGTTAGAATTTTGATGAAAAAATTTGGAACCTTATTTCACGAAATAAGATGGTGAGCATTTTTTTTTTTAGAGTATTTTCATTAAGATTATTATATGATGGGTTATGTGGATGTGCTAGATTTTTCGAATTCGATACACTTTTTTTATTTTTAGGATATTCAATTTTTTATTTAATTGGGTGATACGCAGTACGCTACCTGTGCTTGTTTTATGTATAGCTCGTAAGGAAGTGCTTGTATAGGTATATTTATGTGGTGCGAGAATGATCTTTGGAAAAATGTAACTAAATAATTGACGGATTCAACGGATATGGCAGCTATGAAACTGGGAAGCTGTAACAGCTGCAGGATTGAGTACCCAACATACTTGGTGTATGCTGAGGGTGAATGGTCCATGACGAGAGTGTAAGGCTTGAGAGAGTATCCAGCATCACTTGGTAATAAGTCACGCTTGCGAGTGTAATGAATTAGTCACAGACGATATCCGATATTCAATTTACCTTATTGTATTTTTTTTTCCCTGTATTTTACTCCATGAAACGTAATCAATTATAGGTATACGTATGAATACCTCGCGTTATGTGTTCAAGCGTATGTTATGTATGCATGTCCTGTATATATAACATGACTATTTTTTATGGAAAAAAAAAAAAACATTGATTTTTCTCCGACTACTTTTCTTTCCACTCAATACATCCTTCTCGTTATACCGAATCGATCAGGCATTCTCAATTCGTCCTTTGTCCCGGCTTATCCTACTGATAACAGAGAAGTAACAGGTGCGCCTCCTTTCATATTTTTCCCCATCGATATACGTTCCATGTACTTCATGCTCGTACCAGTGTAAATGGATCAACGTATTCTCGCTGGTTCGCCAATATTTAGCAAACGAGATTTGAATATTTTTTTTTACCCTACCACCCTTGCGAATAATACGATTAACGTACCGTCAAAAAAAAAAAAAAAAAAAAAGAAATTGCACACAATTTCGTAAATTCAACCTAATTTATTTTTCGGAAATTTGATCAAGTTTACAGAGCCGGAAACTCTGACGCATCCCATCGTGCGAATATCGTGCAGTGCCAAATCTATTGGCGCGGGATAGGCAATTTCGAAAAGTGCATTCATTTTTCCTCAAAAATCACTAGCCATACCAACCCCCATTTGGGTGGCAATAAAATTATCAAAAAAAGGATTTTAAAGGTACTTCTGAAAAGAGTATAGAAAAACTATATATCAGGCTCGAATAAAAATTGAATCACAAATTGCGCTTTCACATGCATTCAGCCGTCAGCTTTGATGTGATACTCTTCTTTTTTTTTTTTCCTCGAAAAGGAAATTTCTATAAAAAGCTGTTCAAAGAGGGTGCAGCTAGGCAGTCAGGCAGGCCAGGCAGGGAAGCTGTCAAGCGAACCTGCATACCAAGGAGACGGACATGGAATCGGTCAGAGCAGATAAATATACACACACTCATATATACAGAGTGGTTGGCACAGAGTCGTCGGGACGCTCGGCGTCCTTTCATCCCCTTTCGCCCAGTCTCTCAGAACGAAAGGTACCCTTTCATCTCGAAGCTTTAATCTCCCACGATTAATTCATACCAACGTCCGACTATTGACGTACATAAAAAAAAAAGGTGAAAAAAATGCAAATTTTAATAAAACCAAAATTTTTTAAAAATATAATTTGCCATTAAAAAAAAACTTCGAACACATTCCCATGTCCAATCCGCAAATGCGCGACTCCATAATTTCCGATCGCAACCCTCTCATTCCATTCGGAAATTATACCTCTTAGCCATGCTATTTCTCTGAACGATCCCAGCCGTGCCAACGGATGCTGTTGCTCTCGTTTCAGAGAGCAAAGATATTTACCGGCAGGT
This sequence comes from Trachelus iudaicus, assembly GCA_030142595.1. NCBI lineage: Eukaryota > Metazoa > Arthropoda > Insecta > Hymenoptera > Cephidae > Trachelus > Trachelus iudaicus. The sequence continues at coordinate 120,247 of JARQTH010000656.1, forward strand.
AATCCAACCGCGTGGTTATCTACGAGCAAGGAAGAGAAGGTGGTTATGGGTAGGACATAAGGTTGTAGGTAGACACTGGATACAGGTATAGTACTGGATACTCGGTTGTAGGATCTATATGTATAGAAAGGAGAATGCAAGAGCCGGTAATTAGCAGCATTGCCGACTCCGTATACCAAAGATGGCGTGCCAGAGTGCTTTCTCTTCCCATTGTTTTTATATGGTGCCGCCCGGTCTTCCATATTAAGAAAACCCATATATATCTACAATGAACGTCGCACGGAAGCGTCGCGGCGAACGAACGACGCATTCCTTATCAATTTCAATAATACGGAAACAGTGAATCCACCATCTGCCAGCGTGATAATTAGAACCCATTAGAAGATCGCAGCATCCACGCAGATAGCAGTATGGACCTATGATCGTTTGAAATAGATCCGAGAAAGAAAACAATTTTTCCCAACATAATCGGACTGCCGATCGTTTCCACAAAACGTTGGCCCCGACCACGTGAAGCGTGAAGTTGGTGCAAATGAAAAAAAAAAAAAATAAATAAATAAAATAAAGACAGGTACCCGTCGTCCCGGTTGCGCGCGCACACACGATATTAAAGGACGGTAAATCCTGGCTTTGGTTATCCTTCTCTGAATTTTACGAGGGTTCGTCAGACTCGCAACTTCCTCATTGACGGTTATACATTTAGCTGTAACCAGTGCAACGGTTCGCACGGCTCCGTAACTATATGGCGTCGCGACGTCAGTGACGGCTGTAATCGTACGTATTTAGGCCTCTCGCTGGGTTTGGTCAAGTGTGGCCGGCGAACGCACTAAATCTGCCAGAGATACGTGCCGTTCGCGAATAAACCTTCACCCGAGATTCATGGGGCAATTCGTGGGACTTTATATTGTTAGGCGGGGAATTATCTTGGTGAATACGGAATTGTGAGTCGTTCGTCTCGGTCCATGCTGGAGGCTGCGATATAGTCCTCGTGCAAAGGACCACGCGCTGTGACGATATATATATATATATCCAGTGGAACTGTTAAATGGATCCGATCGATAAATCACTCCATTACGGTTAAATGGAGATCGAGATTTTTTTATCTCGATTCAAAATTTACTTCCAATACCTATATAGGGATAGTTACGGTATATCTATATCATTGATTTCTTTCGATAGGTATCTACGATATATTCTTTAGGTAATATATATATATATAGGTTTATATCGATCCCACTGATTTTTTACACCTCCATTCGCAAGCTCGTCAATTTTCTACTCGAATGCCGAATAAACTTTTTTTGCAACGTTTCCGGGACATTCATCCTATTCCGATATTCCACCCCCCCACTCCCCCTCTTCGTTCCTTCTCTGACCCTCTGGTACCGACGTGCAAGGAACTTTGGACAATCTCGTTTTATCTTATCGAGCTGCCCGAATGCTGCTTTAAATTCAATGACGGCAGTCGACGTGACGCTACGACGCGAAGGGTGGGTGGGGAGATAAGAAAATACGGAATAATAGGAAGGGCGGAAATCGATGTACCGATGGGCGCCATTTTCGTCTATCTGTCAGTTCTACGAGATAGGCGTTTCGTAAAAATTACATGCAATCGCCAGTCTTAAAGGTATCGTTGAAATTTATAAGGTAACAATCCGTCCAGCCAATTGAAACCTTATGCATTTTATAACGTAATGGAATTACGAGTCTTTCTTGTTCCCAAGGGAAATCTCTTTCCGTGTCTCGTATCTTAAAGTGATGGTATCGTGGTAAGTATTGTATCTATATAGAGGATTATCTGGATGATCCAGTGACTCTTTGAGATCTGATAAAATTTGAGATTTTGAAAAATCATATGGAAGGGAAAAAATAAAAATCGATAATCGATTTTTCGGAGATTCCATCGTATCGAGATAAATAGGGATCGTTAATCGATAAGGGGATGATTAAGGATCAATGAAAATTTGTATAATTTATTTTATTATAAATTCGGTGAAAGATTGACCATGAAATTTTGGAATGGTAGGCCTTATCGATCTTCCCGGGTTTTCCAGCTTTTTTTTTTTTTATTTTTAAAAGAGATAAACCGTGGCTCCCCCCAATCCCAACCCCTCTGAACGTCCCTTCGAATCTTCTACCATTGATTTAGACTTTTTATCCATTTTCGCCCGAATCCCGAGACAATATTTTTCCAAACACCTGGAATTTCAGCACCCACCCCCTCTCGCCCACCACCGTCTAGAACACGGCTCTTAAGTAAACTCTTGTGTTGATAAGGACGCCTGGTGTTTGTGCGTCGCTCCACGTCCTGGAGAACAGAGTAAGCCCATTACAGGTACACAGAATTAACGCACGATATATGTTGGTTCTGGGATATGTGGGACAACCAGGGTGACTCAGACAAGGGATAAGGTCGAAGAAGAAGGGATCGTGAAAAATAAGAGCAGGCTGAAGTGGATACGGTTAACTCAACTTTGAGTGACGTAAATACATTAATCACCGATACATACGTATAGGGTGTACATAAAATTTCGATGCTGTCAACGTTTGGTGAAATCGAATTTGAAGAACCCAAGTAAAGGGTATAACGTTAATTCCTAGATGCGTGATATCTTTGCCGACCACATGATATCAGGGTCAAGTGAAGCGAGAGGACAGAATTTACATTGGTTGCCCAGATTAAGAGATTGAAAAAACGAAGAAAGGAATTTTACGAAAATTCGTTAATCTCAAACTTACAGATTTTTTCGTTTTTCACTTTTATTGTGAATCCGTAAATATTCGAGTGAGCAGGGCTTCGTTGATGTTTACTGTACAAATTGTAATTGAAAATTTGGCCGCAGGAGGGCAGCACTTGCCGATTAGTATTCGAATAGGGAAGAGGGGAGGGGGGAAGTATTAACTGGTATACGGAAGGATCTATCGGGGCTTCAGTCTTCCGGGGGTCGATCTCCTTTATCGAGCTCTTCGATCTGCGTCCTTCCCTTCTTCATTGCCCCCCCCCGCCCTCTCCCTGGATCACTCTTACGATTCATTCATCACATCTTCTTCTTCTCGTATCTCGTGTCTAAGGTATACTTTTCGCTGTTCCTCCTTTGCTCTGGCGCGACCCCTCTGTCTCTCTTTCTCTTTCTTCGTGTTGTCTATTTTCCCTGTTTCTTCTTGGGCTATACCTTATTCGCGATAACACTTTGGTGTCACGGCAAACTCCGTATAAAATACGTCAAGACGGTTTGAGCGGTGGGTAGTCATGGGTTAACGTCGGGCATCCCTTACTGCGCTCTCTAGGTTCACGTCAATCTGCTTTCGCTCGTGCCACTCCACTTGGCGTATGGATGTTTCTTTCTAGTCACCCGGTAACTTCTAATCAGCCTATAACGGGAAGACTTTGCAAGCTGATCGACGGTTACCTGGATTCCTCGAAGGAATCCCCTTCGCGGCCCTCTCGCCTCTTGCGTCACATCCGTCCGCGGTTACTTTGTCATCTTTCAGCTGGACCAGCGTTGTCCGTAGGCGTCGGGCCCGATTACCTGTTTTCGCACCCTGGACTGCTTATCCCGGTCCTTTGCGTTTGTCCTATGATAATTGTAATGTTCGTAAAAATTATACCCTATCTGTACCTTCATCTTTTTCTTGAGGCTTTCTGCCTCGGTCCATAAGCCCGTTTCGCAGCATCTCTTCCTATACCCTTTACCTCAACTACTTTTTCGCAGTAATTCGGGCGTTCACTACTGCTAATGAGTAAATAATTAGCGCGCATCCTAAAACACGCGAGTGCAAAAGTAATCGCGAGTGACAAAATCGCGAACTTGTCGCGTTAACATTCGCGAGTGTCAAAGGATGGACTGGACCAATGGAGCACACAGAAGGACTATTGAGATCCAGACGAAGATGCTGTGCCGGTGAGTGACTTTTTACTTTTACTCTAAGCTCTATACTCTCTAATGGTCTGTACTAGATTTTTTCTATATATATATTTGTTCTCAAAATTTGATATAGCGAAGGGGGGGGGGAGGGGGAGGGGGAGGGGGCGGGTACGTCAAGCAGAGGGCCATCCGTTGAAATAACCACGAAAGTAGGAATTTTCATGGGACCCTGGGCGGATCGAGCGTCTTTCTGGTTACCAAATTAATCCTCGTGGCTTTATAATGATAATAAATTACGGTTAATTCCGCAACCCCCGTTAGACTTACCCACGGATATTAATCTTAGGTTGCAATTACTGGGCTTCGCATTAATTCAAAATAACGTTGCTCCCGCGAACACGACGCGCCCGCGAAGTCCGCACGAACTTGATGGTCGAAATGGATGAATCAAACATTTCTAATCAGAAATACCAGCATTGATAGATTCGCGTTGCACGTGGAATTAGAATTGAGCAATATATTTCCCATTGATTTATCGAGCAATTACAAGTTCGATTCAACTGAGGAGATTTAAAAAAAAAGACCAAACCGAAGTGCCTAAACATTAAAAAAAAAAATTTGATAAATAAATCTCGCAATTCCGTAGTGATCGATGCTTTTAAAAAATTAAAAAAGACAACAAAAACTAGTGATAACGAAGGCATCCACTTTCATCCTGTTGTCATAACTTTTTTTTTTTTTTTTCTTATCACAAACAAAAAACAAAGCTCCAGCAACAACAAAGACGCGAAATGAAAAAGCCCGGCTAACATTGAACAGCGGACACGTTTCCCATTTTCCATTATCCTTTAAGTGTTCGGTATTAGCATAAGTCAAAAATTACTTCGTGCTTTTTTTATATATATATATATATATATATATATAAAAAGGTGCCCCGCCGATACGATGAACATTATCGTCTTCGGATATCCTCTTGACTTGAATTTATACGTAAAAAAAGCACGATCCACAGGATCCTCGATTATCCCTCGAGTCGTTGACGCGAGTGGCTTATCAATATTTTCCAGACATAGCTAGTAATAAAAAAAAAAGAAGGAATGATTTTTATAAATAAAAATTAAGCCCCGTACACACTGACGCTACTTACTCTCCCCGTGTACCGTGAGCGCACACAACTATTTTCGCGCACATCTCGTTACATTCGAATCATAAAACAGCGAATACATAATCCAAGCACGAGGAACCATAATTCCTTATGAATATCATCAGCGAGATTCAGATAACGTGGACCAAAGTACCAAGCAAAGCTAACCACAATCTTTATTAGATTGCAAGTAGTAAGACTGGTTATGTCACTCTTGGTTTTATGATAGCGAAGGATAAGAACGACATACCACGTTGCATAGACATACCTAGGATACAGTGTACATATATACCACGATTCAGGCGAATCTCCATTCACGTGCCGCAAACGTCCTGTCGTTACGTAACGTGAAAATTGTTTCCACGGAAGATAAATCGCAACGACAAATAAAAATCCGAAATCTTTTCAGAATCCGAAGATCTCGAAGTACGAGAGTAAAACGTCATAAACCGTATAAAGTACGGAGTCCAGCATCCCGAGCGAATATTTCTTCACTCGGGACGCATACCGCGTCAAGTTGGCCAACTACTGGAGCAATTAGCTATTTAATCACTGCGGCACGTTGGCCAGCTGGTGCATAAAAAGGATCTATAGATCTCGTCTCGATCCTCCAGAATCATCATGCAGACTTATTTTTTTTTTTTTCCCCCTAGTCTCTCCATAACTCGCGTCCCTTTTCGTGCCTGCATAAATGCATACAAGCTGCACGCTGTTTACTGCATAATAAGGTGCATCGGCATGAAGTCGACCGATAATAGAATCGTTTGTTGCGCGTGGATCGGACGATTTTGTTTTGAAATAATCATGCAGAAATCATGCTAAGTACACAGGAGCCGCGACCATAAGTCACATTTCGATGGCTGGCAAGGAGTCTCATTCAGGTGGTAGACGTGTTATTATGCAAATCCTTGGACAAACAATTGCATCTGGCATAACCACTTGACTGCATCGCTCGATCTTGCCTGACCGAGCGTAGTGCCGAGAAACCGGGGGGGAAAAAAAAAAGAAACTTTTCGCGCATCGGTACACACTGCATTTGCACTGCAGCGATCGGTTGGCTATGTATATCAGCCCCGAGCTGAATTTCTTGCTCCGTTCCGGACCGCCCGGAATAATCTTACAGTCGACTTGCACGGGGAACGAATTGCGACCAGAGTGATTCTGGGTATAAGGTTAGTTTGAATTTTGAAAAAAAAAAAAATTTAATCGGACACGCTCGAACTGTATTTCGATAAATCCATTTTTAATTAATTCTTCGATACTCGACTGACACCGTGATACGAGAACGACAGAATGCAAATTGCACCCGAAAGATGCATTTCTATCCTGAAATGCATCCAATACCAAACACGGACGATTAATGAAAAAAGTAGACAACTTGTGATCGAATTGGGATTTACGTGAAAAGTAAAAAAAAAAAAAAAAAAAAAAAAAAAAATGTTGCCATTAATCATCCATAGGAGAGAAGAGCGTGAAAATATCTCTGTACGTTGGCTCTATCTTAATTGCGAAATATCGTAAAATCTTTTGGCATCCGTAATCCTATCTCTTCGTCAGCCTCCTTCGTCTCCCGTTTCTCTCCTCCTATCGCGCGCTCAGCCCATTATAATCAGACGTTAAAAGAAATCGAAGGGAGGTCGAGTCACGCGCTGCACTTTCTGCAAGTGGTGCAAGGTTTGCTGACTGGCTATTAAATGTCGTTATAAACAAGAGCGGTATTTAACTAACCGCCGACTCGGAATCCGTGCAATTAAGCCGGCCACGATTTCCTCGAAATTTACGATACTGCCGTACGGCATAGATTCGAGGTAGTGGCTACGGCGCATGCGCAACTATTCACCAGCGGAGTCTATATATCCGGTGACCCAATCCAACCCGAGTCCCCCGGCAGCAGCATGCTAAATGATGTCCTCCGCTGCGGCTAAATAGATAAATACTCCATTTAATACTTTGGCCGTTTTGCAATTAACTAAAAGCAAATTAAACTCGAGCGGCTGAAATCGATGCAAATGAATACCGCGTTCGCGTGTGTGGTTATCGTAGGGGATAGGGGGGGGGGGGTGGAAGAAGAAGGCCGGGGGTAGAGGGAAAACATAAATAACAATGTACCAAATATGCGGGAGATACAAAATGGTCCCGTTAATGAAGCATATCGGAGATACCTGTATCCGCCATTATATATATTTTTCCATTGACCGTGCCAATTTTCTATAGAAAACGAGTTTACGTAGATATTTTTTTTTACACCAATTTTTCATCCGTTATACAATCGCGCGCGCGTATTCGGTACTGGTGGATTTTACGAATTGACAAATAAACAAAAAAATGTATGGGCATACGCGAGGATTAAAACAATTAATTGGACGTGATTATTATTATTCGTCGAAAATCGTACACGCGAAACGCATGATTTTAGAGATTTTTTGAAATAATTTTCTGATAAATAAAAAGAAAAAAATGTTATTTCCGCTTATCATTAAACGTTCATCGGCGTTACGATGGGCGTATGCGAATATCGCGCGCAATAAAGTTTTCTGCAACATCATAATGCCGGGCAGCGTGTACGAATCTGATACGCCTGTTGCACTGGAAACTACATGCAACATATGTATTACCGTTAACGTGCTATCGCGTCATTAACAGCGGAACCCCCATAGATTGAGATGTGCTCTGGAAATATCGCACTATGCATCTGGACCGAGCAGATAGTCGTAGCTCCTTACGGAGCAATACACAGTGCCAGGAAATAACGAAGACAGGTATGAACGGACCCTTAGGTGCTGACTGATTATCATTACGCGAATACGAATAAATAGGCGCGGATTGAAGAAAGCGAGGAAATCATAAGGGATCGAATGAAAAGCAAAGTAGTCAGCGATCTTCGAGACTTTAGTACAGCATGATATCCTATTTGATTACGTAACGAAAATTCATTCGACAGGAAGGAAGCGTCGCGACGTCCTTGAAAGGTTAAGTCCGTCACGTAGATGATTTACATAAAGACCGAAAGAATTAAGGTACCTGGGAGTATATCCCGTGATCTTATAAATTGGAGTGTATCAAAATAATTCTTATTTCCTGTTTCTACCTTCCCCCCCCCTCCCCCCCCCCCCCCACGTCCACGTATCGATTTCGAAAATGTCATTTACGTAAAGAGTGTCGAGACTTGCGCCAGCTCATGGTTAAAATGAAAAATGGAAGAAGGAAAAAGAATTTTGAAAATGTAATTTTTTTTACCGTCACGACTGTACCGCCGTTACCATAACCTACGACTTTCATGATGATTATACGCATAACTACGCAAGTCAAATGACGCCTTTCCAAGAAGAGATATTTAATTAATAGCCGGCAAGCAGCCGTTCCCCGAGCAGACACTTTGACAAGTGCGTGGAATGCGCGAGCCGGCAGTTAGCATCCAGGCATTAAGCTACGTTCACACTGATGGGGATAGAGTAGCATAAATCAATGCGCGCACACTCGCGCACCATGAAAAACACATTAGTAACAGACATTAGACACGGATATGTGCTTGTATGAAAAATAATAATAATATAACGCGCATGAAACTGGGATGCTGCTTATTATCACTTCGGCATAACATACGGCAACCGCGTGGGCGAAAGATCATTGGATCTTCGATCGTAACCAGCTGCGCTGTGCCATCTCAATTTTGTGATTGCGCAACAAGTCGCTAACAGACGATCAGACGAAATTTAAAAAACAATTATTATTTCACATTCGAGATGACGCCGAGCGAATCGCCTTACAAGAGATCTCTCTCAAGTGACGCTGCGCGGCTAGGTTGCGTAACCGGGTGGGGATCTTGAGTAAACGGCCAATTGGTCCAGGCGAACGTATCGTTTTAAAACTTTTTTTTTCCAAGGGCATCGAGAGTGGACGCTTGTCATCGGCACTCGGTAACGTGGGTCCGGATGTTCCTCTTGACGCAGCCTCCGGAACGAGACCTTGGTCCATAGGCTCTCTCCCATGCAGCGAAGATATATGATTCCAAGAGATGCTGCGTATCCTGTACCAGTTGATACGCCCACACGTCTTGCATGAGATGCGCGTGCCCAATGGACCCCTTCCTCTCGCCCTTGGATACCTAACCAGCCCCATTATCGTACGTCATCCTTGCGTGTACTTTGCATACAAAAAGTGTGGGAGGCATTGTCAGGTAAATTGAGATATAAATACAAAGTACGCAGTAACGATGCACGTGTCCCGTGATTCAAGGAGTCATTGTATAAGGGAGGAACGAAAGCAAAAAAATCATGAAATTTTTGAATTAATTGAAAATTAAAAAAAAAAAGAAGCATCGAGACTGACTGGATTTTTTTTTTCAAACCGGTCATTAAATATTTTTTTCATCGACTGTACGAGTTCATTGAATTTTTTGTTGGACCTGCCTGAATGGATCTTTATAATTGTACGGTTGACACGATGTTTAATTACACCTGCGAACGGGGAACGGAGAATCGTTAATTATCGGCGTTTTTAATGTATCTGCAATTTTACGCTGGGCAATTCGCTTGCTGTAAACTAACCTATATGATCTCTGATGTCCGCCGTGTCTTGTCTGTTACTTGGCTGTTTGGAACGACGCGCCATTTTCCCCTCGTGCAAGAGGCCAATGCCAAGGTCAAGATCATTGTCACACTTCAATCTGGTGAATGTACTGCCCACCAGCCACCAAGTACATACGTTGGCATACGGATTACGTAATGTCGTTTAACCCTTTATTTTAACGATATAAAATTTTTCTCCTACATATCGAGTGCGAATGAAAAGATTTTCTTCTGACCAATTTTTACATACGGATTCAGTCCTATGGATTGAATAAAAAATACGAAAGCACGCGCGAGCACAAGAGTAACGAGTGGTATCAGTGCATTATAAAGGGTGTAAATAATAATCGGACGAGATAAGGCATACGGAGGATTATCTAAGTAAATTTGATCAGGCACACGGAGCGCGAATATACGAGGTGATTAATATGAGGTTTAACGATACCTTCCACCAGGCGCTAGAGCGTTTTAATTGAAAGTTTAGAGAGCTCAGTGGCTCTTATCGTTATCAGTTTGATTTAATCCGACGATAATACAGGTGGTTATTTCGGGCGCATACAAGAAGAGCCGATCTACGTGATCGCGAGTACATACGAATCCCGAAATCAATTTCAGATGAAATTTCGATTTTCGATTTAATATAAAATATCGATGTTCACGTAGAAACTTTGGAATATCAAATTTCCTGGGATAACAGCGTGTCTGCCGACAGGCACTTCCACCGGGACTGGTTAACTCTATCAGCAAGAATTAGTACAAGCAAATTGGTAGTTTCTGGACTGGTCGGCGAGATATTAATAACTAGGAATAATATTGGTACTGTACTGGTTACGGCAGAATTTCGTATTCCAGTCTTGTGCACGAAGCTCCAGTTGGCGAACCGTAGTCGACGTTATCGTGAATAAAAATACTGATAAGGAAAACGAAAATTTTGAAAAATTTTGAAAAATTTTTCATTAACTCTCAACAGCATCCGAGACCCTGTACGTGTCTTCTTAACGATAATAAATCTTTCTTAATTTTACTAGCAGCCTGAAGTTCCCTCAGGTTTTATCCCGGACACTTGGTCACTAGACGCGCGATTACGCTCTCGACGAATGGCGTCCCGTTTTCAAGGTGCAGCGTCCTTTTGACTATTTTCACAGCGTCCAGGCGTCCAATTTCAAGGGTTCTCCTCGGGTTATCGTTATTTTACGTTCCACTTTCGAAAGTCGAGTGAAGACCGACACGGCCGGTAGAAATTGATAAGTCCAACAGTCACACTTGAAACAGTCGGACGTTGCTCGCCCGACGAAGACAGGATCTGGTGGGAAATTCGTTCATTTGCATAAATGACCTTTACTCCTCTTGAACCCCCCTTCCCTCCCTCCTGCCATACCCCCCATCTCTGCGAGACCCGATCAGACCTTAATCCAAACTTTGAGATTTGCTGGAAACTCCCTGGCGATGATGGCCGGACGAGTCAATTCGATTGAATTAGGTGGTCAGGGGGCAGTTACATGATTCAGGAGTCGACCTTTGACCTGTACGCTATCCTTATCTCGAGACATCGGATCAGCCTGGGTATTCACTATCGGACATTGATAACTCGATTCTATCAGCACGAAGGGAGATTTGAAAGGGATGATTTTTTTTTACCGGAATTGTTTCATCACGGCAGCTGAGTTAATTAAAATTTTTTTTTTTTTTTGAATGGGGAGACGAAACGCGCTAATTGGGCTGATGCAGATTTTATATAATTGGGGTAAAGTTCCAATATACTGTGTGGGTTTAATTTGGGTATCTTTTTTTTTTTACTATTTTCTGATAAGACGGATTTTTCCCGGATTCACTTTTACCGATACTGTCAGTTTCGAAACGTTCTCTCTCTCTCTCTAGAGAGAGAGAGAGAGTGAGTCCGTGCTGGAAAATGGAGCCCCCAGCATCCCTTCGAACACGACGTCAATAGTGGTAGATTACATTCAATGTCAAACCTCTTTAAAGGCCCTCATGCGAAAACCTGATATCCAATGTATTCACTGGATATAACGAGATTAACAACATTGACAAGCACCATCCAGGGATGCTGGGCTTACGTCAGAGTTCAATTTAATTTTTATGTCCCTCGATACAGGGGAGGAATCATATCCCCCCCGCGAATCTACCCGACTACGCGGATAGGAGATATTCACGTTTTTCTTTACAACATTCGAGTGGGAGTCTGGAGGTTGAGAAAACTTTCGAACAGCCACCGAAATACGAACAGACACGAGTATGAGAAACAGGATAAAAAAAAAAATTCGAAATCCCCCCCCCCCATGTCTGGAATAAGTGAAAAATGAATTTTTTTGGTAAAAAATCTTTTTTTTTTTAAACAGAAAATCAATTTAATCTCAATACGGATATATTCTGGTATTCCTTAATTGGTCACGATCGCTACAAGCTCCGAAGATAAGAATATCACTGCAACTGGCAGAGACAATCCGGTATTTCGATCTCACGAAGAATCGATAACAGCTCATATGCCACGACTGTGTTTTAACGAAGAAGCCAAAGTTACGTAATACCTTCGATAATACTAGCGTCAGTATCAGTTTTCCAAATTTGAGCAAACAAATTTAGTAAACACAACCCATTTCAATACGCGCACTGAATTTTGACGTGGTGCGACAGTCCGGAGAGGAGGAACCATCTGCTACCGGAGGATCTAATTCTTTGCCTTCCACGCGTCCAGCAAGACCTAGTATCTCCTTTCCAGGAAATTCATAAACCTGAACTAAGACGCTTCCAGCCAGCATTAACCCGACAGGGTACAGTACCGACGGGCTTTCACAAAAGTAAATAAAAAGAAATTCTCGTACAGTATATTTTTCAAAATTTTCCTCATGCATTACTCCAACTCGTGCGCTACTGCAGTTAGTTCATCTTTGTTTTTTTTTTAAATCATTTTCTTTCGTGCAGCCAACCCAACAAAAAAAAATATTGTTTATCTCGTTACACAATAACGTTCCTGGTATATTCTCCGTTCTAAATTTACAGCTCTACGTAATCTTTCTCAAAGGTCAAATCCATCCAGTAACGTGTATCTGTCATTGGGGAAAACGTAGCACCGGGTAGCAGCACCATATAGAGTATTTTTTTTCATATATGTACTGATAAGGAACCTTGACGATCAAGAGAGGAAACAAGAGCAGGTTTACAAAAGCAATTTTGTTCGTTGCAGGTTACCGGAATATGGTCGTCCTCCTCTCCCCCACCGCCCTCACCCATGTTGTTGTTTTAATGAAACAGCGCCCCACCACCCCCTAGACAGCCACCCCCTGGATAGCCACCCCCTTTGAGCGATGCGAACATTAATAGGCGCTATTATTTATCTATACGGCTTCTTCGTAATAGAAACAAAGGAAGAATGCTTTCGTCCCACGTCTCAGCATTGTTCGTGTGTTATATTTAAATTCCAGCACGTGGGACGAGACGCGACGATGATGGGACAGGCGCACGCTAATTATCCATGATTTTTTAACAGACCAACGAGATGGTCCAGCGCGCTGCCGAGCGTGACAAAGTGATACGGCTAAATTTATCTTGGCATGCATATACAGCCAGTCGAGATGACTCTCGGGTCCTTAAATAGATGCGGGCCCCAGCTGGGACAAGGTGCACCGAGACGATTGCGAAGTTGGGAGCTCGAAGTAAAGAGTTAAGGCGTTCCTTTCGCATCTGGGGGAAGTTTCATAGGTTCCTGATGGTTTTTGGCAAGAGTTCCGATCGTTTAGTAAAATGAAGACGGCGTTGAAGAAAATATATAAAAAAATGCTAATTTCGCTCTTCCAGCTGTGACTACGAGGACGGAGATTTTGGGGTGGAATTTAAAAAAAAATTGTGCATCCTACAAGGAGAATAAAATATACAGTATATAATACATGTATGTATGTATATATATATATATCTATAAATATATATATGCTGAAGTGGCGGTACATGGTGAATTATTCATTTCTCTTTCTGACGATTGATCGAAAATTGCAATTAAGTTCGTATACGTAGCCGCAGGGCCGATGGTTCGATTCCAAAGACGATTTTCTAAGGAATTACGTAAAGGAGTATCGATTCGAGGAAAGGGGGAAACTTTTCGGGGAGTGGAAACTCTTGAAACTAGTCGATTCGACGCCCAAATACGTCGATCCTGAGACTGCAACGGTTCCCGCGAAACTTTGGCATTTGATCACTCTCCAGGGCCGTCCAGTGGATCCGAGTGATTAAAATACTTTGAAATTTAACGTAAAACTTTCTGAGCTGGATTAGTGGTTAATTGCTGTATTTCCAACCAGTTGCCGTCATTGATTTGCTCTCCTCTCTATGATCTGTCACGAGTGGCTGGATCCGCGCTACTCGACTTTGAATAAATAATTAGACCCGCGAACATCGGCCGGAAGTATAGGAGGGGCAGCTTCTATCTGTATTCCGGAACTTTCCAGGGCCGTAATGTATAGTGCGCTATACATACGTATATACAGGACACCCGGTATACCCATAGCTACGGCTGTAAGCGCCTCCTCTCTGGTAATTCAATTTGTCCCGTGTATTATGATTGAGTACTATCAGGCGCGCCTAGTAGCTCATTAATGCACTTTCCGAGATAAGCACGGCCCAAGTACTTTCGAGCAATCTGAAATATCGATATTGAGCATTGATTATTTTCCGCTCGTAAATTACGGCGGTAACGAATGAAGGAAAAATTTGGATGAATACAAAAAAAAAAAGAACAAGCACCTTAGTCGAGAATCCTGTGTAAAATCTATTTGAAGGGTTAAGGTAATATAGAAATTTGGTTTGTCGGCTTTGCAAAAATGCATTTCGGCAAAGTCGTTTAGTAAAGTGATAATATAAATATTTCATCATTCCCAAAAAAAAGCACTCTCCTCCACCCATTACACGTAATGGGGTCTACACGATATATGTCGTCCGCTCGAGCTTTCCGTTTCGTATCCTCGCGCATCGCTAAAGCCGGCATCATAAATGCGTCGTTTAGTGGCCATTGCAGCGTATTAAAGCGTCTCTCGGAAGCTCTTCTTAGTCTCTATTTTGCCGAGTGCGCTTTCAAGCTTGCGTGCTATCCCGCCTGATGTTAATCGGCCGTCATGAAACTCGTGGACTTGCAAAGCACTAAAGTTCCACGGTACACGTCTGCAAAGTACCAAGCGCCTCGTGGAGCTACGCCCCGCACTATGCCGGTTAATAGCCACCATGGTAGGGAAGATGAAAGGGAGGAGAGAAAAAAAAGAAGAAGAAGAAATTATAAAGAAAATGTTTTGAAAAATAACCCCCTCGCGCCACCTGCTTATATTTCCTGTCTCGCGACGGTGTCGTTTTCCTTCTTCTTCTTCTTCTTCTTTTTTCTTTCCTGTGGATCTTTCATTCAACCCTGTGTACTTTGCGCAATGCATTATCCGCCGCAGTTTCCTGCTCCACGTGCAAGCTCGGCACGTCTCATCTGCAGGCATCTTCCGGCCCGCGTGAAGCGCACGGTCCGATTGAGGAAGATTGAGTAGGGTTTATTACCAGATGAAATTGTACTTACCATGAGAAATTATGGTTGCTCGGATTAGGGAGCATGGTGTGGTTGAACGTGTCCGAAATAATGTGCGTTGCGGGCGATGATGTAAAATCATTTTGTCATTAGAGGAGCCGCGTGTGGGTTTTCTGGGGCTTGCTGATTGAAGCGGAATCTCGAGTAGGCACGGGAGATTGCGGCAAGAGTAATGCATCCAATTTTAAGAGCGAAAGGGAAAATGTTGGGTACTCGACTGACAAGATAAACGACTTTTGCTTAGATCCGCTAAGGATCAAGAGGGTTGCGCGGTATTCGTGAATTAAGGACAGAGACGTCAAGTTACTGTGATTACTTGCAATTGCAGCTACGTGGGTTCGTTATAGCGGGGAGAAAAATTGGGAATTTTTTTTTTTACTTGCGTCAAATCTATGTCTAACTTTTTCTCACCATTGGATCGATGCGATGACGCTTTTGATTGATCGAGGTTATCTCTAATTTTACGTACAGGATGCGCCGACCTAGTGCTCTTTCTAGTTCCAATTAGTGCGCACTGATCAGGGTGGAAAAGTGTTCTTGCGGTGTTTCTTCTTTTTTTTTTTTTTTTTCCTTTTTCAGAATCGAAACCTAATACGGGAAGGATTATTGGAATTTGGCAGGAAAAAAAAAAGACCAGAGAATCGCCTGAGCCTAGGTTTGCTCGATAGCCGTTGGGTGATAAAGAATTTTTAGTAGCCTAAAAGATACCAGACAGGTCCACCAAAAGTATTTGACGTTGCTTTACGCGGTAGGGATTTTCAATGGAATTTAATATATCAGATCGGTACGACGCAATGAGCATTTAAACAGACGAATTTATTTGCAAAATTTGTAAAATTCATTTAATGTAATATACAGCGTGCGGAATGACGATTTAGAATACACCGAGGAAAATTCAAATGCCACGGTGTATTACGTATTTCACGTTAGCAAGTAAATGTGCGGAATACCTTATAAAATTAACGACCTCGTGTATCACGCTAATGAAGAATTATAGAGAAAAAAATCCTTTTCATATTGTTGCAAAATTGCAATGGTAGTGCGAAATTGCAAGGAAGGATGTTCGAAAGTAGTGCAAGATGGGCGATTCGTTTAATTCCTGTCGTCTGCGTACAATACGCGTTGAGGTGGGGCTATACAACTGTCCCCTTTTGTCACACATAATCTAGCGTGACCGAGAGTGCTCAGGTATCAAAGAAGAAACGACACGTATGACGAAGGCAAGTGACAGGACACATTTGTATTCGCCTCTTTAACGAGATAGAGACGTAGAGTTCGCACAAGAAGACAGCGTGATGCGATAATGATGGACAAAAGGAAACTGCGATATCACGTTAAACATGATAAACTTGTCGAGATAAACCAGATCAGATACAGAAGCCTTTTTTCCATATAGAATGGACGGCGCACAGATTGAGATTATATTTTTTGTTTGTTATAAACGAGATCGCAGAGACGCAGCTGATTCTTTGAAGCTAACGATGCGTTGCAGACTCACAATCAGTGACAGTAGGTCCTGAAGAAAGGTGAATGTGGAGCTTAGCCGATGCCATTAAATGTGCCTTGCGTATATTGCATGAAACCTGTTTTAAACGCTCATTAATTTACCTCGCTTTGATTTTCAATTGAAATCCACTGTACTCGAAGGTGCATGCAATTTCACGAGTTAGATGTTCCTGGCATTTGCCGTTACAGCCAATTACTATAGGTTTAACGACGAATTTCTCTGAACGAGGCGTAAACGTAGCGAATGTAGGAATATGGCCTGTGAATAATCAAGAGAATGCGAAATTCTCAGTGGCTCGCATCGGTGCGTACTGGAATACGTGATTAGTCAGCTGGCATTACAGAGAACTGTTACGTAGTAGTAGTAGCAGTAGTAGTAGTAGTAGTAGTAGTAGTAGTAGGAGTAGCAGCAGCAGCAGCAGCAGCAGAAAAAGAAGTTGTTACTAAAACTCAATAGCCATACAGCCTTACGAGTATAACCTTACTCACCGGTTTGACTACACGAGGTTCCCTAAGGCTGCAAAGCATTGTTAATGGCACAGCTTCTTCTCATTGCATAATGCTAAACTACACTTAAAGCACACCACTTCCACATTTTCACATAAAGTTTCATCATATTTTCACGCATAATACATATTATAAAACAATGTTTATCGAGCGCTCCATGACGGACGAGAGACGGGCGCCATGTTTGACGCGCATGCGCACAGCGCTCCGCTCGTCCGTTAATCTTACTTATGATCGGCGCTGTTCACCGAGAATATTGGCTGCTACGATGATTGCCATTCGGGTCTCCATAGATCGAAATTACACGCGGTGTGTAGCGAACTTTACAGCTTCCTTGTTGAGTGGCGGAGCGGGGGGAGGGGGAGGGAGGGGGGGAGGGTTGTGTGTAAGCTTTTACGACTTCACAAGTAAGTGCCACGTACGAGTTTCGATAGAAGAAAGGATACGAAAATATAATGGTCAATATCCACGCGGATATAAACGCCCGTGTCCATCGTCCTCAAATCTTTCGAGAACCAACGTCTTCCCGTCTATCGTCGGACCTTCACGGAACTATTTACAACGCATAAATTCGTCCGGTTAACATTCCTCTTGCAAAGCGCTCCTACTCCGGCAAGATTTACTTCCACATCGTTAAATCGCAGCCAACCCTAGAAGCCATAAAATTCCATACCGGCATGCTCCCGGCTCGTTCCTCTCCTTGCGAACTGGAACTTTTAAGACACGCGCGACTCCATATCGGGAGACAACTGGATAAAAGGTACGCACGCAGCGTCCTCAATATTTTTCAAGTACGTTCATAATTACGAATTACGCAAGGCGATCGAGGTGGTTTCCTTCCACTCGAGGGGCAATCTCTTTGCTTCGCGCCGACAATTCTATGGGTTGGCAACGGTGAGAATGGTTACATAGTCTTTATGGATGTACTGTATACATATATACAAACGAATTATATTAACATCATACACATCTGAACACAATGCCACAGCCCTGTGTTTCATTTGTTACACAGCCGCGTCATCATCAAGTCATATTTCACGACTTATGGTAATTACGAACTACCACCCAGGAGTTGGGCTCACTGTGACGCACAAATTGTCCAGGATACGCGTTCTGCACCGTACTCTGCCGCGAGCAACGCGGTTTCACATTGCGTCTAGAGCGCGTTAATGCCTCGACGTATAGTTGGAATGCATTTTCTCCAATTATTTTCTCGAGGAACAATATTTGCTAATACAAAATAATCGTAGCTGCTGGAATTACAAGTGCTACGGTTTCTTTAACGATTATTCCCACTGCATCGGATGCATGGTGCTGTTTGTTGTTTTCATTTTAATGCACGTGCACTGCTGCACAGTATACGTACACGTATAGAGTGTAACAAATGCTTGCAGTGCTGCAATCGATTGGAGAGCACTGTCCATTGATTTGCTGCAACTCCACTTTCTCTTAATTCTATGCATTAGTAAGTCTGTGGCTAAGACTTTATACGTTGTATCAGATTTTCCATTGGCACAAATGTATCATGGAAAGTGGAGCGTTTAAGAAAAACAACTTTCATACTTCTAACGCCAGACTGACAGTCATTTGGCGAAGTCTTGGCCGCGTCTCGTCTCTAGTGCACTTGAAAAGACTCTTATACTGTCCTCAGGTCGCGTACCCAGCAGGCAGAACGTAAGTTAGGTTGGCGGCAACGCTGAAACGTACGCTCGGGCAAACAGCTCGTTAGAAGTCGACTTCAGCGCCGCGGTACGGCGTACACAGAGAACACCCTTTCCGCCGTGTCTAATGGCCTATCGAAGTTTCCACGTGACATTTCATTCCCGTATAACCGATGAACTATGACCTCGAGACATTTTTGAAAAGTGGCACTGGGTCGCGAAACGGACGAATAAAAATTTGAATGAAAAACGATTAAGAAGAAATTCTTTTGAAATTCTCCGTCGCTCAAGCGCTGCCACGCTACGTACCCTCAGCCTGTATATCTTTACGTAACGTTTTCAGTCGCGCGTTTAAACGTTCGGAGGATATAATTCGTTTGACGATGGAAAAAGGCGTAAAAAGTAAAAATATCTCGACAATAACAAGTCGGTTCGAAGTAGCGCGCCTGTAGCTGGCCTATCGCTCATCTTTCTCGGTAGATATATTGTGTATATGCGTATATACAGGTATACCAGACGATTCTGAGTTCCCTGTAAAGTCATTCTAGTATTGCGACGTGACGACCATTGTGAGTGAAACTTTATCGGCTTATCCATGACGATTTTTACGAATCGTAACGAGTTTAACAGGGGAATCCCGTTTTGTCGAGCGACAGCAAGACGATTTATCTTACTGATATAAAGTGACATCTCGCGAGAAACATGCCCCATCATTTGTTAGTGACACGGAGAATCGAGCGAGAACGACAATGGGGCTCCGGTTAGATGCCTGCTGAGTCTGCTGTTTGCCTAAGGATTTTTATCGATGCAAATCCCCGTAACGTTTATGGGAAACGTTGGTTGCCTCTGATGGTAATCAAAAAAATATTAACGGGGGCGTCTTATGATTTACCGTATGTTCCTTAGTTCTTAACTGGGATGCAGATCACGCACGAGGATGAGAATCTCTTACCTGAAACAAAGTAACGAGAAATATTGTTTAACAGAAAGTTTCTCATAAGGTATAGTACAGTCGTGTATAGTTGCGTCGGTGCATGTACCCGATGCATAATAAAATCGTGAGATTAAATTGTTAATGAAAAAAAATAATTTTTTTTTTTTTTCAGGAATTTTCATAATTTCGTTTCATATAAATAGCTAATAACGTTTTGCAATTTTTCCTGTCACTCGTTTATAACGCACACGAAGAAATTGGTACTCGCACGCCCATATATATTGGCACGAGTGGCAGCAGATCTTCTCAGTCGTACGAGAAACGAGAAACCGATCGATCGTGTACGTGTTTGCTAACCGTAGCGTGCTGCTTTGCAAGCAGCAGCGCTTTTCCCCCAGTCGATCTAAAATTCATACCGAGCTTCGCGTTCTCTGTTATTTAATAATGCTTCAACCTATCCAACGGCTGGTTTGCCGCGTTTCTTTAAACGAAATGCATACATCAAGCCACGCGTAATGGGCATAAGCGCTACTTCGATCACTGCATACAGATTGTGAAATTAATCTTCGTCCTGCGGCTGGGCGACGTTACGCGTCCGTTTATGCATATCAGTCATCTTCTATTTAGATAGGACGCAAGGGGGAGCACACGTTGTCGTTGTGAAAATTGCATTAGTTATTTTTCGACAAAGATATCGCGAGTGGATCGTTTTACGAGCACTTAAGTATTTTTTCTTTTTGGTAAATATTTAAATGGGTTGACATTTTTTTTTTAAATACATCAATGCAACTGGATGGGAGTGTAGGGTCGGACGCTGTGAAATAATGAAAAAACGATGTTAGCGTTTCATTTGAATTTCGATATAATAAAATTCCCCCCAAAAAAATGTCATTCAGCCACTGAATTTGCATACGATCGATAAGCAGGGATACAGCGCATTGATAACCGATTACTTTATTAACACAAAAGAGACAGGTAATGGAGAAAATGGTGCGGATCGTTAATCACTTGGTTTCGTTTATTTTCAATAAATTTTTGCAAATCGATAAAGACACGATACCCGCAACAGCAAGCGGAATGGGCTTTGAATTTCGTTTGTATTGCCCGCAGTGGCAAATAGGCGCGTCTCCTCGAAATATTGCACGGCTCAGAAGAACGTAAATGCATCGCAAAAACATCAATTTCGGAATTGAATTGATCGCGGGGTTTATTGGACAATAAAAACGAATCCTGCCGATTATTAATGGCTCGGTCACAAGGAAGGGTAGGTAGATACACGAAATTGACAAACCCCTTTGAAACATTGGCTTTGTCAATTAATACATTTTCCACGGATAATCGTCCAGTCAAGCGTCGATATTTTCCGATGACCGTTTGATGGAAAAAAATAAAAAAAAATGTATTTCAAATTTTATGTAAAAACTCATACAAAATGATCCGCGAGTAATTGGGCCGTAATGAAAAAAATTATTCGAGTCTTAATACGTGCATAAAAATGATAAAAATAATTATCGGTAAGACGCTTCGACGAATAAGAGAACCGACGCGCAGGTGTCGGCGACCGGAGGTGTATAACGTGTGGCAAAATGTGGTAGAGACTTTGGTAATGATGCTGGCGGCGTGACGAGATTGGCGATCCTATCAGGTGTATCTTCCCTGATGAAGGTTGTAACCTCGGCCTGGCTCCATTTATTAAAGCGTCTGCCCAGCAATGCTGCACCGCCTGGCTACGATGCAGGCGCGCGCGAGGCCTTACGTTGCTCCGGCACAGATTGCAATCAGTCATATTAGCCGGACACGCCTCGGATATATGTGCGGCCATCTGGCACTTGGTTATCTCCGGTCTACAGGGTGGGCCAGAATTAACGGGACCGATACAATCATCCGAGTGGATTCTTACGAAGGTGAAGACGATAATCCCGATTATCCTGAGGAACGATAGGGCATCGCTGTCCGCGATAGAAAATTATTTTTGGCCAGCCATATCGATCAGGAGGGGGTCACGCCATTACGTGCTGGCATTCGATAAATATACACCGGGGTGGGCCAAAGGTAACGTACTCGAATATATCGTGTAACAACCATTATCATGATAGTTTTGACGTTGCTCTGATAATTCGAATATCAGGTTTGAGGATTGAAAATATTTTTGAGATATTTATATCAGGTATGTGGATTAAAAGCGAAGAGTCGGATAACGGTTTTCTTTTTTTTTGAAATTTTCTTAGCCGATTTTACGAGGACGCTGGGAATTGGCAGAGCGAGGTAAATTTGCTAAGGTGCTACGTGACTTTTCGTATTTCATTGGTTATATATGTATATATAAATTTTTGTCTCTACAGTCACTCCTCCTCGCTACGCATATAATTCTTCAAGTCTCTCACAGACGCCGCTTCCAATGACAAAGGTTTAACGACCCAGACGAAGACGCGCTGCTGTTCACCTTGGAAATATTGCTTAGAATGAATTGTACGATCGAACGAACGCAAGGCACTGCCTGATTAACAATTCGTCTAATTAGCATGCCGCGGAATTATGTGGAAATTTGCGGCTCCACGAGAAAAGAAAAAAGAAAAAGAAAAAGAAAAAAGAAAAGAAAAGAAAGACGGGATACATCGATGGAACGCGAAACGAACTCGGTCCTCGTCTCTCGGAGTCCTTCAACTCTGCAAGCGAGAGTTATGAACGGGAGCTCCGCGAGATGAATTATGCAACGGGCAATTAATAAAATTCCAATCACACTCACGGCGCACTCGCCCTCTCGCCTAATAAACGATCAATCGATCGATCGATCGGATTGGATCGCCCGAACCAGTCGAATCCTTGGTTCACCTTAGGAGCGATCACCTGCGGATAGCAGGGGACGAAGATCATCGGGTATTTTAAAATTTGTTTAAATATTTGGATTTTTTAATTTTTTTAACAACAATTTTTATTGTCTATACCCAGTGGAAAATTTAAGGGCGAAATATGAGAATCAAGTTTTATATAACAGTCGGGGTGAAATAGACTCCGGGGAAGCTGCGCCCGATCGTCCCGAGAAGGGTGGTCCTTTAAGTGGGATGCTGCTACCTCTGCCGTTCTCGGAGTCTATGTTTGTCCAGGAGCTTGAAGCGTGTAATAATATTCTTCATCGTAGCGAGAGAAACCGTTTTCTCTCGGGATTCATAACTTTCTGGTAATTCATATTCTCCTGGTAATTAAAAGCTGCTATCCATCATTACGTAACGCGCTTTAAGTTCGTCTATAAAATTTTAAGATTCACGGGGACGGTCTCTTTCATGTTAATTGAAACGAGAGCGTCAGGCGCTACACGCGCTGACCTTCCGCGCGAATATTATTCGCAAGTCTTGCAGGTAGATACTATACAGGGCGATTAGATATAAATCTGTACAGTTACACGTTCTTTGCGAAAAACTAAAATAATTGAAAAAATATATATTAGCAACGTTAATTAACCAGTCTGATTAATTTCAGTCATTAAGAGCATAACGAACACGTCTATCACGAAATTATTGATCGCTATCGCCAAAGCTCACTAATCTCCAAGAATCAATTTATGGCTACTGATAAGAAAATAATTTTTTTTATCAATACCCATCGTTATCGCTATCCGACCGTCGTAATATAATCAGAATACAATTTTTTTTTTTCACTAGTGTAATAATTTTTTCACTGTCATTCGACAATTCCCAAAGCTATATATATATATATATGTACAGTTCGAAATTCACGCATCACGTATACACACGGTCATTTTGAGACTATCAAGAGGTCGGTCTAATGATTTCGAGTCACGAGGATCGTCCGATTAAATTGTTCGCTTTAAAAAAGTCTCGCTGACACAATGCCTCGTAATGACCGGCAATTCCGGGACATTAATGGCGTCCCGCATGAAATTCGCAACGTCCCGGGCGCACTTGGCATTTGCCTCGTTCTCGCCCATTCGCCAAGATATTGCGCATAAAACTGTCCAGTCATCGTTCACTTCACATACAATCGCGGTGAAAAATGAAAATTGTACGTGCTCTCGAGCACAGTCTACGTTCACGCGAACCGCAGTCGAGAGTCAGGCTAGCAAACCGTACGAGTCCAGGAGCACTCGAGCATCTCCTAGAGATCCGTGGTAGCCCTGGGGCGACACGAAAGGAAAAACGAGAGTGATAGAGTAGAAAAGAAGGAGAAAGAGAAAGAAAAAAAAATACGAGAAATATATACATACAGATATAATCAGACTATAGTAACCAGTAAATAATTATATATATATATATATATATATATATATATATATCAAGGTCTTAGATTAAAATACAAATGACTACCCTTATCGATAATTAATTTTTTTTTTTTTTTTCAATTAACTCTCGTCAACAATTTTTAACACTAAGTCTATATACTCATAGTATGTACCCTCGTCATCCCTCGTGAAAAAGTTAGACACAGAGTATATGAAAAAGAAACACCGTTGCTTTAAATTTCTTAAAGTTTCAAAAATACTCATATCTAATTTCTGTCTTTATTTTACTTTAATTATTACGCGTGAATTTCATATACAAAGAACTGTCAGTCAACGTCTCTTATGACGTTTGCGCGTGCCTTATCGCACGACTTCTCACACACGATGACAAATGATTATGACCAAGTGTGCTCGTATGTGTCCCGTATCCCAGATTCACGTGAATTTCTCATTAGGTTATTACGGAGTCTCGCGAGTACGTGCGATTACACGGGATATTGATTTTCGACGAAATTTATTAGTCTAGTCGTTAATACCTTTACATTATGCAATGCATGTGATTACAGCTCAGATATACCCGGTGTCCATATGTAACCAATGCGCAGCATGCGTAGTGTCGAACGTTAGCCGAACGTGTTAATTAATAATAGCAATGACAGTATTACAGCCACGAGGTGATTTTCATATATACTTTTTTCATTAAAATTCTTGACACGCTTTATACCTCTTTACTGATATTATCAGCGGCAATATATCGATTGCCATGATCAATTTTGATAATTGACTTATCATCGTTTATTCAGCCTGTAAACAATATTCGAAAATATCTTGTAGATTTGCATTATTTAAACAGGTTATACTTGCAGATCGAATTTTTTTTTCCCATGTCTTTCGACTTTTTTATTTTTCGTTATCGATCGAATTGATTTCACGAGAGCGAAAGCAGCGACAAAGTATACGAGGTGCTATTCAAATATGCCGCGGTTTTAAAATATTTAAGATGCCGCGATACACGTACGTCGTCACACGTGAAATTGAAATACACGGCATGGAAAGATAATGGAATATACCGCGTGTTGGGCTCGATCTATTAATTGATATCGATCGATCGGAGTTTTTATACTTCATGTGTATCCTTATGATAATTTCGAGAAGCAGATGAGCGCGGCCAGATCGAAGGGTGAAATATATTTAATAAGAAAGTCGAGAGGCTGTATCGCATAATTAAATTCAATTAGCTGCTGATTGAGCGCAGAAAAATTTAATCAGAGGTAATAAGAAAAAAAATCTATTGGAAAATAAATAAAAATTTAATCGAGATTCGATCCCTCATTCAAATTTAATTCGCGGACGGTCCCAATTTACGTAGGCTTGCCACGTGCACCCGCGAGGCTGTAATGGCGCAGAAATAAGATAGACAGACTGAAAAAATTCGTGACGCTCAGTCCGGGGATACTTTTTTTTACACGTTAAATCCCTGAAATGTCATCGTATTAACAACGGGCGATTGACCCAGATTTCTCATTCTCTTGGACATTGAAAAAGTGCCTGGTCAGTAGCGCCGACTCGGTACGACTGCATAATCGAAATATCGAGTGTCTAGGGACTTTTGTTGCGCAGTGGGTGACGTCACGTATTTTGACAAATCGCACCGGAATAGGAATACGAAATTGGTAACGTGAACTCTACTGTCACGGGCAGCCAATGTCGCGATAACGATAGCTCACGATGCACTTACGTACCCACTAGGGGAATGAATTTCTCTGCAGATGGTAAAGTGGATTTTTCAATCGGGACACTGTGTATATAGATATTTTTGTCCTACGGGACTATATCATTTATTCGTCTAGTGAATTCAATAGTACCGGTCATATATATATATATATGTATATATTTCTACATAATACACCGATCCGATAAAGTGACACGAACGAGATAAAAATGAATTGACGTATATGCTTCTTTTTTTTTCTCGTTAATTTTATTTCTATATTTTATTCAAATTTATCCTGAACGCGTCGTTGTTACTTTTTTTCTTCGATTCTGGATACCTATACCTGTGCAGTTTGGACCGAGGGAATGTCGATAAAGCGTTAAATCTACCACGGAATTGAATATTGATTTTTTTTCTTTTTTTTTTTTTTCGTCTCGATAGGAAGTTACAAAACGAAATGAAAATCGCACGAATATCTGACAGTAGTTGTCAGAGAGATAACGCAACACGTCGTCACGTAACCGATACGACAGATTCGGTGAAAACCGTCGCGCTTTACCTCGATATCGAGTTCTCTTCGGAGAACCTGTTATCGCGAAAAATATAATCAATTTCTTGGATGCTCGGTTGAGCGAATGATTGTCTCGTGCTTTTAGAAAATATCGTTATCCGTGTCAGTCGCAGAGTCTTGCCGACGACAGTGACGGAAACGTAAGGAGGCTGCGGTTTGAAAGAAAATTTTGAGAGTGAAAAATATGAAAAATATTTTTCAAATTTATAACGATTTCTCAAAAATTTCTTACTCCTCAATCGTTCCAACGAGTATGCGAACGCATTATCTATACACGTGTACAGATACCAAGTCGAAGTCCTCAGTGTCGCGTAATAATTTTCTACCGGTCCATTTCGTCCCAATGTCAAAGGGCATTCGTATCGTCTGGCCGGTATGAGAAAAATCTTAAAATTCTCAACAGTACAGGCAGGACCAACTCTTCATTGCCCTGGAAGGATCCCGACGGGTCATATAAAACCTCTCAGAAATTCCATAAATGTTTAAACGTCCTCGTAAACCTGAAGTTTCGAGAGAAGAGTAAGTAGCAGGGTGAGACGCACATTGGGGCTGAACGAGAACATTGACCCGGTAAAATAAGAGTCATCCCATTCCGGTTCGAAGAATATCTCGGTGCCTTTCCACGAATTCAAGTTAAATATTCTCGCGTCAAAGGGTGCTCCCTTTAAATTATTAACGAGTCTTTCTCGACTCCGCGTTTCTCAATTTTCGGCAAAAGTTCATCGCCTTCATTTATTTTCTTTAAATTATCCACGCAAAAATCGTGCGCCCACGTACAATGACAATAAGGCACATTTATTCGCACAAATATCACCGTTCGCCTTTGGATTACGTAATACGCATAATTATGCGTAAAAATGCATTATTCAATTTTATCGTTAAAACAATATTTATCCTTCGCTTTATGACTAATCGTTTTACCATTCTTCTCAAAGTCCATACGTATAGGTACGAACAACATCGCGGACATTGAAAAATATTCAAAATATCAATTTCCAGCCGAATAACCACGGCAGCTCCGTTTTCACCATTACTCTCGCGCGGCCTCTGCGTTCGCTGCGGCGGGAAGTTTAAACAGGTTGCGGTTACCGGGAACCATTTATTACACGAATTACGTATTTTCCGGCTGGACGCGATTCGAACTCGCCACCCTGTAGACAGCAGCCAGCAGCTTTGCCCGTTCTCCTCGAAATGAGTGGTGCTAAGCTTCGTCCACCGTTATCAAGACACGGGAGGGTGTCACTTTGTTTTATTCGCTAAGGGCGGCCGGAGTGCACCAGGACGGATATGGACCACAAAAGCTCTTGGCTGTTACAACTCGGTCGTCATCTTTATTATTTTTATGGCTGGCTCAATTCTTTATTACATAAGACCCAACGTATTTTCCAGTGTTCTCAGCGCTTTCGTTACGCCAGCGCTGCTAGATCATAATCCGAGTGCTTTTCCCTCTGTTATCGTACCGAATCACTTATGTACGCGTACGCAGATACACGTCATAAGAGAGACGAAAGAACGTTTAAAACAGCCGTAGGTCGACAATCATAACGCGGAACCCATTAAATTTAAGTATCGATAAATCAAGGTCAATACAAATTTAACACTCGATACAAGCTATGCAATGGTACCTGGACGTTATGTAAATTTTCGTCGATACCGTTCAAACGTCGTATCAATATCTCAATGGACTAATTTGATAATCAGAAAGGTTGTGAAAAAAAATTTCAAGGTCGTTATCAATTCGTTATCGAATCGTCTCGTAAAAGATTTTTTTGTCTGTTATTAAATTCTTAAGCAGTATTTCCACTTATGGATATTCAATGGTATTTATATTGAACGCAATATATATATATATACACACACACACACACTATACACTGCTATAAAATCCTATATTATTATCATTATCACATGCAGAGTAATTTCAATTCCCGTGTTTTATACCAGGACGAAGGATTAACGGAATGTTTGCGCCGAGCTCGTAACATGCGTATAGTATCCGTTGATTAGCTACCCTGCTGCGATGTCACGTATACGTTCCAACGCACGTAGACAAATACCACAGGGGGCCTGAGAGAGTACCAGAGCCATTCAGCAGGGCATTCATCAAACCAGGAGAGTTCCTCCATCCCCGTTAACGTGGGTATCATCGAGCGTTTAGAAAAAGAGGAAAAAAAAAAAAATGGAAAGAAAGAAAAACAGTTTGAAAAGGGGGGGAAAAAATCGAATTACTTTCATCGATAAAGTTACCGTATGAAAACTTTCAGTCACGTAAGATTGAATCGTCCTTGGACGATCGTAGAACCGCAAAGATCGGCGAAAGAAGATAAATTATCTGAAGTTAGATGCTTTGCACTCGCAATATTGTCTTTCGGCCATTGTCGTCGCTCGTCGTTCCCTTTGTAAACGGCTCTAGTGCAGTGGCAATAGTGAAAATTGCACTGGTACTGAGACTCGTCGTGCATAACAGAGGGGCGGGTTCACAAAGCAACGAGATGGACAATAATCGGCGTAGCGGCCTCTCTTTCGTCGAGATCCATGCGAGCGGAGTGCACGGTAAACAGAATACCAAAGTTTTAAACGTTGCGCGCAGCATGCGCGGTCAAGTCGCTCCGGTGCGTAGATGCCATAACGAGAATACGAGATAAGGCGGCATTACATGCGGACCACGTCTGTGGCTGCCTGCTCGGCTGTCATTGTCCATTGTCGTACGGGGCCGAAGGCTGCGAGACCGGGAACGCTTAATGTTCGCCATCCTCGTGTTCACCAGGTGCCTTTCGATATCGCTAATAAGACCCACGTGTGTTCATTCGACTTGCTATACCTGAGACGAACTTGAGACCGAGGTCGAACGTCATTATGATTTCCTTCCACGTTGACTCACGAGGCACTGTCGATTGTTACATGGGCGGCTTATGGGGATTCTCCAAAATGGATGCTGCACGGCAGGCAGACGAATCGTGGGGAAAATTTGATAGGATTTTTTTTTTTAATTAATTAAATTCACTCAGTGAAATTGGCCATGTTGGTCAAGATAAGGGGATGAGATTGGATGAGTGTTTTTGATTTTACATATAAATCGTCTGGGTGGGATGCTGCTGGCTACTGGTACTTGCTGAGTTTCCTGAGTGAAGCGAAGATTATTGGATTAGCTAGATAATCGTCAGCATCCTAGATGCGGGAATTCAATTTTACTTTCTCGAATCGGTCGGCGCACCGAGTTTCTCTCGGACGAGCTGTCTGGGATAAGAATTTACGGGAATTGAGGGAAAGCACTGATAAATTTTATAAAGGGATAATTAACGCGGGAACGAATGATGGAGGGATATGCCGATACGGAATTTTATGGGAATAAGGTTTTTTTTTTTTTTTTTAATTATTGAGATAGATACAGATCAATGCATTTTAAACACGATTGGATGCTGTGATCGATTTATTATGTAATATCCGTTACCGATGTGGTTCGACGTTCGGAAATCCGTCGTGTTAATTGGGGCATAGTTAGGTACAAAAAAGGCAAAAATTACGTAAAATAGTTACGCAGTCGTATTAAAATTATCTATAGTCACTGATTGGTCACTGTGACCAGAGAAATTGTTTACCGTTCGTTTCCTCTTCGCTCTGATTTCGAAATCGTAATTGACCCAGATTCAAATTTGACCAGTCAGGTGCCGTGTAGTCCGGGCATTTGACAAGCCACCGGGTGCCCCACCCAGCACCCCTTCGATTTCGTAAATATCGGCACGTGCAATTTCCCTCAGTCATTATCGAAGATGCTATCCGGTTCGTTCAGCAATATCGATTTTTCCCGGAATTCCTACGAGGGGGTTGATTCGTCTCCCGAAATAAAAATTACGTAACCGACAGAGCGTAAAAGCAAAATCTGTTGAGATTTAAGAGTAACCAAGTAGAATTTCCACGTAAATTAGGATCCAGACGGATGCTGCGCTGCGAGAGGAAATGTTAAGAAAAATTAGTGGGACTGTATTTAAAAACAAAAAAGACATTTTTTTAAAAGTAATTTTTATTCGCAATTCCTAACGCGAGTACGCACTTTCCTCTTATCTATCTTATCGCGAGCAGATAAAGCAGACAGACCAAATGATAATACCAAGCATCGACCTCGCCTTATCGAACTCAGGAATTAGATCCGTAAAGATACCCGAACCGTTTTCTCCATAGCAAAGTGCATTTCGCGTAGATGCTGGATGCGATTGCCGAGCAAGTTAGGAATCCGCGGCAGTAAGGAAGCAGCGTTATAGTAGCGGCTGACGTTCCTGCCGAGAAAAGGAAATGCACGTTGCCGATAGAGTGAGATAGAGCGACTGGGCCGGCGGGGGGGTTACCGGAGGGCACGTGGTAATGGTTTTCAGTCGAGAGGAAATTCACCTAAATGGACCGCGCAGACTTCATTGCCGAGTTGGCAATAAAATGAGGCGTGCGGATCGCTGTGTGCTCAGAGATGTATTTATGGATAGGTAAGATTATTACGCAAATACAGCCCGCTATAGGCCGTGTATCGAATAAAATTAATTTTCAATTTTTTAATTCTCATTATACATCGAATCCTAAGATTTATTATGCTTCAAATCGAAAATACGCGTCTCTTTGGCTGGACCATGCAATGGCACGCTCCGTAGCACTGATCTGCTTATAAGATTATTCCATGAAGGTAAGCCCTGATAATAATCTGGATATTGCTTCTGCGTTCGGTATATCGAATAGCGCACATGGCGCACGAGATCAGATAATTAGCATTCAGCCAGTGCTGATTCAATGGCTCGGATCTATCGGGTGAACTCTTAAAAATAAAGTAAAGAAAAATATTACACTCTCCTCGCCTTACAACACGCGTTAATCTGACTCTGTAGGAAAGTCTAGCGATTCTTAGGTGATAAGACGTTCGATCGAATAGCGTCTGGACAATGTAGCGAGAAGTGCATCGATAGGTCTCGATGACGTGAAACAGTTTAAATTAAAAAAAAATCGCTTATCTCTGTCACGCAAACGGAAAAATAAGAAGTTAGGGTAAATCCGGCGTAGCTTGATACGTGAAATTTTTAAAGGCTATTTTCTCGCGCTATTACCGAGAGGAAAGTAGAAACGTTGGATTCGACGCTTCCTGAAAGGAAGTAACGAAGTTTGGATTACTTGAAAAGTCTTTTGTCGCTGTTGTTTGGCGAAGTCTGTCACGGTTGTGGAAACAGATTAAATAAAAGAGAATCGGAGTGGAAGCCAGTTGGCGAGTACCGGTTTCTTTGTTTATGAAGTTGAAACTTAATGCTACGTCGAATGAAATTGGGTCGTTCGAGGAATCCGAATTTTTATCCCTTTCAAAGGTTTATATATACGCGTATATACAGGGTGTCTTGTCAAACGTTCAAAATGGATGGAACGGAATTGCTGTGAGGGTCAGTTTGATCATCACGTAAACTATACTGAGGCGTGGCGAGGGAAACAAAGTTCGAAGAGTCGACGATAACTGCAGAAATTGATTTTGAATAGGTGGAGGCGTCTGAAGTGAAAATCACAAGAAAGAAAAACAAAAATTGGCTAACAAAACCAGAGCTATTGGGTTTATAATTTTTATTATTTGATTAACTGCTAATTACGGTCAACAGTAATATCGCCACTGACAAACCCACGTGTTGTACTAGACTATCGGGTTGTGATCAAATATTATTTTCCCACCCCCAACTGTTTGATTGTTTGCCTGATTTCACGAATTGGCATGCCTTTGCTGCCGACCCAAGTCCCAACCATTTTGGACGTTTGATTGGAATCACCCTGTATGTTTGTCCAACTGGACATGCACTTGGCCATAGAAAAAAACTCTAGGTAAATCTACCGTAGGTAACAGAACTCGACGTCTTCGTTAATCGGACGAGCCAAGCAAACAAGTCGGGATAAGTGCTTGAATTAGAAATTGGGACAGCCGGTCGCGCAGTTGAGGATTCGCGAAAACGAGATTCATTTGGCGAAGCTGGTCCAGGCGAATTAAAGGGGTCGAAAGTGCGAAGGGCCTTGGTGATACGCTCCTGGACCTTTTTTTGGTGTGACGGTGTTGACGGTGTTTGATTGAGATAATCGTTAAATTGGGTTAGCTTCGTTAGAGGATCCAGAGGAAGAATTAGCGTATGGATTCGCGACAGTGATTAGAGAAGAGAAATAAGGAATTGATTTATCTGATAAAATTACAAGGGATGAAAAAAAAAAGTTAAATTATCTTGTTATATCTATATGCAATTATTGTAATCTGAAATGAAAAGACATTATTTATCC
Organism: Trachelus iudaicus; assembly: GCA_030142595.1. Lineage (NCBI taxonomy): Eukaryota > Metazoa > Arthropoda > Insecta > Hymenoptera > Cephidae > Trachelus > Trachelus iudaicus. The sequence goes on from JARQTH010000656.1 coordinate 152,803, forward strand.
GAATGACCATGCATATATATATATATATATATATAGCTAAAACATACAGTAACCCAGTCTGGGTAATACAGAATGCAAAGTGAATGCAGCTGACAGATGCATTCCTGTACGGTACCAACTGGTCCAGGAGCTGAAGTCGCCCAGCAGCCGTATCCCACAATACATCCAGTTTAACAATTTAAATGAGAATGAATAATGAATAATGATAATAATTCCGAGTGAACCCGTGTGATAACCCCTAGCATTTGACTAGCATTCAGATATTCAGGAGGTAAACGATTTTAGAAAAAAAAAAAAACCAAAAAAAACAACATTTATTTGATCTCAATACAGCTGTTCAAGGAAGTCGATTCCACATATACGTGACGTAAGATCTCACGTGGGTAAAAAAAAAAGTTGCTAACAGTCAAAATCTTTTTCTTTCTTATCCGCACTCTCAGAGTAAATGTAACGATTACGCGGGGACGTATATATATATATTTTTTTAAATTCCCTCTCCATAAGATAATTCATTTAACCACTTACAGCAACACGACGCAAAATTTGTCCGTGACGCGATTCGAGGACATATTGGCCGTGCGTGTAGCTGTTGGTAGAAACAAATTTAATATCAGTATCCAGAGACCGGTTTATTCAGCGGCCCAATAAATCATGTCGCCTTTGGCATAGGCACACGAGAGCGGAATGTATCCGCGGGCTATCTCGATGGAAATATAGTGAGTGAGAAGGAGATAGAGACAGATAGAAATAACGAAAGAAAAAGAAGCATACACAAAGTCCCAAAGTCTTTTGCCGAGGACGTCGAAACACCTGAAGACCTTATTTTAAAATTCAAGTGAGCCGTACCGACCGCCATCCGATCGGAATCATGCACAGGCCAGTGGCAGGATCTGTAAAAGGAGTCAATACTATACTCGTTCCTCATGCCTTTCTAATGTGGGTTAGATCCATAAAGTTCTTGCTGTCTACGCAAGAATTTTAAAGCCGCGCGTTCCATTAGCATCGCTCAAGTCGTGAGACTCTCGCCCACGCGATACTGAAGGATTCGTCCCGGTGTCGACCTTTGATAAAAAAATTTTTTTTTTCAAAAAGAAGAACAAAAAATAAAAACAGTACAGCGATGAAATGGCGCGATACGTGCTTTCGAAGCACAGAGTATATTGGGATACTTCGATATATGGGAGTAGCATTGGGTTCGAGGATGAATATTGCTAAGGGTTGATGCATACGTCAGGGAAAAAGGATTGGCCGGCTAAGGGAGGAAGATAGGACAGTCTGCAAACAGATTCTTGGAAGGTTCCATTCTGTGCTTGGGGATGGAAAGGCACGTTTAAGACGTCACTGTGGATAAGGGGATCGAGGGCCATGGGGTAGAAGAAGGGACGACGGAGGCAAAAGGGATTTCCGAGTTCTGATAGGAAACGGCCAATGTTGTAATGCCCTGACCCTTGCTTTCCTTATTACTCGGTAAATGCAGAGTGATAAGGATATCAGTTTCGTGGAAAAATAGAGGGGGGTGTCGGGATGTTATCATTCGATGGGATTACCTTCTGGAACACTGGACCCTATCGACCCTTGAACTTAAGATTTGAATAGGACCTTGGTTGTCTGTCTGCCTGCTGGGAGGGAACATTCTCTTTCTGTTTGTGAAACTTTTTGGTTAAGGGTCTTGATAAGAGAAAAATTAACTGGGCCGACTCGTGATATCATCGTCGTGGCGTTATGTGATAAATTTGGGTCGATGGTATTGGTTTATACTTTGTTGATCTTAAATGCTGATCCGCGCTGAATTCATTTTGTTATAATAACGCGAACTGGTATAACGTATGCGAATGGAACATCCAATTAGCGCTTAATAGATTGTTAATGAGAGCGAACTATAGACGGATGATTCGTATTGGAAATCACCGTGGTCCATTGAAATTTTATTGGATTTTAGCGAATCGATTGATAAGTTCTATTGACGGTTGGGGATGCGTTTTGACGCTTTGAATTATACGTATATCTACGCGTGCACGTAGACACGGGAAAATCCATGTAATTGAAACAGGAATTCACGTGATTTAGGTAAAATTGCATTTTTCTTTTTCACAGTCATGGACTCGTCAATATCGTCAATTTAACCCTTTTTGGACAAGAGCTGAAAGCGAAGGCAATGCTGTCATCGAAATTTCGATAAATTCTGACGTGAAGTTTTTTTTTTTTTAAGAAAAAAAAAAGAATATTTGAATATAACCCTTAATTAATTACGGGCAAATGATAATTGAAATTGACCCCAACAACCCTACTTTATCGCATCTGACTCTGACCACTCACTTAAACGGCTTTCCAAACTCGTTACATTAATCAGTAGTGGCTGCCTACTTGGGTATATGACTTGAAATAACTTTAACCACCAACGGAGAAACCATTAAGTACTTTCTAAGCCGAAGAAACGATAAATTATGTACAATTCTGACACGACTCTATTCGAACTTGTACTCGACCCTTGAACCATCCGACGTTGTTATCAGCGAATACAGTAAGAATAAAATTCACCGAAACTAAGGTAGTCACTGTTCAAGAAATTCGAGTCCAATGAAAAATTCACACAAAAACTTTTCCAATTATCGTAACTAAAGAAAGTATCGTTCAAATGGTCAGACCATACGGAAACACCAAGCCTAGGATGCATTCAGTTTATACAGGGTGGTCATCGAGTATTTCTTATGACAAGAGGAGCTATGAAAATCTTACGCAAAAGGACAAGTTATCAAGAACCGGATGTTCTATCTTAGTTCCAGAGCTCTTCCAATTGGCTTAATTTCTTCCTTACGTTAGTTCCAGGTTCCGCCGTTTACCGGCTTGAGGTCGCGCTGCCGGAGTTAAGTTGTTACTGGATAGAAATATAGTACGCGAATGGTTGCCTATGTTATCTCAATGCGATGATCGTAGTATGGGTTCGTCTGTTGCATTAGTTTGCTGCTATATATAGGTATGAATATATATATATATATATATATATACAAACACATAATAAGCTATACCCGTAGAGACCTTATTACGCAGTAAGTCCCGAGAGATGGCAGCACAAAAGAAAAAGAAAACGAGTGGAATAGAAACGCCAGTTTACGATAGAACAAGGAATAAATGAAATCTCAGCGGAGAATTTAGGAATTACTTGAAAGCTTTAATACCGTTGAATAATCGAATGCTCGAGTTCCATTATTTTCGGACGATTCGATTCCGGATGGCACCCTCGACTCCTTCAGCCGTCATTAAAATGCAAAGGTGTGTCAACCGTTCTGCAACGCTCCGGCTGGCAGTACCTATTGATCCAACCTTTTCTATACCTTTTTTTCTTCCTCTTTTTATTCCTTTTCTTTCTCGTGTAATTGGATTTTCGCGAGCTCCTGCTCATTTTAGCCAGAGATTAATCGAGTTCATGCTCTCCATTCTCTCCTCGCGCTTCTCCTCTTCCTATGCTCTATATAGACATCCTTGCGCAGATAGGTATAAACTATACCGTAATCAAAAACTTGCGTCGGAGTGGTAACAATTGTAATTTCTCCTCCGTTAGATCCTTGGTTACTCCAATTACCATCTTCGTTACGTTGCTCGCTCACTCGCGAGTTAGATTGAATAAATTTACGAAGAGCACTCGGTACTCGAGAGGCCGACTAGCCGCGCGCTAATTTTCCTCCTGCCACTTTTCTACGTTCGAGCGTCAAAATTGTTTATTCAAGAAGTTTCTTCGTTTTTCGTTTTCTGTGCGTTTTATATATATTAAATTTATACGATACTTGACGTTTGTTTGCTCTCCGTATACTCTTCGGGCTGATTAAAACAGCTTTTTTCGGTTTTAATACTGCCGCAGCTGTTTTACGAATCCGGGTACCATGCCGCGACTGTCGTTCGCCGTCGAAAGCTCCACGGAAAGCCAAAGGATACAAGACTGAGATTTTATCCTACTAATCCACGAGCATTGCGTATCGTTTGTCAGTGCGACTGGCTTGTTTACGGCATTACGTTTACGATGTGGAAAGAAAGAAAAAAATAAATAAATAAATAAAAGATTCAAGGTGAGAACGCGAGTTTGTTACGGCGCGGCCGTGTTACAACGAGAACGACTACGAGCATTATCGCGTAGGTGTGACTCCTTGTCGAGATCCTTGGGAATCTTTGATTTTTAACATTCGATTCTGCACTTTCATGCTTTTTCTTTATCTTCTCCAATTCCACGAGATGACAAGACGTTGAGAATAAATTAGAAGTTAAAAATATTTCCTGACAATTATTTTTTCCTTTTTTTTTTTTTGACAGCTGTCATCCCGTCACGCTGACTTATACCGTACTAGCTATTACACTAGCACTTTGCGGGTCTTGTAATAATTTTCTAATCTGTCGAGGCACCGGCTTGAAATTGTGCAACGTGTCGTTACAATAGAGATAAGCCGATAGATAATTTGCTAATTACAGTCTGTTTATCCAATGGCTATATCTATTAGTGTACTTCATTCACTGTACAGAACCAGTATCGCTTATTTGAATTACACGTATGCAATATCTGCGGGCGATGACTGACTGTAAAAAAGAGATAAAGAATACGCCGTTAGGTAGTTTGATGAATTAAAAAAGAAAAAAAAGAAAAAACCTTTAGATAAATTCATTTATCCGATCCGCTTACGTCAGATCGATCTAAATGCACAGTCAGCCTGGTAATTCTGTACGGAATTCCTTGAGAAGGATGACACGATTAAAAAAATCAATTTAAGGCGTGTTCACATATTTTTCCTTCGAACGTCATAACAATAGTATCCACGGAATAACACTATAATCATGACGATCGTTAATTAATATAATCAGCATACCAACGTCGCTGTATCTAATGCGGAAAGTATCCGGCATAGATACTGGGGAATTAATTATAACGCTACGCAGACGCACTGGAATAGATCACTGTATTTCTCATGACCGAAGATTTCCTTTCAGGCAGCCTTATTGAAAATACGCCTTTAACCGGTACTCTGAGAAAGATGAAAAAAAAAAAGGTGGCTCCATTACTTTCCTTAGAATTGAATCGTCTCCGCGTCGTTATTAATAATGATTGATTAATGCCAATTGCATATATACATATATATACTCACGGTAGCCAACGGCACGGATAATTGAAAATATCAGAAATATCCAAGAGTCGTAAGCTTACCTGAAACAAAAAAAAAAAATATTCTTAATATAAATTAATGAAGCATCGATGTTTGATCCGGACGATATTTTGATTGATTAACGCTGTTAATTGTTATTTGAAATTATCAAAATATTTCATCCCCAACTCCCATGTAATATGCACGGGCACAGTAGCTTTCGCCGTGTAAGGGGTATAAAGAATTTTCATTCTTGGATACATTTATCAAGGCAGACACTCGCGAGACGGAGCGAGGCACTCGTTTCCATTTGCTTTATTCAAATAGCATAAATATGAATGATGATGGTCTTTATAAATAGCGATATAGACTGGCTTTAAACGATTCGCAGTCGTGCTTAATCTTGGCGACCGTGTGTATACATGTATAGTTATAGGCAGAGGCGGCAGAAGCGTCGAGCTGCTTGCAAACCCAGTAATTCATTTTGATATTGCACGCCGTCGACAAACGGTATTTTGTATTGCATCCTGCATTTAACTTATTATATCCTCCGTTTAGTACGCCGTGAGTCTAGCTGCCGTTTCTTCGGTTCCCGCGTATTCCCGTGATATTAACCACCGAGAAATCTTATCATTGGCCATTTCCCACCCGTATGGGAAATAACGCATGGCGCTCGTACAGGTTATTCGTTATATGAATATACGTATACGAAGCTGCCGGTTAGCGCCCTGTTCGTTAAGAAAAATCTTGTAGTACCATATGTTTATATGAGATATCGGGGATGCTGCGTTGAAGCAGCAGCGTTACTCTGATCGATCGCATCGAGAGTCGAGGATCGATTCAAGAAGATTCTTGAAATTCCAGCATCCGAGGTGAAAAACCTCGTGGAAGCGTAGGAAACAGGGGAATTGATATTTCCAATAGAAATCTTATCCTTTGTCATCGAGATTATCAAAGCCGATACCGAGATTGAATCAGCATCCGATCCTCAGGATCATTTTGTAACAAAGTAACCATTGAAATATACAGTGAGCACACTCGGGATAGATACACGAGAAAGTACTTACGCTATCTGTACCTTCAATTTTGTTCGATGCGACATCCGCTATGATTTAAATATTCGATGTGTCGAGTTTTTGTTTGTTTTTTTTTTTTTTTTTTTTTTTTTTGGTTGAGGTAAAATAAAGATTTTTTATCGAAGGTTGTTTTTGGGGGAAATTTAGAGTTTGAAATAATTCATAGGGTCTTTGAAAATGATGGTCCATCAGTTTCAAGTATCCAACTGTTTGGGATTTTTTGTGGGTAAATTTTGAAATTGGCAAATTGGCGTATTTCGATTTTTCGTTTATAAAGTAAATGACGATTCGAGAAAGTATGTTAATGAGAATATTTTCGGGGTCTTTATAACTATACATATTTCGAGTAAGGGCTTAACATGGAAACTGGCTTATTGTTCTCGTATCTTGGTACGGCCCTGTGTCATCCAGATGGTTCCTTAAGAGCTTTGCGAGAGGAGCGACAGAGTCAAGCCGTGCTTGAGCCGCGCGTCAGAAACAAAAGTCGTTCGGCGTGACAAGGGCTGTGCACGGAGAACGTAATATCCAAGGAAATCTTATACGAAAACGTCAGAATACAATTCGTGGCTACAACAGGGCCCTGCCCGATATTCATGACGTACGGCACTGCGGACGTTGCATACGCAATTTTAATCTATAACGTGTACCGGCTATTTTGGCTGGCTGGTGCGATTTCTTTTTATCTGGCTAACAAGGGGGATACGTTGGACGTCATCCAGCTGGCTGAAATGATCAACAATGAAATTAATGAAAACACATGAGAGAGGAGAGTCGTAAGAAATTTCAGTGCGAATTACACTGCTGATTATCGCTCGACACGCGAACCAGCGATAACGCGAAGATGGACGTGAATTTAAGTAAAAACTTGACAGGACTAATTTGCGACTTCGGGCGATCCTAAGTATCCTGGGACTGTGGCGGGTGTGCATTAACAGCGATTACACACAGACAAAGTCGTTACGTGCGAACGACACAGGAAATTTTGACAGATTTAAAACAAGTGGATTACGGCAAGGCGAGTTCGCGTATAGCGAAAAAAAAAAAAAAAAAAATCGCGTCATGGATATATAAAATAAAAAAATTGCACGTTCCGACTGTTCCAGTTCTCGTAAATGAATATACGCCCGGTTAATTTCCATTCTCTACGAGAGCCAGCGGGTATGCATATAGGTTTTCAGGAGGTATATAAAAATGAGTCGTTCTCAAAGGAATCTTTTCATCGACTGGTCGACGACATTGGAAATTTTGCAGATCCTCGTAAAATGAAAAGAAATCACAAAGACATTTTCGTCTCTCCGATCGCAATTGCGTCACCCTCGGGTAAGGGGGACTCCACGTGGAAGTTCGTCTGCATCAGCGAGATCAGAGAGAGATGCAAAGAGAGAGAGAGAGCGAGAGAGAGAGAGTGAGAGAGAGAGAGAGAGAGAGAGAGAGAGAGAGAGAGAGAGAAGCAATTCAGTCGACGATCGTATCGTTGCGGGTAGGTACTTAATGCCAGCTAAATAACCGTGAGTGCAATTAAGAAATTATTTCTCATGTTTTACTCAGGGCTGATTCTCAATTCCTCCGTGCGGCGATCAATGGTCTCTCCATTGGCGTTCCCTGTGTCTATACGGCCCACGGTTTTTGTACTCCGGCACCGTAATAGTCACTGTGAATAAAATATATCGTACTCTCAGTAACAGATGCCCGGTAACTCGTTGCATTTGTGAGCCTTCTCTACGTCATATATTTTCTTTTTGCCAGCGATGTTAAATGAAGCTTACAGTGGTAGGGAGGCGCACAGTGGGTAATACGGTACCCCACGGGGATGTTGGTAGGGTCGTTGACTCCTTCCAGCCTTAATCCATTTAGGATACTAACCTATCCCGTCCACCCCTTTTTACTCTTGCTTCTTCACTGCCTTGTTTTTTTTTTTTTTTTCTTTTTTAATGGCGCTAACGGATGCTTGGATTTACAACACACGTTCTGTAACGGGTGGTTCCATTGTGGCTCGATCCTTTTTTTTTCCCCCGCTTCTCTTATCATCGATACAGCCACTTTGGCTTTTGGAACAACAAAGGGATATTGGCGGTACGAACTTTTTTAAATGTTGTATTATAGGTTGGGTTAACTTTTTTTAGATTTTATACCGTATTTACCGTTAAACGGTCCAGCACGATTTTATAATTGAGAATCTGCCAGAAGGATCATTTTTATAAGCGGCAATTTTTCCTCGAAGGTTTTCTCGAGACGCGAATCTTCAATACGTGCGTCTTTGCCGCGAGACATGAGTTATTGAATGCTTAAGTCGCTGACTCGCTCGAGTCCAGCCAATGGCAGAGATTCAAGGTGCATCTCTAACCGGCGTTCATCTCCTGCGACTTATCGAGGAGAAGAGGGATGGAGATTTTATATATATTTTCCTAGAATAAATGTTGACTCTATTCGCGATTCGTTAAGGATGAAATTGTATGATAATAATAATTTAGAGATCGTCACGCTTCTTGACGACAGCTATGTAAAAATCAAAGTCGACAATTTAAAAGTACCAAGGACATTATCATTCTGAGTGAAATCTCGAGGGTGAAATAAATTGGGCGGGAAAATTGGAAAGTTTTAAAAAGTAAGTCGCGCTGTCTTTCAACACGTTTTACACACACACATATATATATATATATATATCCCACGAGAGCCACGAAGTCAGATTGTAATATAATTGTAACGAAAGCGTGAGTGATTGGAAAGAGAAATGGAGACAATTAGATGGCAACTTTGAAATTTGCTAATTAGTATTATATTGTCATTTATCGAGATCCAGTGACGTCATATCGGTTCAAACGTTAAGGCGAATCGTTAGAGACGTTACGGTTGGCGAAATTTATATTCAAGCGAAATATGAAATTCTCTGGCGAATATGCATACTTATTCGAGAGAACGGCGAAGAGACGAGAAACGGGCGGGTTTCTATGTATCTGGTATTGGTATGCTCGAAGATGTTTTATTGGAAAATAGTTAGTGAAAAGTCCATGGGAATCTATGACATAGCCGGGCTCGTATCTATGTGTACGGTAGCAGAAAGAAATGTAAAAATGGCATAAATCATATTTATGATGCGACTTATACGACGGCATTGAGCGTTTAATGTGGATTATAACTGTCGCTCATTGCGCACTGCACATGAGAGGCGTTACACCTGCGACTCTAATAGGCTAAGGTTTGACTACGAACGGTGAACTATAAATTACAGGTCGGTTATGAAAATTTACATTAATTAAAATTACTATAAAATTTTTTCCCTCTCATCTTAAATGGTCCATGGTCATAGTATAGAGAGATGAACAGGGGTACCAGTAATAGCCAGGATAACCAGGAGTAGAAACCATGGCTAGATAATCAGGTGTACCAATAGTCAACGCTAGAGACAGCAGCAGCCGAGATGACCACAAGGAAGAAGTAGGAAAAGTGTGTTTCTAGAACGCGACAAGAGCTGCCAGCCGCAGCGGCTCTCGCAGCCAACTCACGCAGCAGCATCTTCAAGATCTGACGACAGACGAGATGATTCATTCGTCTCGTAGCTTTCACTATCTTGTAACGTTGATCGGTGAAGATTAGCCAGAGAGGAGTAGCAGCACGATGAAGATTGAAAATACAAAACATGTAAATAGCCATGAGGATTTTTTTTTGCATCCGGATTGATACTGGGTCGGGTCAATGACCTCTGGACCATATCTTCGTAAATCGACCTTGAATCAATGGAGTGAAATTTTGAATTACATTGGATAATCCATAGTTTAGGAATGTAGGAAAAAAAAAAATTTCCAAATGCACCCGCAGCATCTTAAAAATGGTTGACTTCTGCGAGATCTCGAAAGACTCAATACTGCTGAATGATAAGAGTTCGACGTCTGTGGATAATGCATCCTTGGGCTAGAGTGAAGCGTGCTGTGGTACCAGTGGGAGTACCCGCTCCGAAGAGGAAGCGAAGAAATGGTCCATTGACCTCCTGACACACTTCCGTTTCCATTTACAGGCTGTCGTGACACACTATACGAGCTACGAAGCCGGACATTTTTTTTTCTCTTGTTCCTTTTTATTTCATCTGCATGCACCAGGACCAGTGTCGTCACACCTATAGATGTCAGTTGTGCAAGACGAGTTGTAAATTCTTATCAATGCATATCGAAGTGGGGAATTGAATTTTTTATTATTTTTAAAAATATTTTAAAAATTCATACAAACGATGCAAATCGAATGCTTCGTAGCAGGAAATATGAATAACTGATTTGATTTTTTTATTAGCAACGTAATCTTATGTAAATTAAATTAATTGTATATTGATGATAAAATTAATCATTTATGAATGGATCATCTCGAGTTCCATTGGGTGCATTTTCACTGGAACTGCATAGCTCTTGCGTATCTGGCTCGTGTACCCAGGCGGTGGCTCAGAGACGAATCTTAATTCCGGCACGAGGTCAGTTCTCACAGCACGCGAGAACACAGACCGTATACGAAGTGAACAGGGGACGGTGAGAGCGAAGCCTAGAAAAATAAGATAGTAGAAATACGGAGAAATACGAAATGATAATTTGCGATGCCGGAAGTCGGGCAATACCTACAGCTGGAATAAATGAATTTGAGGTAAAGGCAAAGAATAAAAAAAAAGCATGGATCGACTTTATCGAAAGAATATATAAGCAGTTTCAAGAGAGCGAAAAAAAAAAAAAAAAAAAAAAAAACGTGAAGAAAGGGAGAGAATAAAAAAGACAAAAATAAACTTCCCCTCAAGATTCATCTCGTTCGTTGAAGCGTGACGGAGCTTCCGGCGACGCCGGTAGACGCCGGAGGTCCACGAGATGCTGCGACCGAAACGTCGGAGGTTTATTAAACGGAATTACCTCTCAATAGGACCAGTCGTTACGACAGGGTGATAAGAATGGCTGACAAAAAGAAAATATGTCGTTACACCCAAAAAAAGACTCCCCGTTAAAAAAAAAAAAGAACGTCAACCGACGCATCCTTCGCTGCCGTCCTTTCATATAATCAGCCTGACTTTCGGTATAAATTCAGCGTTAAAAATAATTGCTCCTCCAACCAAGACATTCGCGTAATGACGGTACGAGGATTTTCACTTTCATCGACAATAAAGATAACTGCCTCGCATCCTTGGTGGACCGCTTGGTCTCAGGAGCGGAACGCGGCTTTCTAGAGCCCCGGGGCTATCTTATTTTAATGCTCGAAACGATTTGTTGATTTTTCATTGGGTCTTCAAATAGATTTTAAATTTTTAGCAGTGACTGCAACGAGATAAAAAGATTCATAGATCTTTGATCGTTACTTTTCTTTTTTTTTTTTTTTCTATCCTAATCCCGAAATTTGATACTTGTTAATTATTTATTCGTGATATAATTTTAATTGTACGGTATTAAATTCGTCGTCTCTCATCTTTCTCGTATCAATTCTCTGTACGAATTCTTGGAAATCCATTAATATTATACGAATGTAGAAATTGCAAATATATCTTCTCTCTTGGAGCACTCACCTAAGTAGTTCCTGGATCTGCCCTTATTCCGTATGGGTAACTTGCTGAAATACGACTTTAGGATTCCCCTTTTCGTTCGGCAAAAGGGCCGTCTACCCTGCGGACATGGAGCCTTTCGCGTAAAATAGCTGCTATCTGTTCTCATATTGATTTTAGATTGTCCGGGTACCGGGGTCGAGGGTACGTTGTCACGATGACATATTCCTGCCGCGGGCTAAGGATTATTTTCCATATATCTTGGCATTATCGCCCGTGCGAGCGGAGTTGAAAACGTAAGAGGACGATAGCAACCAAGATACCAAAACGTACTATCGTCGTCAAAAATATAGGACCCTTACGCAAGCATATATATATATACACACACACACACACACACACAAACTCATATAAAGAAACCCCCAAAGAAATCTGTGCGAATAAGTAGGTGCTTTTCAACCCTTGCAGATTTACGAAGTATCGCGATATCGAAAGTGATAAGAAAATTTCATCCAATTTATTTAGATAGTATTTACAAGCCGTAAGAAAGATGTAGCAAAAATTTCGCAATACTTGCCAAACTCTGTATACCCGTATCCGTACGGTATATCGTTTGCAAAAAATACTAGGCAATAACAATAATAATAATCGTGCCTGTCCCATGTATCAGCTGCAATGCATCTCGTACACGTGGAATTAACTTATTTCGCGAAAACAATACGCGGATAGGATCCCGTCGATTTATCATCCGAGAAGTGAAAAGCCGGAAGCTGCCGGAGAAAAGATATTACGGAGAAGTTTGTTCACGGGCTTCTAGCCGTAGATCGTAGATAAGGGAGAAACGGTAGGAGGGATATATGAGTAAATGCAATTCGCTTTACGTTTGCCGTGTATCCCCTCGGTACATATTGCAAATATATGCAGTTTGCAATTCTCAAGGGACCCTTTGATATCTTCAGCGTAAAGACGAGCCCGGCTAAACGTTGAAGCGAGAACAAAATGTAACCCGTCTTAAAAGGAAAGAGACACGACGACGGCGTTGTCGCGCGAATAAATTTGCTCTCGCGAAATTGAAACGTCGCAAATTGTAAATAGACCCGAAGGACTTTTCCCGATTGTTAAGACAAAACTCGGACGCTCAAAAGACATAACGTAAACGGTTGAGATGAATTTCTTTTTTTTTTTTTTTTTTTGAAAAAAAATAGTATTTTTAATTTCGCGAGCCGTACACGCGTACAGATGTAAAATACAAAATAAGCATATACTATACACGCATGTATAGTTTGTTATGCATCGCGCAACACATGAGTAAAAAAGTATCATGGCTATTGCATGAACACATGGAGTGACGTGAATAAACATTCCACTGTATCTATTTGGTACGTGATAATTGGAAAGGGGGTTAATTAATGTCACGTGTAACGAGAGGAATTGTAATTGTTGATTATTTACAAGTCCACTTAATGACGCAAGTGGAGAACGGAAGACATACCAGAAGCATGAAAAAAAAAAAAAGAAAGAAAACAGACTGTAACGACCGAATTAATGAAATACCAAGAAACCCGGTGTAATAGATAGATAATAATTTATTCGGTTCGTTCGCGTTATCAATTAATTGAGCTTGTGTCATTCGGTCTCTTATCGAGGATCGATAAGCGTTTCAAGTGAAATTGGGCTATAAAAGTTTAAGCTCGATCAGTCAGCGCGGTAAAGGATGTCCTGTGGAGCCTCTCAAGGCCTCCCAACGTACGGAGGCGTTTCTCGGTCAACGTTCTAATTCTAGGTCATCCCCAGTGACTTAGAAGCCAGGCCACTTTTTAGAATGCTTTTTACTTCCTCCACACGCAGCCTGCCTGCCCATTCTGTTCTCCGACATGAAAGTGTTCCGGTTGGTCTCGGTCGGTCGACCACTAACTTATTGTAGCACACGTCGCTAACCATACATATATATATATATATATATATATACATATACATATACATATATATCTTTTAGACGAAGGTCGACACGCGTAATCAAGTTTAACGACTTTCTCCGAAAACACACGAAAGTGTAAGGCAAGCAAGATAGGATTTCCATATGAGTAAGAATCTCATCTAAATATATATATATATATATATATATATATATATATAATGTAGAAGAGACACGGGACCAAACCGTAATTGTTCCTCGTTAGTGGATTAGCCTAACACTCTCTCTCTCTCTCTCTCTCTCTCTCTCTCTCTCTCTCTCACCTTTTTCTTCGAGATAATACCCCCTTGCCGCCCAACCCCTCCCTCCACCCTTGATCGTAGGAAAATAAAGGATGGAAAAAAAAAGATGGCGATGGAAGAAAAAGAAAAAAAGAGGCAGGGGGAGAGAGAGAGAGAGAATGTCATAGCCCAAGCAGGAATGTCACGTCATGCTATATTGCCGGGAGCCAACAAAAAGAGCTTTCATGCCGCGAGGGAACGAGTCTCGAGTCTTATAGAAAGAATCCTCGTCTTCCGTCGTCGCAGCCCCTTTCACTATCTCCCGTCAGCCAAGTCTCCGGTTCCCATATACCATCCAGAGTTACCACCGGGTGCCCAACGATTCTCCAGGATCCTTCCTTTCTTCGTATAACGTGACTGGTACACTTATCACAGGGGATGCTTTGGCTTTTGCTGCAGGGCTAGATCCCGCATGTGCACGAAGGACCGGAGCTTGCCGGTTGCGTCATTCCGCCGTGGAATTAGACGATAAACGCGACGCCGACTATCCGATCGACGACTTATTGGTCGGGATTAGTCCGGGGGGGCGGTGCGAGAGGAGGCGAAGATGAAAGATGCCATGGAGAGAGCAAAGTACTTTTTTAGCACGTACCCTAAATCCTCGTAAAGAGTTCCCTCGTATAGGCACTGTAGAAAACTTTGCGCCTGAAATCTCTTCATCTCCGAGTATCATTTATGGATGCTGCGCTGAAACTCTAACACATTTTAACGTCCCCCTCTTTATGTATCCCGCGGTGCTTTTCAGTCTTACGTAATATTCTGATAAGGGTTGAAAAGTTAAGGTCTCCGTATTACTTTGGCGAAGATACGACCGGAATGGTGTCGCTTCTTTGTTTGGGAGTATTTGAACGTTATATGTTGGTACCGTATATGTCGGTATATATGTTGGTACCATATATGTTACTATACGTGGTACCATATATGCTGCTATATGTGGGACTATGTGGGCCAAGGGAGGCCAGTGAACTCTTGGCTTTGCTTTACCACAGTTGACTCCAGTGCGATACGACCCCCCATGTTTCATACAGTTGGTATGTTGTTTCAGTCTGACACCCATCCGAACAAATTACTAGCGTTACGTTACGCTCACGCGAAAATAAGTAACTATGCTATAGGGAATTAAGAGGGGTTCTTCCGTCTTTGCAAGGCGGCGATCCATAGAGATTTAGGCTGTTGAATTAATTTAATGGAAGCTGGGCTAATTCATTTATTCTCACTGATCGTTCCGCGAGACTCGAGATTTTTTTTTCTTGGATGAATTATTGCCTGGTATTATGTGTGTGTGTGTATATATATATATATATATATATATGTGTGTGTGTGGTATATATGTATATACAGGGGCTGGAAATAAATTTTATAGTTTCATTAATGACAGCTATGGCTGCTACCACGTTGCTAGAGTCTGTGGCTGTGATTAGTTTCTTGTCCGTCCTTAGTCTTCTACCGATGGATCATTATTCTTTGATTCTTCTCTCTTGGTTACTTTTTCTCTTTCTATCGGCTTTTTTTTTTCTTTTTTTTTCGTTACGTGAGGAATCTCAATGAAGTGGGACAGTGAAGTATTATCAGTGGTAAAATTCTCAGCGCAGGTAGATGGAAGATTTACGGGCTAGCTTTTCAAAGAGAGAGAGAGAGAGAGGACGGGGTGGGAGAGAGAGGGAAGGAGATAGAGTAAGATAACAGGGCCTTTTGTGGTCTTAGTTGTTCATTTATCTTTGATAAAGGGCCTCTTAACCCGATCCTGATGAAAAATAATGTCGGTCAGTCTGACCTTATCGAAATTAAACCGGTTTAAATTTTTATTTTTTTTAAGAAAAGTTTTTATCACCCAATTAAAGGGAACTTCGTTGATTACGAGCTGATAAAGTTCTTGAGTTATTTCCTGAGATCCTGTATGTTGCTGGCAGGATGAGAAGTTTGTGTCTTTGTGTATATAATATATATATATATAATATGTATATATATATATATATATGCTCGTATCGTTTAACAAAGATAAAATCTTTCACTGTTCATATGTCCCAGCGTAACAGGATTCGTTTTTGAATTGATTTGATAACGCGATTCGATGTGAAATATTTCTTATGATTACACACGCTGTCAAAAATATCGTAAATCTTAATGGTACAATCTGAAGAAGGCTTGACGTTATTAATATATTTTATTAAAATTATTTTTACTGCAGAGCAAGATCAGTCTGTTTTTTGTGGGGCTTTGCTGTTAATTAATAACTCGAGATACACAGTACAAAAATACAATCGATCAAGGTACGGGATCACCGATCAATCATTTAAGCTCCGTGTACATTTCAATGAACAGCAGAGTGGACAATAAACCGAAAAATAAAAATTCAAACTCGTACGATCGTTACGATCCGCATGTACCGTGAAAGGCAGTACTTTTGTTCATTATTTAAACATTTTTTTCCAATTAGTAAAAAAAAAAGGGTCAGTACACGGTACCACGGTGGTATCGCGTGAATGCTGTAAAGTTTTTACTAATTTATCGGAAAATGTTTTATTTGGCATTTCAATGATACAAATATATTTGAGAGTTTTCAATACGGAATTCGTGAGAGAGACCGCTATATACATATATCCATAAAAATTGATAACTATTCTACGCATCAGTTGGCACGTGAAAATATCTTTAAATGTAATATATATATAACATGTACCAGTTTGAATGTAACATACGCGTGTCTTTGGTTCGAGGGAATTTCATGCCTCTAGTACGCTTGGATACATCCACGAAAATACAGGGCAATATAAGTATTGTTACCCTGTAACATTTTCCGACGCTGAGTTATATATCCGCGGGGGGTTGAACCATAAAAGATGAAACAGGGTGAAAAGAAAAGAAAGATGAAGGAAGATTTATCCCTTGTGAAAAGAAATACGTCTCGGCATTCGCACATGTGGCTTCCTTGTCATGAGACACGAGAAGCAAATTTAAACATCACCTACGGCAATGGCGGCGTCTTATCGTTCAGGATCTTTACAAAGCTACTGGTCGCGTTGATCCGATAAGCAGTCAGTGAATAAATGCCAGGACACGGATAATAAATAATTTAAAGAAACTTTGATGTCAGGAAAAAAAAGCCCCCCCCCCCCCCAAAAATACATAAATCATTTCAATTTCAAAAACGTAAGGTGTCAAAATTTTTTTTGTAAGCTCTACTTTGATCTTTAAGATTATATACAGGTTGAATACTTGGTGTGTGTGTATATATATATATATAAAATATATAATTAATTAAGTATGCTAAGGTTTCAAGAAATAAGAAAAATTGGAGCATCGTATACAAATCATAGTTCAATCTCGCTGTCGATAAAGTCAACTGTATATCAGCTGTGGATTGTTGGGAATTTAGTTTCTTTTTTTTTTTTTCTACGGAAGTTTCTTTGCAGTTATCGATATTTGTCGATCGTTAGAAGATATATGAAATCCGTATCGGTAGGAAAACATCGTAAAAATTTTCAACGAGATCGCAACGAGTTTTGCGTAACTTTAGATTGTTGAAAAGCAATTTCGCCGATAAATCCAACAGCGAGGAATTTTTATTTCAAGAGTTTTAGTCCCACGTTGAAATAACGGGTATATCGGTTTCATTTCTACGGTAACAAGCACAGTGACCGATACGTACGTAACAGCCAGAACGTAAAAGAGGATAAGCAAACAGCAGTTTTTTCTTTTTTCTTTTTTTTTTTTTTTCGAATAATCGAAAGAAAAACAGCAAAAGCGCCAGTGTTGAAATGAACCCAGTAAAAGAAAACCACGTGGGTCCAATTTCATTGTAAAATTGGAAACGATCCGTTTTATGACCACGTGACATTTTCTATGGATAAATTCAAAGTATACGAGTCCCGCGAATAGTCAAAATTTGCCTAAAATCCGAAATGCAATAAACGAAGGAAAAAAAAATACGAATTAAAGAGTAAAAAGAATTAAGGAAAAGCAAAACAAAAAACAGACCAAAATATATACACATATACATAAACACAGTGAAAAAAAAAAAAAGAAAAGGGAACATCATAAAAGTACTTCCAAGTAAAGTCGCAAGGGATGATTGCATTTCAGGCAGGGGACAATTTAAGGGAGCGTTACCTTTTCGCGACCCTTTTCATAAAACGTTACAGCCACGTAGTCGCTATGTTTTTATGAACTCGCCGAGTCGTCCAGAACGCCAAGTATTACTCCCGGTGCGCTTGCGATAAGGAAAGTATAAAAGCTTTTCTAATGGCTGCGGAGGTATAGCGGCCACCCCCTGTTGGTACGACGAACGATAATATCTATTATAGGTAAAAGCGGCGAGAGATAAACGATCTTACAAAACGTTTAAGAGAGAGAGAGGTCATCATCATTTAAGAACTGTAAGGTCCAGCCCCATTAATTGAAAAAAAAAGAAATTCTAAAATTTTATCGACCCTCCCCCTTGCAGACAAGAGTCCAATAAATCGAGCGTGTCGATATTTTCCAAAATAAAAAAAAAAAACGGTCACAGACCAGTCACCGTACCTAACGAAAATTCGGGATGCTGTGTAACAACGAGAAGGAAGTAGAGTTAAAAAAAAGTCACCGACACTCGCGACCGGTACAGTTAATTTTTTTTCCCCCCCTTACTGCGTACGTCTTGTAGGGCAAAAAAGAGCAGGATGAATAAAAAAAAAAGAGAACAAGACGTCCGCGTACGCCTCCGTGAGCGAAACGGATGAAGCAAAGTACACGATGCAGTCGTAGCAGACAGAGCAGACAAGCTAACGGTACCCAGAGTTGGCCCCCCTACTACCTCAGCTCCGTTCTCCACTTCCTTGGTCGACCTGATATCCTGACCCACTGTCGGCGGCAGCAGCAGCAGCAGCCATCTATACTCCATTGGTTGGTACCGCCTAGACACGCTCTTCCCTGTCTAATTCATTCAATTACGTCTCTCCTTAGCGATCAGCCTCTCTCGTCTCGCAGGCCGACGAAGACGATTTCTTCGGCCACAAATCGTTCACGAGTTTCTCGTACTAAGACCGGAAGTCTGTGTATCCAGCCGCAGAACGATAGTGACCCGTGCGAAGGTTTCATTGAAAGTTTCGAGCATCCGTCGACTGGCTAATTTCACGGATGAGTCGCGTAAGTGACGTCACTGAACGTTGCGAAATAAGCAGTTTTTCGGATAATCGCATCTGCGGTCCAGATCGCAGAGTCAGTAAGGCTCTTCGTTGACGCGACTGGCGCATAGAAACAAGAGGGAAAGAAAAATAAAGAAGGAAATTCGGAGAACAGAGAAAGCGTGGATGAGCTTGAGAGAGAGAGAGAGAGAGAGAGAGAGAGAGAGAGAGAGAGAGAGAGAGAGAGAGAGAGAGAGAGAGAGAGAGAGAGGTCAAGAGGGTAGGGATGGAAGAGAGGGAAAGATGCAATCCCATTTCTGCTATTCAGCAATTGGCCCAGCACTCCATGCGAATTTCTCTATTCGACTGCACGGCGACCACTGCTGGTGCAAATAGCCCGAGAGTTCTAATTACGTTTCAGTAAGTTTAAATACTTAACAATTAGTTAACCTGCACTCGGCTGTGTGTATATGCATTTCCTGAGTGTGTCTACGTTCACGGAGCATGTAGATGCACAATGTGGAAACCCACCACTATGAATACTTCTCGGTCACGGTTCCTTGCGTGTTATGATAATAATGGGGGAGAGAGCGCATCGTGGGAAGGTATCGAGGAGCTTGTAACGAGCCGACTGTATATATTTTTTGTCTGTTTAAACAACTTCTTGCGAGATTAAAGATTTATGTATATACACAGGCATATGCTTATTACGACGATAAAGAGACGATCTTAAAAGTATCTTATGATGCTTCATCGATGTCATTTATGTTCTTTGGTATTTAATCAGAGGGTCGTTATAGTCTGTATATATATATATATATATCCATGAATATATGTAAACCCTAGAAGAGTATGTCTTTAAAATCAATTATGTTTATCGGCCTTCTGCCTGTTTTCTTCTAAGAAGGAGTAAGAGAAAATCGACCGTAGCTCGAGTAAAGGTTCTGTCGACCAATGCAAAATGTCGGTATACGTAATTTCAATAGGAAAGTCCAAGAGATAGAGAGAGATAGAGATAGAGAGAGGGGGAGAGAGAAATATATATTTATTTAGTGAGAGAGAAAAGGACGAGAACATATATACAAGTGAATTTACTCAGAGGCTGTTTAATCCTGAGGCTTTGCTCTTGGGAGCATCGAGCATGTATTATACAGCAGTCACATCAGAGCTACCAACCGTGACAAGCCTTTGTGCTAGTCTTTGTTCTGAAACTTTTGACTTTAGCTATCCTGTATTCTGGTAATACTCGGCAGCTCTCTCGGTCTCGAGGACTATTTCCTTCAAGGATCGCTTCCGCTCTGGTGTATAACTTCTAAAATGCGACAGGGCTGAGCCGAGTTGGCTAACTCTTGAGAGAGAGAGAGAGAGAGAGAGAGAGACAGAGGGAGACAGAGGGAGAGAAAGATGGAGAGCGAGGGGGTGGTGAAGGAATATGAAAAGAGGTAAAGAAAAAAAAGAAATTCTGTCTGGAGTGTACCAGCGGAGGTTCACAGTTTACTTTTGGTATATTACGATCGTGTCCTCTAATTTCCAAGTTTTAAAGTAACTTTTCACCGAGAGTGCCAGCTGAGCGATGATTAATTGCCCCAGGTATCGTCCACGAAATTGTTAAGGGGGATCAAGCGTGAAAATGAGAAAAATTTATCGTCTTTTTTTTTTCCGGAGTCTTTTTAATTATTTGGAACGGTAATTTTTTTTAGGAATTATTTCGAAATTTTTTCAACGGAGTGTACAGGTGGGTCTTGGTTATCATTGTTATCTCGCAGACGAATGAATTTGGGGTTGTTATTGACTTGTAGGTAACTTCATACCTAGCAGTCGAAATTATGAAGTTCGTGAAATTGTGATTTTTCTGTAGTTTTAGTTACTTTTTTGAAAATTATACTTAAATTGAGTTGTCTCGTTATGAATCTTGATTATAAAATATTTGATAAACATTGCACGAGAGGAACATTATATAAATAACGTCAGGTGAGGATAGACTGATAGTGGCAACGGGGACAGTGATTGATTTTGGGGTTAAATCAAAAAATCTTTTTTTTCATTGCGAATCAATCATGAAGATTACGTAATTGAGAAATTTATTATTTGTAGGTGACACTGTGTTAATTTTTCAATTAATATTTAGGTTATATCGATACGTTAGGAATCCACATATATTGCAGTAATTTCAAGTGAAAACAGCATCCTTGGTACAGAGAACAATACTTGAAGATCTTTTTCGGAATCAAAATCTAAGACTGACATTTTTACATGGTAATTCCCAAAGAAAATTTCAAATAAATAACAATGTTTTTTTTTCTTCTTTTTTTTTTTAAATGCCTTTAGTAGAGGAATATATATATTTTTCATGTACATACTTTGAAATCTTTTTTTTGAACTCCGCAAATTTCATTCATTTCACAGTCATACGCCGCTACCTGGTGTCCCATTTGCGATAAGCAGGTAAGCTCAAAGTGCCGAGACACGAACGAGCTGCTCCAACATATTCGCAAATGTCATTCAACGAAGTCCAACGATAATCCAGAATATCAGGTACTCGAATCGCGTAGTAAGGATGAAAGTGGAGAAAAAAAAATTCTTTTGAAGTTATCGGAATGGAGTTTTTTGCAAAAGTATCTCTCCACGCAAATAGATAGCGAAATAGAGCTACATGGAGTAATAACGCTGTCTCGTGTAACTTTGTACATGGGATCCCATAAGCCACTATATGTATTTCCATATCGCGTGGGTCAAGTACAGTAAGTCAAGCACGCGTGGGAATCTCACGAAAGCTCGGGTGACACATTTAAATAATGCGTTAAGCTGTGCCCCAATTAAGATTAAATTGAAGAGCTTAACTCAATGTATCTGAACCCTCGACAGTAGAATAATTTTGGCTCTAGATTGTACACCTAAGATCTTTCTTGAATTCGTTGTAAAATTGAATTTTTGAAAATTTTTTGTCGATTCAAAGGGAACAAAAGAAATTGGAACCTTTTTGCATCGCTTGTATCGAGAAATCGCGACGTGCGTGATTTTTAATGAATTTTGACAGGAACCGGAAGTCGGCTTAAACGTAAGGGAAGATTTACTGGAAAAGAAAGTTTGTAAAGATCCCACGTGTTCGACCGATGGGAAAGCGCAAAGGAGAGTCTACGCGACACGTGGTAGTTGTTCAATGTGAATTTTTGAGGTATTAGGTAATTTCAGTAAAATTGCTAAATTTACAGTTGACACCTGGAAAAGACATAGCGAGAGAAAAATCTGTCCAAAATGTCAAAGGGAAGTGACACCCACTCTTCATTCACGTGGGAACAAATTGACCACCACTCACGTGGCGGCTCTGTGGTTATTAGGGTACGTTTAATTGGTCAATTAAAAAAATTAAATTTACATACCTGATTCTATGCGGAATTCACGTGTGACAGGTGACAAAATTTTGGCGCGATTCAAATAGAAAAATTAGTAGTACATTTTTTGAACGGTCACGTTTTTTTTTTTTTTTTTTTTTTTTTTTCCATTTACAAAGATAAATTACACGTGTAGCATAATGAAAAGGAAACGAAAGTGACTTCGAATTTCAACAGGTGTTGGCCATTTTGTTTCGCGCCGTTAATGACGAAAAGAGCTAAGAAGCTTCGTATGGTCTGTCCACTGTGCGGTTATCTTTACGGCATCTTCGAAGATACGAATAACGGATTGTCAGCCAGAGCAAACGAATCAGAAGATTTGCACGCGCGACTTTCGTCCCCACCTGAAAATTTTCGCGAGCTAGCTTTGCGCGACACACTCGAAGAAAATTCAGTGGCTGTTAATAAAAATTTTTTGAATTGATTAAAAAAAAAACGAAAATTACAAATTGATTAGTATTCTTATATTTATATTTTGCAATTTCACCCAGAGACCGGAAATTGCGAAAATAATGATTGATGCATCCCCAATAGCTGACAAATCTAGTTGCTGAGAAAGCAAAAATAAAATTTGAAAATTTTTCCTCAGGCAGGTAGCATCAAAAGGGGTCTGTACAAAAAGATTACCTCCGTGGTATACGAATGGGTTAATCGCGCAAAAGCTTCGATTAGCAGCATTCGGTATTTTTATCGTCATTTTATATGCTTGAATTCTATCCCTTTTTCTGTCTTTCTATAGAAAAAAAGAACTGATTGAATAGTAAAGAAAAAATACACCGAAAGAACGTATCGTTGATAAGCCACTGGAAGGCAGTTAGACTCTAGCACGGTGCTCTAGTTAAAAATAAAAAATACAAGTTCATGAGGGCAACCTCAATTCTCAAGGCGAACTTGCCGTTTGCATGAACGCGACTCAAGTGTCGTAGATGAAAAGATCACGATCTTATTTATGTCCTTCCAAAGTACACGTGGAGATGCCGTGCCGAGAGTTAATTAGTGTCAGGAGCAAAAAGGATTAATATGGTGCAAGGCGATACAATTACAGAAATAATTCAACTGGCAACTCCTCGTACGGTAACGTTGCGATAATCCATGCACATAAATGCATACAGTACATGCAGCACCGTAAGGACAAACCCGTGGTTAACATTAGAAACGTAATGAAGGTTTTCAAAGATACGTGTAGCTACTCTCGATACGACGTTATCACTCGCACTCAGTTCTCACATCACGTATTTCATAAACGTGCAATTAAAACATAGCAAGCACGAAAATACAGTTTCATTAGTTTCCCTGCATTTTTGCCAAGCAATTTCGCGATGCACTTGAAAAAAAAAAAATGCACGCGATGCAAAATTGTTCCATGGGTAGAGAGTATCGAGTAAGGAAAAAAAAAAAGAAAAAATTCTAAAACTTTTTAATTCCAGTGCAGCGTCTGTTATCATAAATTGCATAGATCAAGATCAAGATTAAGTTTATTAAAGAATAAGATCAATCGATCATCCCACCCTGAACTAATCTCAAGAAATGCATCAATGTCAATGAGAAAGAAAAAAATATTTTCTACCAAAGGTTCGTAGGAGTTAAAAAGAAAAAAACATTTCACAATTTCATCTTACTAATCCTAATTTTTTCTTATCGATCTTATCGATCCAGTCGAGACGTGGAAATGGCATTCGAGAAGATTACTATGTCCGTCCTGCAACCAGGAATCTGCTCCGTTAATTTCCGTGAAGCAGCACAAGTTCACGAGTTCGCATCTCGGCGCCTTGTGTCTCTTAGGGTTAGTACGCACGTGATGAATAGTTGGCGGAGGACTGTGAGATAACGCTGACCTATTTAATACGAATTCAAGCGAGCAGACTCTTCTGGTCCAGCTCGTCCATCATACGTTGTATCCTTGGAGAAGCCGGGGACACAGATCCTCCAGGATAGATTAATTGTGCCGTTTGTTCAGGCGCCATCTGCGTTTTCAGGTGCTGGCCGTTGTGCTTTATGCCGCTAACGACGAGTCGTGATAAACGGACACGCATGGTGTGTCCAGTGTGTGGCTACGATTACGGCACACGTGTGGGAAGTAAGTGCGGCTTCTCGCAGAATTGCGGTAAACAATTGCCAGAAGGACATCCGGTTATGAGAAAATTTACCGAAAATAAGTCCACCACTTGCTTCGGGTATCCCGAGAGGAAATTGCACTTTGAACAGATTCCGGTAAGCATGGTAAGACGTGGTACAAAGAATATTCAAAAATTATCATAATTACGAGAGATTTTAACGTGAATTTTTTTTTTATTATTCAGCACAATTGCGACATTACGGGAAGTGGATGCAGAAGTAGAAATAATTTAATTTCATCGGCACGCGATTCTCAATGTCACCAGCATCAATTTATAGACGGTGAGCGCGGCGAATGTCAATTTTGTAGGAGTCGATCGATACCGAAATTACATAACGATGGAATGGATGGACATTACGATTACGATTATCACATGAACAATGCAAATTATTATTACGATAATTTTAACCAGTAAACGAAAATGGATAATTGGCAAAGGTAACGCTGGTAATTTGAAATTCGTGAAAGAATAATTTTTCGAAAAATTAATTCTGTGTGATACAAAAATATTTTTCAAACCACTGCAGGCACTCCGATAAAAGTCATCCCCCCCCCCCCCCCATACTAACCACCATAAATTATAACCCATAAAGATACATAAAGCTACAGCGGGCTGGAAGTGGCAAGAATAAAGGCAAGTATGGGGAATGATTCTCATCCTGAGAGCCTTGATCCGTCGTTTATCGTGGTCAAAGCGGTCGTGCGCGAAGGGCATCCTTTTTTGCGAAAGTCTGTTTCACGGTTTTTAGGCAAAGATTTAGTAATTTTCAAGGTAACCACACATCCACCGTAAAGACGTACCGATAAATTTGTGCAATAAAAAAGATATTGCTAGAGTAAACGAAGAATATAAATATATTCATAATGGAACGATATGGAAAAAAAATTGTTTGTATAAATATCGAATAAACAATCCTTATCTCTGTTATTTCATTATGTATCGTTATTGCGCAGTCACAAAGAAAGATGCGACACTTGGTCGCTAATGGTTCGAGAGAGTAAACTAAACCCTATTAAAGCTTAGCGACCGAACCGTCGTCGTTGGAGCACGTAACAGGCATAAAATGATGAAAGCAATCTTGGCGCTGATCTCGCGGTGCCCACAGTAGGTGGAAAGATGGAACCTAGCCTAACTTACCGTGGGAGCGTCTGTTTCAGAACCCAGAGCCATCGGGGATAGTAACACAATACGATCTTGGTATATTCGTCCAGGCAAGTGGTACGAGTACTATAAGAAGAGCCATATAATTAGCATTGCTAACCTCTCTCGTATTGGCATGGTTCGCTAGCCACGCAACAAGAGCTTCTTTCTCCAGGCGCTCTACCGGGTTGTACTGTTTAAATGGATTCCACCTGTACCCGCGGTACCGTAATCAATACACGATCGCCGCGTCGCTCCAGATCGTTTCAAATCGCTTAAGATGGCATCTTTACATATTTTCCAATACAATTCGCCACTGTTAGTTACGGTTCTTCTTAACGGGTTTCCTTACGAAATTGGATGCGCCGAATAAATAATTTACCAGTTGGTGTAGAATGACTTCTTTATTTTAAAAAAAAAAAAAAAAAAACAAAGATATTGGTGAAACGAAAAATATTGGGTCGTTGCTGAAAATAATTTCTTTGAAGTTATTTAAAAGCTGTAAGATTCCCCCAAAAAATTATCTTTCTATCGCGGAATCGTAGTGGTTAAAAAATTTCTATTGGTTATGTAAATACGAAATTGTATGGTACAACTAGAAATTTCAATGTAGCGTATAGCTGAAGCGTGTGTGATATCCGTAGGACGCAGTAAAAGGCCGAGTTTAATGACACCGCGAACATTCGCATAAATTCCATTTGACAAACAAATTACGAAGTTGGCGTCAGTTCGAGTCCGTGAAAACTGGCTGAATTAAACTTCAACTGCTATTATAATAAGAGGTTTGCGAGGAAGTAAGTTTAAAATGGGGACTAGGGACAAGCCGGCTGGAGTCTTTAGGCGAATTAGAGCGGCGCGAGTTCATCCCTCATTCTACCCTCTCGGGATGCAATTTACGAGTATGAGAATCTGCACCGAGTCAGTTATAAATCTGGAGGATGGGGTTGTACGAGAAAAAAAATGGATAAATGGCAGAAAACTAACGTGGAAGGGTAAAAGCTAAGAAATAGTTGAGACGGAAATTAATCTCATGTACTAGTATCTTTTTTTTCTTCTATGTTACCAGAACGACGACGTCTGTCATCTTACCATCCAATACCCAAAGAGTCTACCAAAAATTCAACGACCCACTCGGTAAGTCCAAAATATTTTTTGCTAAAATTCTCAAAATAATAATTTTTGATATGTCATATTTTCATCCCACCCCCTTAACCACCACCACCCTCCCCCTCCCCAATCAAAACCCCAATCATCTCTGTCCCATTCCCATAAATCAACAAGGGACCTGAGAATAGGAGGTAAAATCTGTAATGTCAAAGAATAATTCTCCAATCATAATTCCTACTATACCCTCTGCACGAATACACAGATGTATTTAACCTCCTTCCGATACCTATGGCCGCCATGAACCCAAGGCAAGACCGTATTATTCTGGTTGTACAGGGGGTTATGAATAACCTTGGCGCGGTGACGCTGCGGCAATATTACACAGCGTAGGATTAGCAAGGAGTAATTCAGAGCTGGATGGGTGAAACATGTAAACGCTTCGTGTGTTTACAGGGGAGGGGCGTGGGGGGGGGGCGGTTGGGTATTGCTAGCCTGTAAAGCGTAAAGGGGGATGCCAAAGAGTAGGTAGGCCGACGTTAAGGGTGCGAGAATAGGATATAGGAGTATATATATTACATATGTAGGAGACGTATATCTACTTACCTAGGTACATATATGGGTACATAAAGTATATATATATATATACTTTCATATACGTAAGGGTACCATATATATATATATATATATATATATATATATATATATACTTAGAGTGTGAACGGTACCAGGGCTGATAGCGTTATCGCAACGTGGTTAAGATTCCTACTCCAGTTCCTGCTCCAATGTTTCCTGTCTGTCCCCCCCCCCCTGGTATCTCTTGCGTGCTTCTCATCCCTTACGTATCTCACATTCGCATACTCACAATCAGCTTTCGCTCTCTCCCATTCTCCTCCCTATACGGAATTCACCCTGCTGACGGTAATGAGTCAACTTCACTTTAATTAGAAGCGAAGCAAATACCCCGGAGATACAGCATACAAGGAAGCAGCCAAGTTTCGCGTGTCGTGTGACTCTCGTATGATGATTTTTCGGCAGATTTTATTTAATTAAGAAAATTTATTTATTCGACAATTGATACGAAATTTTGTTTTAATTAAAATGACGGATAATTATTTGATAGGAATGTTGGATTCTTAATTAGGCTAGAGAGTTAATTGAGTTTGATTACTCGTGTCGTGTATTTGGGCTGTTAAGCGTGTATTGTGAGTTGTTATGGCGTAGGCGAAAATGCTTTATGTACTGTGTGGACTCGGCTTAAGGTTCTCTACCGTGCTTGGTATAATTAAAAATCGCTAGCGTTGGTTGTTAACTGCTGGTTTTACGTGACTACACCGAAACTCCCGGAAATTTACTTTCTATCGTTTTTATGACACAAAGTAACATCCCTTTGCAGTCGCTCCACGCGATTCTCTTATCGCGTCGCTGCCTCGTGATTACATGTAAATGCGCCGTGAATGAAGTCTCCGTCTCGCTGTTTCAAAAAGCTGCTGTAAATACGTCATTGACAGAGAACGCTTAGGTTGTTCACGAGCAACGGGATGAAAATTACTTCGTCACACTCTGGTAGGCGAAATTTTTTTTTTTTTGATGAAATTCAAAATATAGTCCCGTCGCGATTGCACGAGAACGCTTTGTTCTTCCCTCTCATATTCGTAAATCGTATTTTAAGCGGAGAAAATTTTGATTTTGAATTTTTTCTTAATTCGATCACGTCGTTGGTCCATATCGAGCAAAATAAGTACGTTTGCTTATTATCTTACTGACGTGAATTTTTGAATACGTCCAGCGCCGGTTTGTCGCGTTTTTCTTAAGGCTGAATTTTCACTTGGGCGAATAACAAAACGAATCGTTGTAAACGTCAGAACGGCGGTTTTTTTAGTTGGGAAAATGTTGCCAAAGAGATTCGTTAGGACGGTCGTGACGCGAGGACACTAATGGCTCGTGCTCCACTTTCGTTTTATGAATACTCGGAATCGCATCCGTGTGAATAACAACCGCAACGGCATCCGTTGCATTAGACTGTAACTTCCACGTGGTAATAGACAGCTGTTTTTTGCGTAATTAATATTCACGCTCATCGCGAATTCCTTTAACGTGTTCGTGGCTCGACGGCGACACTGAATACGGATACAGGATTAAAGCGACGATTGTACTTTTGAACGGAAAAGATTTGATCACGTTTAAGTGTCTACACAGTGGTCATTAAGTGAGGATTATTTTTAACCCTCGTGGTATAGAATTAAAACGGTTTGTAATAACGATTAAAAATTTTTTAATCACGAGATAATTCGTCTTAACGATACGCGCGCGGACAAATTCAGAATTTTATAGGCAAGCTGTAACGTTACGCTTTGCATATTTTCGCTGTTCGCTTAGTAAAGCGTAATTACGTTTTAAATATTAATCTGATCGATCAATGAGATAAAGAAAAATTATCTCGAATTAAAAACCCGACATTCGTCCCTGACCCACCACGTGGTGTACACCACGTGTATTCTGTGTATATAAAAAATTAATAGCCATAAGTAATAACAGAACAAAGTGAAAAAAAAAGAAATTTGTGTTTCGGTGGATATAAGAGAAACGCTCTTAAAAATTTAATAGGCAAATTTACGACCTTAGTTAATCTGATACACAAAACGATAGTATAGCACGAAAAGAAAGTTTTCTCCCACGGAAATAGGTATTAGAATTAATTTGAAAAACTGGGTGGTTTTCGCGAGTCGCGTACTTCTCCGTGGTATCGGCAAAATTTCCATATGTAGCTAATATCCCAAAAACGATGGCCGTATCGAAATTAAAAAAAAAAATTATTAAAAATTATTTCCCACAGATACACCCATCACCATTCGTCCTCAAATTACCAAGATTTATAATTTCCGATAACTCAGCATCCCTGCTCAAAAAGATTCAGGAAGTACCACTGATTACGATGCACGGCGAATACCCCAATCCATTACGTAACGATGCATTGCCAAAGGGGAGTAACAAGCCAGCCGCTATATCGTACAGATAATAGATCAATTCTGCATGGTTAATCTAAGCGGCGTATCTCGGCCGTGAGATAACAAGCAGATCTGTCCTCCATGTATCTGCCAGTAGCATTGACACAGAGAAACCGATGACAATCGAACTCAGAATTGGCGCTCTCGAAGTCTTCGTCTTTCTCATCGCGAAATACGACCCGGCAGCTCGATTCCCGAGAAAATCCAATACAGCCCAAGTATCGTTTCCACTGCAGGCGCTGCCGCCTCGTGATCCAGAAATAAAAATAAAAATTACACAATAAAAATATCCCAAGTTAAACTTTGACCCCTCTGCCTCTATGCAGCAAAAAGAACTCATGGTTAAACACGGCTTCGTTTTACACGAGGTTCGTATAAGTCAGCCATTAGGATCTAGCTCGAGGCATTGTCCGCTTTTAACGATTACCGGCAGTGCTGGACCAAACACAGCATCCTTTGCCGGTCCAGGTCGTACTGCAAGATGAGGGTGGGTCGGCACGAATAAGCACCCTGACTAGGGTATACGCACCCTAAACGCTAAAAAATCTCGTTATTACGTCCGTATTTTACAGTCGAGCCTTGGGATCTGCCCTTTTTTTTATTACACCCCTTCCCCGTTACCGACCTGCCCCTCACCCATCCACAGGCCGTCCCGCTACTCGACGCCCTTAAAATATTCACTATGGCTCTACACGAAAGCGCACAAGGGTCACACCCCTTCCCCTTGCCATCCTACCCGCTTTTCGTGGTGTCTGTTAGCGTCTGGTTATTTCCAAAGATTTTATCCACTAGCGATCTCGTCTGCCTGCGTCAATGAAAATTCAGCGACTTATTTTCGCGACCGTGACGCAATCGTATTTTTTTACACGTTTTACGTTCCTCCGCACTATACCTATATATCTCTTGGTAATATATTAGTTATATATACCATCTATGCTTAACAGACTTTAGCATATATTTATTTGCCAGATTAAAATCTACATTAGATTTCTGGCTCGTGGATTCGATAGCGCAGACAGCAGTTTTGTTTGCTTATCTTCGCGTGACGTTAACGCGCGCGTTTCGTTGGGCATTTCAGCTGCGAAAGCATCAAATCCCATTGACGATAATATAACTGCTGAATAACAAATGGACGCGCTGGTCCGACTATGTATTGAGTGGACTCTCTATGGTTGTTTATCGTGACGCTTTGTGCCGGCTGTGAGCAGTTGCAACGTAAACTCCTTTATATGCCATAAACGCACGCACGAACTTCCGGTCTTGAGTCTTCTACTAGGTTCCACTTGAAAGTATATCGTAGATAAAACGTATAGGAGACTGCGGCACGAAGTTTCACCGTAAACTAGAAAAACTGTCAGGTTTAGGTATACTAAAATCGTAGATGTATAATCATTGGTATATATATATATATACATATATATGTGCATGAGTGTATATGGCTGCATACGAAGTCTTTGAAATTTTGCCGAAATATCCCAGAATGCAATTAAACTGACGTGCAGCTATCTCGTGCGCACGATCGCTAAAATTGGCTCATGGAAAGCCGCCTTTTAACGTAATTCAAAGTGACGAGACACTCTTACAGATAATATTACAAAGGTAAGAGCCTCGGAAATTCATAAGGTCTAATCTCGTTGCAGCGCCGAGAAACATGGCGCCTTTGTGCAACGTGTACGTAAGAAAACTTAATAAAGCAACGCGGTTTCGAACCCGAGAATAATAAGAAATTGACTTGTCTATAGTAAACAGCAGCGAGCGACGAAGATATCTTTTTTTTTTTAGCTATACGAAACACGTGTATCTTCGTATACTTGTGTCGTATATGGATATAGTGGAAGCGCTGATCGCTTTGAGTCTCTGACCTATAGAGTTACCCTAGATAATAACGTTGCACTTTATTCCGTCGTTGTCTCGTGCAAGAGAGATAAAGCGCAACATGATCTTTACATGCTGCATTACGACCCTGTCGTAAAGCAGTAGCACCAGTGTATCCCGTTCGGGCAGCCCTGGATCGATCTGACGGGGTGTAAAACTTTCGAATGGATAAGCACGCGATAACGAGAGAAGTATTTTTTTTTAGCGAAATTTTGAGGAGGGAAAAAAAAAGAAAAAAAAATGTATACGAGGATACAGGAATTTATGTATTTTCGTGCGAATGCAGTTTTCGTGTTTCGGGGTTACGATGGGTATAGAGATGCCACGTGGTCGTTGTCGGGACAGAAATAATTGGTAACTGTGTTTTTATCTGTTATCGAGAAACCTAGAGCGGGAACTTGTGGACGTGTTAAACATGGAGTTACGAGAGATATAATTAAAAGCATATTTCTCTTTGTGATAAAAGGACTGTTTATTCTTCAAATTTAAGCGGCGGACCGCTGAGCGGGCTATATACCCAGGAGAAAAGTTGAATACAAACGTAATTATAACGGCATTATATCTGGCTCGTTTTCGCTATGGGAATTTTCAATGCACCAGGTGCTCGCGTACAGAAGAGTTCCGGGCAAAATTTTTCGCGACGGGAATAACACGAGGATAATAAAAAAAAAATGTGTTATTTTCGTGCTACGGGACACGAGGAAATTGACCGTGATCGTATATGGAAAAAGATAATTTTATTCTCCTGTCAATAATTCCACGTGCCAGTGACAGCGTCAACGTTCTCGAGTGACGGTTTATCCTCGACAAGTTTTTCATTCGACCGGTAATAAACGACAGGGAAGAAAGAAAAAGTTTCTTTTGCAGATATAATAGGGTAAGCGAAATTTATGTGTATTCTGGATATCAATAATACCTTGCGATATCGGGAATGTATTTTTGTATGGTGGATTATTCGCGATCGATAGCCGTACGTAGAGGCGGCCTTCGGTACGCTTCTACGTATAAAAATTTACCCTGTGACGTTTATATACGAATTTCACAAGGATTAAAATGTATAGCAGGACTGGTTAAAGAAATTTTGATTTAAAGGAACAGCCGATGGAAAATATACGGATGCTGACACTACGAAATTCTTCTCGTGCCAAAGATAGAGGGGTGAGTGAGGGAAGATAAAAAAAAGATAGAAAAAAATAAGAGAAAAGGTGCAAAGAAAGAATTTCGCATTGAAATCTTAACGAGTGTCTCCTTGCGTTTTCGCGCAAGGGCTTTAAGCTCTGGAAGGACGTAATAAATTTTAATTTATTTGCCCAACAGAATAAATTTAGCGTGCCAAGGGAGATAATGCTGGCACAGAGGGGATGACGTCTCGATAGGGTAGGAAGCTGGAAGATACTCAATGTACCAATGTACCATGCATGTAGCTAAGAGCGATACGCTGAGTTTAGGTTAAAGTAAGCAGTGTTTTACTCGACGTAACTTAAGCGTCTGACATTTAATGAGATGAGATAAGTGCAGCATCCGGGACAGGATCGGCAGCAGATTAAATAAACGAAGATTCGATGATTATATAAATTAATTAATTTAATACAGACAACATTTATATTATTATCATCAATGACTATAGCAGCGACCTACGATCAACCATTCTCCTTTGGCCTAGGGAGATGATTTTCATGTGGCGAAATTTTGTGCCACCCTGTAGCCGTCCATTTTAGGAGGGATCGTGAGCTTTCGCGAAAGCTAAATCATTCAGATCCTCATTAACCCACATTACCGGAGCGTTTGTGCTATTTGTTTCGGCGTTCTGTGGTATACGGGTACTAAAGCCAGACTTGGTAATTATCCATTCAGCGCGTTTCTGACTTGAACGCTATACAGCGTATATACATATACAAAAATTGAAAAAAAAAAAAAAAATTTCTAGCTTATCATCTCCACGTTTAATCTTTATCGTACCTTCCCCCTTTCCCCTGTTACCATCTTACGTACACATCATCTCGCATTATCCCCACTCCAACTACCCTGTCGGAAACCATCAAAGAACATTGGTTTCTACTGACTGGTACGTTGCTATAATTTCCAGCCTGCAATAGCCAGTTTAACGTGGCGCATCTACGCGATTACACGGGTTGCCATATGGACGAATAATTTTAAATGAATGCATTAAAATCCCAATGACACTGCACTTGATGCATACCTCGATCAAGTGCGTTATATCTGTTTATAATTTTAATCAATGCATAATATATTAATTGATTCGTATAATTAATTACGAGACACGCATGGCACAGTCTATATCGAATTTCAAGATGGCAACGCGGTCTAAACCGTGAGTCAAATAATTTTATACTACAATACGAACGAGCCTATCTTCTCGTGGACCGTTGATGTTACTAATGGTATCATCGGGAAGCTGCGGATCTTGAATTCGCGTAACTCTTCCATCGCGTAAACGTAACTTCCGTGACTATGGAGAACTGGATGTTCGTATCACGCTATAACATTAGTTAGGTTTAACGAACTACGCCACATAGCTATCATATGGGATGAGTAACGTAATCGAGGATCGAAAGTCATATATACACGTGTACAGATGCAATAAAATACTGTAATGAAAGATTTCGAAGATAAATATGAGATTTAGTAGTTAACAGTCTCGGCGAAAGATCAACAAGTTATCACGGTCGGTAAGGCAGTGTAACAATTTCTGTATCGCAAGGTTGGCAAATGAGTTACAGAAACAAGTAACCGTAAATTAATAAAGCGGTACAGTCTGTTCGTAATACCTCCGAGAGCACGTCTGGCCTTGTATCTCTTTTTTTTCTTCTCTCTCCTTTTTGCTGCAGTTACTGTATACGGGGATACGGAGGTCAGTTGCTAATTGATTCAGAGAAAAGTTTTATGTGGAACGCGAGCACCCGAGAGGTGGAACGAAGTTGCGGCTAGGCAGGGATAAAGAGAGAGAGAGAGAGAGAGAAAAATCTCTTCCGACTCCTTGATATAATTCCTGGTCCACGAGGCTGTGACCCCACGTACAAAGTATTTTGCTTAAAGCACGCTGCGAGTACAGGCGCAGGTGCTGTTACTTTTTAATTAGACCGCGTTAATAGGCGACGGCTTACATTAACGTATAGTTCGGTCTGCCAAATTGTAGTACTACGGTAAAACCAATGGAAATTCATAATTTTTAATTTCGTGCAAATGACAATCTATTTAAATAACACATGCGAATTGCGTAAGTAACGGGAGTAAATAAAAAATTCTTTAACGTGTAAAAAAAATATTTTGAATAATAAAATTATCAAAATACATTCGTACCGTGTATCGTATGTCGAATTAATTTTATATTAAATATATTTTCACAGTCACCTGTGTTCCCGTATCTTCAGATCTCAAGATCCTTATCAGAATCTTCAAATCTTTCGATACGGCGTAACTTCAAGGTCAAGCAAAAATGAAGGAGGAAACGAGAATGAAAATGGAACGCGCTAGTAACGTCACTGTGGCAATAG
This sequence comes from Trachelus iudaicus, assembly GCA_030142595.1. Classification (NCBI taxonomy): domain Eukaryota; kingdom Metazoa; phylum Arthropoda; class Insecta; order Hymenoptera; family Cephidae; genus Trachelus; species Trachelus iudaicus. The sequence goes on from JARQTH010000656.1 coordinate 188,011, forward strand.
GAGACGTGAGATTATTTTCTCCCCGAAAGACACAATGGTCGGATTAAGGTGCTCGTTGTTAATGGCAACGTAATGCCGTTGTCTATGGTTGTTCGTGATATCTAGATGGGTCATCGGGATCTGCGCGGCCTCACGCCCGGATAATTGCTTCTCTCCGCAGCACGTCCAGAGAGTGTGTATACATGTATACACATAGTTATAAAGAGCTAGAGACGTCCGGGAAAAATGGATTCCGGTGGTAAATGCACTGAGATCGATAAGAAAAAAAAAAAAAAAAAAAAAAAAAAATGCAAGAAAGTCAAAAAAAAGAGGTCATGATTCAACACTGTTTTGACGTTACGGCAAGAATACAGAGAGACCGAACGGGGTTTCACGAACGTAGAGAACCGAACCCCTCGGCAGACTATTTGCTGTCAGGTAAAATAGATCTCAGCATTAGCATGCATTCCTATTAATCAACAGGCTACACAAAGAGGGTCGGTTTGCTTCACCGACCCACAAAGCAAATCCTCGTGTTCGCCAGTCGTCACTTTGTATTTACTCCTGACAAACCCATCCGCAGTAGCGAAGCAGACAACGTGCTAAGGACTGCCGGGGTCCAGCCGAAGAGGACCGGAAGCTGCTGCCAGCTGGGTATATAGAAATGCAAAGCTTACTCCATCCATTAATTCCAAAGCACGGACATCGCGCAACGCCTATAGTGAATATTTAAAATATTGATAAAAAAAATGTGAGTATCAAAGGCAGATAAGGAAAAAAAGAAAAAAAAAAAGAAAAAGAGATCTGATCTTTCAAATCCAAAAGTGTGGAAGGCGTCGGCAAGACGATCGTCTCGATGGGACCGTAACGAGTTATAAATCGCAGAGGCGAGGGTTCGCGAGAGAACAGTCGTTACAGTTATTTATATGAAATTTGTAGAGATCCGCATCGAGACGTGACTCCAGTTACTTATAGTAATGATACAATCCTATCTCGACACGAGCAATCAGTAAGCAATGTAGAAGGTTGGGCGCGGTAGATTTACTCTAACGGATGGTTGACATTCCTTATAACCGTGGGTACCAGGATCACCCCAATCTACCCGGCTCTACATCCACTCCGGCTAAAGTCACGGAAGATGGGAAAGGGTGGGTGGGATGGCTTATCGCGTTGTCATTTCGCGAGTGAGCTTAGCGCTATTTCAAAAAATAGTCGCTAGTATGTCAATGACGTGACTTTAACTTTTACGTGGACTCGCGAGAAAGGCCCTTTCACCCGGTGCGATCGGCCGTATATACCTGTATACATAGAGATTCTGCTTAACGACCTCGAATGATAGGCATTACCTTGCATCCCAAAGAAATGCATCGATGGTACGAGAAAGTCGCGAAATCGTCCAAGAGAAATTTACTTTCTTCCGTTATACCCTTCGACGTCGTTTCTTCTCCTTCCTTCGTCTTTTTATTCCTTTTCTTTTCTTTTTTCTCTCTCCTCTACTTCTAGGCCGTTCGATAATGGCCAAGCGCGCTTGGGATTCCTGCTATTTACTTGGAACGTGTCGTGGTCCGTAACGGTTCAAAAAGAGGAACACTCCTCCATAGAGGATTCTTGTCTCTCCTTCCACGTATATAAACTCACTCTACCTATGGACAGACACTAAGGAAACGGGAGCATCCTCATCGATCCGCGAATCGACCAGAATTCCACCACGATCTGGTCGCGCCCTCCGTGCGGGAAAGGGTCATTATCAGAAAGTGCATCGTTCGTCGCTGTTGCACTTGTTCTATATAGATAATATGTATATATATATATATATATATATATTAATGTACACAGGATACACGTACTTTCCCCTGAGTAATCTTGGCTTTAGTTCATTTTTATTAATCCGACGCGTTAACATACGTTAATCGGTATTACATATTAAAAGTTCAATGTTAGCGCATCTTCCGTGCCGTTCCAGTACCCATATGCATATGTGCTCCATACATACTTAAAGAGGCAGGTACCCTATGCCGGAAACTTCATAGGCGCGATATCGACTTTACTTAACCTCTTTAATGTATCTGCAAACAGAACTACAAGTCAGTCCCGGCTTTAACGTACGTAAGGTTCATATATCGTATACATATATATCGTATACTTCGCAAATTAGCGCCTTACACGCGCTATAGCGCGAGCTTATAGCCAACCTGGCTAATACTTACTCTGTACTGGGTATACCTATCCTCTCTTGTAGATATATATATATATATATATATGTGTATATATATGTAATCCCGCGTACATATTCGTAGCGCGTCCCAAGCAACCAGAATAGGGAAGCGTGACCTCCGTTCACTTTATGGCTGATCGTTAATAGCGGCGCGGGATTCGCGGCAGGCGGAATAATAATAACGTGGCGCAAAGGATGCTGCAGGGATGTGGCTGATGGGAAGGGTGATTAAAGGAAATCTTAATATTAAAGTGTGATCTCATTAATCGAAAAGCATTGTACAAGAAGGCGCCACCTTGTAACGTGTGTATATATCTTCAAATCGATCAAGGAATATTAATATTGATTATTGGTAGCTGCTACATATATTGACATTGTAACGATCCTTGAGAAAATCAGTGGAGCGATCGAAGTAGGTGATTATTAAAATTTTATAATGATAATGAAATTGACTGTTCGCGATAAGGATTTACTTAATATGGATCTGTTTCATGTACTGATTGCGTCATTCGATAGGATTATTATATGGGGAACGTGTGTTAGGTATGATAATGCGTGTGTATGTACTATGTTAATGGTATCCAGGAAGGTGTAGGACTGATTTTCTGCCGTTTCCAATCGATCGGTATAAATCGGTACGGATCTCGGATAGCAGATTTATCGATTGGTTCTTATCGGTTCGTGAGAGTAATTAACGCTGCTACCAGGCCCACCGGCAAGCTAATGGCTACGATTACTCCTCGTTCTAATAGTTGGGACTGGGGGATGCTGTTTATTTCGTAATGTGATTTTATAAATCCACTCGAGACGTCTGTGTTAACGAGATACGACGGATGGATCGGGGTTATTCCAGGAGTTTAAGTAATCATTAATTTCACCGAGATAAAAATATTTTATCATTGTTAATTAATCGAATGAAAAAAAATGAGGCTTGTCTGTAAAAAAAAAATTTTTCGTACTCTTTGGATTTTATGGATCCTATATTCTTATGTAACAATCGCACGTTAATTTTCTGCGATTAAATAATAATTTTGTGTCATCTCGTAAGAAGTTCGAGACTTATCCACGATATTTGAAAAATCCAAAAATTGATTAATATCTAGAAGCATTTTCATTTCCTTGACGTACCCACCAGTGGGATAGTAGAAACGGCAGATAACGAAATACGAAATCTCTAGCGGAGATCAAGAGCGGCTTGAAATCTCCTACGTGAAATCTCGATGCCATTAGAAAGCTCACGATGCAATGTACATTGCGCATTCCCATTTAACGTACAGGGTCAAGTCACAGCGTGGTAACATACGAAGGAACATGAAGTTGAAGTTGGCGGCGGCCTCGGTGAATGAGCAAAGGATGAGCAAAGGATGAGCAAAGGGTGCCCTATGCTCGTGGAGAGACGGACGGTCAGCTAACGGGAGGACAGCCTTATACTCCCGTCAAGAGAAGCGATTCAGGCCACATTCAGGTGGATCAACTGCGCGCACGTCATCAACCATTTGCAGAGAGACAGGGAAAGAAAGGAGAACAGAAGTATAGAGAAGTCATGAGAAACGCGTCTCGCTTTGCATTCTACGCGATATCGTGAACTGGACCGAGTGGATGCTGCGGATGCTGTACCGCATGGACCAATAGGAAAAAGCGCCACACGGAGTTAGTTCTATATTAAACTGAAGGTCTAACGCGAATATACATGTATATATTACTGATAACCCGATAAGGAAAAGTGCAACAAGGAAATATCCTAGTTAACGCATGCTCGCGTATGCGAAGAACCAAAGAGGAAGAGAGAAAGAGAAAGAACTCGTCTCGTTCGCTGTACCGGGATTAATGAGCTACCATATACCATTACCAAGATTAACTTCTCAATCGATATCTTCTCTCTGTAACTATGAGTCATATTGGCGGCCAGTTTAATTGCAGTCTTAAGCACGGCCAACGCACCTACAGATAACGATTAGCCGTTGTTATTAAAAATAGACGAAAAAAAATCGAAATTCCTCAAGAGTTAGCTGATACGGTATATGTATACCAGTCGTTCTTTTGTATGTACGTGTTATAGCCTAATGATCGTAACTTGCTATACCTATGACCAATTCATTAATTAGCACGAGATTATTTCTGGAAAGACAATCGAGATTATTTAGTGGCGCTCCTCCCGGTCACGTGGTCGGTCCGAGGTGTTTATTTAGCTGGCAGACGAAACGAGCTGCTGCGGAAGTAAAAGTGAGGAAAGAAAAACAAAATCGGACGTTGGGCAAAAGTTTATCATGAAAAACGGACAATATGATTCTTTAGGCAAGTTTTGATGCGCATATAAAGCAACGCTCCATTTATCTTGGTCAAAAGTTTTTATCCGATATTGCGCCCAAGAGAATGAGAGATGAAACTTTTTTGCCGCGCGCGCCGTCCTTGGCTTTGCATGTGTCCATAAATAGCAATTTTGCGAAAGCTCTCGAAAGCTCTGCTCGGATTAGTACACTACCCGTTCAGTCCTTAGGGCTCTGTATTCGCTATGGGCTTGTAGCTGTCAAATGCACGTGGCAGTCGGAATTTCATATGGTTAACGTGTATACAATTAATGTGACGAAATTGTTACAGCATAATTATGTTAACCTATAGTACGTTGAACGTAACTATACGTATACGTGGTTGAGTATTGAAATCGTCATTTTCATATTTACGGCTGCACGTTACCAAAATATATAGTGCGCGGCGCTAAAAGCACCTATGTGTTCTGAACGGTATATAATATATGGATATGGATATGGATATATATGCATGTTACGTATACTTCTGTGCAATGTAAATTTTGCGGAAGTTGCGCCTTTCAAACAGAAACACCATCGTGTGAGCTTGACTAGCGTGAAGCTCTATGTAAAATGTTATGCTTTATACCGAAGACACTATAGGATAATGAGTGCAAGTACACGTAATGAAATTATTCATATATTAGAAGAATTTAGAAAAAAATTTAATTTTCAATTTTACATATAACTTTTTTATATTATTACAATTATTATTTATTTTATAGCAACTCATTACCGGTAATCGCAGTACGCGGAGTCTCGCGATGTAGGGGTATACGAGTATTTAATTATTATTAACGAACCCCCATTAAGCTAAATAGCAAAGAAATTTATTGTCACTTCTTTTTTTTTTTACAGTTAATTATGACCAATGTTTTATAACAGGTAATTAGGACTGTTTGTTTAAAATTTATATAAATCGATAGTATACTCTGTGTCTATTTATCATTTGGAACGATGGGTTTTATTAATTAAAAGATCATTAGCAAGTATTTGGATTACTCTTTAATCAATAATAATATAATTAATTGTACAGTGTTCGCTTGAAATTAATATTTTTCGTGTATCACAATTACTAGCAAAAATAATATTACAGATCGGATAATCTCGATAAATTTCACAAGATGCAGAAGATAAACACGAGAGAAAAAAATAGAAGAAACAAATAAAATTACTATTCAAAGTACACGTGAGCTTTTGGTGCAATTTAATTTGCATTTATATTGTATTAATTTGGCTGGTCACAGGGGGCGATGGTAATACGGAAAAATAACAAGGACCAGGTACAACATACTTTAATTTTCGAAATTGCGCCAACCTAACAGGCACGTCCAATTGCGTAATAAAAGTTTAGGCTAAGTGGATTCGGAGAATCGAGCCTGAGATTATTTTCGTAAAAAATGTAAAAAGGTTAGAAAAACTTAGAGACCCTCAGAGTGATCAATGCACCGAATCGATTTGATTGGTAAATTTTCTTTATCCGCAAAATGCAGTGAAGTGTATCTGACTACGAGTGACGGCAGAAGAAAGGAAAAATTCTCGTAAGAATGAAATAATTAAATAAAATATACAATATGAGCAAGAAATAACAACAAAAAAAAACAGGCATTGCCCACAGTCGCACGGGCGTATGTGTAAATCTAAAATTGTGAAAAATTTATTGCAAGATCCAAAAAAATACACTCGCTTGTACTTAGACCAGCCGAGTGATTATACAGCTGTCAAAGTACTTCAGTACAATTCGTGTGTTGCTTCGGGGTAGACAGGGAACAGTTCTCAAATATCAAGTGCAAATAGACTAACCATTAAACTACCGCACCAATGTGATTTTGAACGCCGTACGTTTCAGTCGATAAGTGGAACACCTCCTTGCGCTTAGTCGCGTGAGACATGTGCTCCTGTCAAACGTCGTCGGAGAGCGACAGGAGATTATCGATGAATAAGCCACGTGAGTAATTACTATTGTTTAAGAAAAATTTTCAAAAATTTCATTAGATTAACCCAATATACGTTTTACGAAAAATAGTAATTTTTGCAATTATAAAACTCCCAGCTATTTAATTGAAGATCAAAAACCAAAAGAATTTAACTGTAAAATCTCACTACTGGTACCTAAGATTTTGTCATTCTTGTGGCAGCCATTCGTGTGAAATAAAATATTTACATTTTTCCTTTAATTCTCGACCTGAATTTCAGTCACGCATAATTTCCTATAATTCGCCATGCTCTTCCTCATATGCCACGTATGTGTACTGTTCGACGAATAATGGTGAACCGGGCGAAGCATTCTAGGAGGACCTACGACCTATATGGAGAACACTGTCAATGGCTCCGGAAAGGTAGGACAGTGACTCGATACAAGAACACGGCGCATGAATGGCACGAGCGAGTAAAGGAGCCAAGTGAGCTGGCGAATCCTGGTGAGTGAATGAGAATATACAATGTGTCTTCGTTACTTGAAATTTCAAAGGAAATGATTTATGGGAAGGGAGGACGATATTATCTCTGTATTATACATTTATATAGGTGTCTGTATAGATATAGTTATATAGCAGCAAGGCATTCATAGGGCTCCTATTTTAACGTGACACCTTTGAAATACCGTAGAGTCTCTTTCATGCGTTAAGCTGCCTTACGAGAGCTTCTGGAGGATCGTTGACAGGCAGAAGTGATGATATAAAATGTTGACCGTTCGTATAGGGACGGATAAATCATTTTCGGATTGAATTTAGGTAAATCGAGTAATTTGAAAGGAATTTTGAAAATTATGTTACGTAATTAGGTATAACGGTCGTAACGCGGCTTATGGGATGGCGATGAGGGAGGGAGGGAGGGGGAGGGTGGTGCAAATATAGGGAAGGCTACACGAAGGAGGTAAAGTTCGGGATTTGTCGAAGAGGGATTTAATAAGAGGTTTCGGGTAAACTTGACAGACGGTTGAATGGGATACTCGTCCGGAGTCAAGTGGAACGTTGGTTCCATGCTGTAATTTTAGTTCAATGAATTCCTGTGGTTACCATTTCGCAGATCGTTCGTTTCGACGTTTACGTGCTCGGTATATATATATATATATATATATGTTTTTTATCTATTTTGTTCACCTTTAATTACGAGTTAGCTCGCGGACGTAAAAACAAGCCGAGGTAGGATGAACGTAAGCAAAGGAATGTACTGGAGTGCGTCGATGCACACTGGAATGATAACAAAAAATTATCTCATTAGATCTCATTAGATGAAATCGTTAATGGGATTAACGAAAGAACTGAAAATAACGCGAAAGGAAGTAAATGATTGACAATTTTTTTACACTATTGAATCACTAATCCGTAATCGACTTTGACCCTTGTCAATGGGACGAAAGGAGACAAGCAAATTAAAGTCGCGAATCTTAATAATTTCTATGTATATTTTCACGAATTGGCATAAAATACGTGAAATTGAATAACGTAGGAGGAAATAGTATACCTAACGAGTTCCATGTACGTGGAAAAACATCGTAAGTCCAAAAGATAAGCCAGAGTCACGTGCAAGCATAGTATAGTAATACCAAGTAGTCGTAGGTGGTTAGATGGGGTAAATATGTGGGAGGTAATTACATGGAACTGATGAGATCCTTATCACGAACTTTATTATCTATTCAGAATCTAGCAGCAATCTTGGTACATCATTCTCCGTGTGTTATCTTTCATGTACGAGGACAACGACATATTGCATAATATAAATGAATTATATATATATATATATATATATATACACGCGTATGAAAAATGAACAAAGAATGAAAAGCATGACGCATTCTTAGTAACTAATCTCGAAGCTACATTTGCCATTTAAGGCGCCTCCGGACTCAGACCGGCCATCTTGAATTATGACGTCACAAGCGAGAAAATCTATTTTTCACCTCTTACAGAAACCATCAACTTTTCGCGACTAACTTTGTAAAAATTTGCTTCGTCGTATATCTTGGCTGTTATCTCTGCTCCGTTTAGGCATCCTGAAGACACATGTAACTTCGAAAAATACAACGGCTAAGTAGTATGCTCCTGCATGACGTCACTGCGGTTTCTACATTATCGACTGAGATCGATCAGATTCAAACCCTCCCACGTGATAACCCGTATATCGTATTCTAACTTTTAATCTGGATCCGGAGGAGCCTTAACAGTTGCCAGTTGCGGATAGCACAAACACGTTATGCAAACTGTTTCAATCGTTTATTTTCCCTGCATCCTATCGGTTTGTCGTTGAAAGGTTAAAAAAAGAAATCTTGTAGCTTCAAGGTGGGATTGACTTTTCACGAAATATTTCTAACGTCGTTAGACTCGAGAAACAGGTTTTTCATTTATCGTACGAACCAGTTTGAATTTGGCGCCAGCGCGATAACGTCTCTTGCCTCTATTGTCGTCCAAGAGTCTGGTGACACGCGTGACAAACGCGAAGCACAAGGTTGTTCGTATTTCGCGTTATCGTTAGGATTATCGAAATATGGTTGTCGCCGGTCTTATCGACTGTGGTGGTTAGCGATGGTTGAAAATGATTGGAATTATCTGTATGGGTTTTCGAATTGGCCCAGTCTCATGTAAGACGGTTCGCGATAACAAGGTTGTATCGCGAGATACGAGATCTTCGATTGTTATGGGTTTCCTCGATATTTCACAATAGACGTTATTTTCGTAAAATACGATTCTCGTATCGTCGCACTGGTACTCTTGTTATCTGTTCTAGGTGTGACACGTTATCAGTTTTTTTTTTTATGAATTCAACTCTTCATCACGCGTTAGGCAACTGTATATCTATATATCTCTCTACGGGTAGGGCTTACTTGCCGTACGCGACTCACGAAAGTAAACTCACGATGAACTCTATTGATTTTTCAATTGCCTCCTGCAATGCAAACAATTCAATTCAGCCTTCGCGTAATAATTCTTTACCGCAACGTTGGAAACTCGCCCTGCGCAATCCTTTGAATGGGAAGATCAAAGGCGCTGAGTAATGAAAGCCGCTGAAATGATCCATCTAGTTTTACCTGAGTGATTATTCGGAACCTAGGTACAAAGTGATACCTTTAGAGAAAGTCATTATGAATAATTCACTTTTTATTCATTTTATTTGTCCTGCCCTTCAGGGAAAAAAAAGACGTCGTTTCAAATTGCTTTGAGACTCTTGTCGGATTGAAATTTGGTAATTTTTATTGAGATATTCCTTATTTTTTTTTATTTATTTTAATTCGTATTATTTTTTTCACGCATAACCATAATTACTAAATATAATTTTGTTTCCCTTCTTACGTAGAAACATTGGAAAAACATTGTGCATGATTTTTAGATATAGTCCCGATAACACATTGTTCTATTCCTTTACTTTATAGATTTCGAGATATCAACAAATTTACTTGAGACTGTTCTCTACCTTTTTAGTTTTCCTTCTTTATCCTCGTACAATTGCATCGCTTTTTTATTGGCTATTTGAACTGTGCTTGGCCATCGCCCAGTGCACAGTATACTTCAATTTACGAGTACAAAAGGAGCCTTTGGGTCGGAGTGCACTTTCTTTTTTTTTTTCCATAGTTTCCTACCGTGTACCATACGCATAATAGAAATGTTGCATATATATACACATAAATGCACGAAAGAAAATCCACAAACTGAATACACGCGAAAATGGCATACCTTCCCTTGCCTCTATAGAAAAGTAGCAGCCATAATTCCTGTAATGAGGTTTCATTGAAATTTTTTTATCTGTTCAAAAAAAAAAAAGAGAGAGATATTACACTACCATTTCCCGAGCATCGTAATTCCATAGGAATTGTCGATTTAATTTGAGAAAATATTCGTCGATTCCTAAGGAATCCTCTTATCACGTTACGCAGCACATGGCTGCTCCATTATCACTTTTTCTATAATTCCAAATTGTTACGTCATTATGAAGGCTATCTCGAAACTATCTAATCGCAGGGGCAGTTTCAGCCAAGTTTTACAGCCGAACTCACTTTGATTTTATCGCCTCTTACACATCCCATTCGATAATTACTTTTACTTTGAATCACGCTCGGGAGCCGTCATTAATATAAGTAAAGGTGCACCCACACTTGAATGTCTTGAAGAACTTTGAGCGAAGGGTTTAATATACTTGTAGACTTCGATTAAGTCACTCGAGTCGTAATCTTAATAGAAATCTTAGATGACGTCACGAAAATTTTCACGATATCTCATGTAAAATTATAATTTTTCATTTTCTTTTTTTCGCGTATTTTCATAAATTATACGTGTAAAATGACTAAAGCTGTCAGACAACGAAATTCATGATAACAAAACTATAAAAAATTGACTAATGACCCTGAATGCCACCTTAATGATTTTATAATCTTGGATTAATCCTTCCCCCGCTTTAATATCTACATTTAAGCTCCATGCTGTATGCAGCTTTACATAGTCGGAGTATTCGCTATATGGCATTTAACAATAAATGACTTTACGATTCCTGACATATTTGTTTTCTGATTTCACGCTGTTCGCTCCGTGCCGATCGCGTTAATTATTACACACGTGTATTACGTAAGCCAATTCCCAGGCTGGATTGATCGTGCAATCAATTCCACCCACGCGATCATTCTACTCCGTGACATCTGCAAATTCATAATAAGCTATGATTTATTTTCCCATTCGCGTGCATATCATGTAAATGCATTATACAGGGATATATAGGTATGACTGGTAGAACCTTTCACTCTGCAAATAACGTGTGTATACAAATATATATATATATATATATATATATATATATACACGTTTGCAGCGATAAAGAGAAGGCCCAGTATAATACGAAAAAAAATTACCTGTAAAATTTTTCAAAATTATATGATAATTAAAATTGAACCCTTACAAGAAAGTATCGTTATAAAATTTTGTCTGGGTGGTTAAAACGTAAAAAAGAAAAAAAAAATGTTCAGTCACTCTTAACATAATACACGTGACTCTGAGTTCATAGGGTGCCAAAAGTCAACATGTCACTTAGTTTGACAAATGGGAATATCGATAAGAGGTGACGCTTGGGGAAAAGCACTTGAATTTTTTTCTTAAGGGCAAAATTCACCAGGAGATAAATTATGGTAGATTTGAGAAAATTATTTGCCCTTTTAATATCCGCTTATGTTTTATTTTCATGATAATCGAGAATCAATAAATCGTACGACCGACAGATTAAACTTGGAGTGATACGATTTTTATGAAAGATCGTTGTTATCAGCGGACTGATATGTTACTTTATACATATGTATACGGAGACTATATATATGTATTAGTATTATGAGAAACGGGCGGTAGCCATCACAATGAATCGAGGTTAATTATGCACCAGGTACCGTTGTCGTTGGGTTTTATGACTAACAAAAGCCCAGCAATAAACATAGAAGTAACCCGTTCATCCGTAAAAGCATATATGGCCAATAAATCGTCCGCGCCTATAGGTATGAATGACATTACGGCATTTTATTGCAATAAAATTCTAAAGAAGGCTGAGGCCATTTAAAAGGTAGCCTTGCAAAGTGATTAAGATCCGACATGGTAATATCGAGGACACCAATTTTTACTGAAACTACAAGTGTATCATCGGCAAACGTTGTATTTGACAAAAGACTGTACAGTGACAAACAAAAATTTTTTTTTCTATTTACAAGAAAAATTGCACAGTCCATTGGCGGCACGGATTCCTGTTAAAGTTATGATTACACGAATAAACGTGTACGCACGGTATAAGAATTTTTTCTTTATTTAAACGATGAAAAAAAAAAGAAGGATTCTCGTACTCTCGTACAAAATTCATAAATCCACCGTGAATTTAATGAATTCCCACGAGATGTGGAATTTAAAAGATTTTTAAAGAGAAGATTTATCCTATATCTGTATATACGTAGCTACGTGCCCGTTTAAGGTTCCTGTGTTCCAAGTAACAAGATATGATGTAAAGAATTACGTGAATTTCTTATGAAACCCCATAAAACGTGTAACGTGAAAACGGTTAGGAAAACAAAAAAAGCAGAAAAGATAATTTTTTTAAATAATTTCCACTAGAAAAATTTCACTGGAAATATAATTTTCCTCAGGGTATTTTATCTTCACGCGAGTATTTCTACGGATTATGGATTCCGACTAAGATAAACAAAGTCCAAGGATTTTTCTCATCTGATACCAAGGACCCCCAAGTGAGGAACGAGCCAGATTGAATCGTATCTAAATCTCGACAGTGGATTTGCATAATTGTTTCGAATTTGCTCTTTTTTGTTTTTTTCCATCCTAAAGTATAGCTGCTCTCTCTGGCAATGGCTTCTCTGACGATATTGGATTTCGCGACGACGTAACAATATCAGACGAATAAGGAAAACGGATACGTGAGATATCTGTCATTGGATGGACTTGCACTGTTACTTAAGGACACTGAGATAATTACGTCACTTGATACGGCACCGGAACGGTGTTTACAGTCGATAAGTCATTTCGAGGGAAACGAATCTTTGGAGTCACTCGTGCCTAATATACCTATATATGCTTTTCATTGAACTGTACGAATATCGGTATACGCTCATATGTTCAGTGATATGATATATATGATATGTATATATATGCTCCAACGGTATTCCAATATACAGAGAGCAACGTCTTATCGGGTAATGCACTTTGAAAAACCGTACGTGCATCGATGTGGAGTTACATAACCGTTAGAACCCACATGATTCCAGTCATTGGACTGACATGAAAGTAAAATCGCGAAAGAGCGGTAAGGATGATTAGAGTATAGGATATACGTATAGTACGTGCTAGTTTGAATATAAAGATATATACATGTTTTAGATTCACGTAGCAGAGTTGATTTCATGTGTGGGATTCATTCCAGGTATCCTATGGATTGCATATATATATATATATATATATATACACACACATATAACGTAACGAATAGAATATTTCGCAAAACGAATAACGTGCAGTAGTGCTCGATGCGGAAAACGTGATCGCGGTTCCGTATTTGCCAATACGCTTTGTCAATATTAGCGTCCAGCAGAGTAACGCCGGCGAAATGTGCGTGCAAAGGTTTATATCGGATATTCCCATTTGCGTACGGTGTGTGCACATATGTGCATTTAAGTGCACTTTGGCAGGCTGCAGTTAAGAATTATAGACGTTAGCTATTGATCTGCGTAATTACTGATTACGTGAACCAAGTAAACGTTTGTTAATACTTGTATACGTATTATGACTTGTACGATATTTATCTATTTATTATTCAAATAGGGCTTGAGTTCGATCGTACATACTGATTAGAGCGAGGATGGATAAGGAAGGGGTGGGAAATTGTAGAGAAATTTTTTCTCCCTCTCCCTCTCTCTCTCTCTCTCCTATGGATGCGGAATACCAGAGTAGGTTAGGTTTTTCTAAAGCACTTTGCAACCCCTCTAAGAGGGAGGCGCGAGAGTCAACCCTCGATAATCAGCCCTTTGCGTCTCTTTGCTGACGCGAGGGTTTATTCTACGATTTTTTTTTTTTTTTTACTTTTTCCTAACCCCTGACCGCAGTCAATCTCCCTATTTGTCATTTACAAGCACGCTTATAAATTTTCGAAAGTGCCAGGAGTCGTTGAGCATATTATCATTTGGAAATTTATATCTGACATCGGATTAAGCTGAAAAAAATAAAATTACATTTTACATGTAAACGTCACTCATGAAACTTGGGAGCCACGTTTGAAATTACGTCATATGCTTCGTAACGGTCGTGAGACTTACGTACGGTTCACCCTTTACCTTTACACGCGTGGACTAAAACGATTCCCTCATATGTTCGTCGGCGCCACAAGGAAAATATTTATTGAACATACAGAGCCCAAATTTCAAAGATAACTTCATGGCTTCTCAGATACTTTTAAACGCTGCACCGTAGCCACCCCTTAAATTGTGGCTGCCCATGCGAAACTTTATTCTTCGACAGTCTTTCGAGTCGAGCCTCCGTTACTTCGACGTGACCTGGCAACGAAACGAAGGCTTTTTTTTCCAGAGCTTGGCAATGTGTACCATCGACTTTGGTTGGATGAAAAAAAAAAAGAAGATATAATTCTCCACCATGGATCACTTACAATCCCGTCCAGTCTCTACAGATTTAACAGCGTCGTTACGGAGGGGCATATTCTTGAGTCTAATGAATTATTTAGTACCGGTTGTATATAAATGCTCCATAGTCATTTAATGACTATCATTGGGGACGAGACTTCGAGGGGATAATATTTGATGCTTATATAAACCTATGGAAGATTTTTTATTGAAATCACTGATTTTGACGGCTGTTATCGTTAATTTATTATCGGTCCGTTATCGGTTGACGAGTCATGACTTTTTCGTGGTAATATCGAAATTTGATGTTGGTACTCGGGTAATAGTCCGTAACAGGGTGATTCGGCCAAGAGTCTTTTGTAACGCTGTCAATTTATCTGAAAGCAGTACGCCATGCCGAATACAGGACCGAGGTACAATATTCTTAGGGACATGTACAAATAATTGAATATCGTGGGAGTCTTAGGCAAGAGGCAGAAGAGACCTTTGGGACTCCCTTGGAAAAGAGGGATGCTTGTGTTAAGGGTGGTTAGACGTCGACGGAGTAGCATTATTGTAATACGAAGAAGAGAAGGTGCGGTAGGGTGTATACAGCGAGAAAAGCAACCCCATGACACCCCCAAGAACCCATGGCAAACGTTTACAGCGTACGAGGGTGAACTTCGTAAAGCTCTTGAATCTGCTTATCAGCCGACGATAACTTCGGATTCCGGAGTACCGAGATAATACTTATCCCATATCCACGTGTACATATGGCGAGATAGGGTTGAGAAAAAAAAGCATGGAAAATCATATTAAAAAAAGAATTTTGCAAATTTATCACCGCAATACGTAACGAGACGAGTAAAAGAAAGAAAAGTGGCGAAAGAATTCATCAAAGGCTGGCAGCACTATCAGCGATATCACGGCGGTATCTCATTCGACCAGGAGAAACGTCCCAGGGGCGTCCGACGTGTATTTTCATGAGGGGAAAACGCGGGGACGCTAATGGCCGTTTCTTTAATTAGATTTTAGTTAAATTGCAAAGTCCATTAACTAATATGCAAAAACAGCAGAACTTTCCGTTCCCGGCGGAATGCGGAAAGAGTGTCCGGAGGAAGAGCCATAGTTGTGGATTTCAGGTGAAGATCGGAGAAAGCGGTGAGGGGGCAGCGTAGGAGAGAAAAATGAGGAAGAAAGTGTTGGGGAGGGGGAGTGAGAGCGAGAGGGTGGCGGCGGGCACAATGGAAGATGGTGCGAAGGAAGAAGAAGGGATGAAAAATAAAAGAAGAAGCTTTCCTGGGATTCCGTCGCATTCCGCGGTTCCCGATCCTGTCTCCCTGTTACCTTTTGTACACAGAAACATATATATATATATGTGCATACCTGGTGCATCCGAGCTGTATGCACTCTTCCCCTTCCTACCATCCGTATCCCTCTCGGAGTAATGCAACTCCGTCGACTTCCAGCTCCAGCGGAGCAAGAAATGCATTTTCTACTTTCTAGCTAAGCACAGACACTCACGGGAGTTTAATGGGAGCAGGGCCAGGGGTTATTCTCCGTTATAGTCGGCGCTGCATTCAGACATTAATATACGATTATAGTCGGGCTCGCTTGATACCAGTGCCTATATACCATACTCACGCTCCTTTATCATGAATTACGAGCCGCGTGCTCGGCCCGGCAATAACGAACGTACTCGCACCACGTGCGTGCCCGTGCATCCCCGCGTCACTTTGGAGACGTCGACGAGAGCCGATCTTCTCGAGATGAATTTATGCGTAAAGGATTTATAAGCTCTCGATAGCCTTTCATACGATACTCCAATTTATTATTTACCTCCTTTCGAAATTGTACAGTCCTATCGAGGACACGAGGATCTCTCTAGTATTTCATGCAATTCTAAAAAGGTTATCGAGACGCTCTTGCGTGTACGTCTATGTATCTTTAGAAGATTGCGACTGATGCCCATGCAAATTACCTGTGCCATTTTTCTCGGGAATGGCCAGCTTTCAGTAACGTCGGCAATCGATCATTTTGACCTGACGCGAATATCAGGCTGGTCCACTTCGTTGACGTGGTATATATATTTTCGCTAATCTATCTCAGATTGTTGGTATAGGTTAGGGTTCCATGTATTCCATTATACTGACGTTTATTTCTATCTATTTATTGCTACAATGCGGTAAAGTTAATTTCCATACGGTTTGGGTACTCTCAGGAACCAGTTTATGCGTAAGAAAAAATTGATCAACAGATTCATCTTAAATCGCTAACATTATTTTAGCATTCATTCCCGACCGGTAACGAATGATTTCTTTTTTGTTTTCTATTCGCTCAATAAGATTTGTTACAAGATTTCTCAGTTAGCTCGACAAAAAAGGGGGAAAAAGCCGAGAAATAAGGAAGGGTAGGAATGGCTGCAGCATCCCTCGAATCACACATACGCATATATATATATATATATATATAAAATCTTGCTCGAAATATAAGGTAGTTAGGTACACGATGGTTTGGACAGTATCGACATTTTCTGGAAACGACTTATCGATATCAGACATCGAATTGAATTATTTATCCGTCTGGACCGATTCTACCAGCATATCTGTCTGTTTCGCAATTCGTTCGAACCGACAGTAAATATTCTTCATTGATATTTCGCGATACGGTATCGACGAGCGGTCAGGCGTTAACAGATCGGAAAAATCGGTAGAATCATTTATTAAAACGCGGTCCATATTTCCTAGTGAATTTCAACGAATTTCTCGCTTGGTCGCCCGGAATGGTTAAATGGATGGAAAAATCAACAACTGCTCTGAATAATTGCGCGATCGACGTGCCGCGTTAACCGGGATGACAAGACCGTGAAATGTTATCGATAACGTGAGGTACAGTCGGGTAAACATACTTCCTGAAAAGTATACCGGCTGGTAATTGGCAACGCGGAATCTGCAGTTAACTGCAAAGTGTCAGGTAGACTCCACGTGTCGATGCCTTCTATCAGTTTAAATAACAGGACGAGCCAATGCACGTGCGGGCTTATCGATACACGTGAACTTTTTTCTTGTTTTTTTTTTTTTTTTTCCACGGTAAACAACTATCAATTCCCACTGGCGATATCGAAATTGACACTGATGGAGTGAAATAATTATTTTAATTGCGTAGAATCTTTTTTTTTGCGAAATTTTAATACGAAAATTACCACTGGCACTATCGGTATGATTAGTGAGAATCTAACATTAAGTTATCATACCTGACGTGACAAACGAGATTGATTCGTAAACTAGACTTCGCGTATCTCTGGCATAGTAATTAAAATTTAATTTTCTCAAACAACTCTTAATTATCATTTCGTTTTGGCATACCATTACGCACTAGATAATTATGGCTAAGTGCCTCCACTTGTGGTCAAAGCTTTACGATCCTGCGCCACCCTCTTTAATGGGATCAGAGGATTGGCACAGAAGCAACCGAGCTCCCGTACAGCCGATGTTTAGGATGCAGAAGATAGACCGAGGATACACCGGTTTAAGTGCACGACGAAAAACTCTTCTACAGCATCCGGACCGCGATCATTATGGAGAAGGATTATGTGTATATATGTTTTTCTAAATCGACTCGCTGGACCATTCGGTAATTTATCATAAACGAGATAAATATATTGGCAAGACCGATAACGGATGGCTTATCGGGTATAGCCATTGTGAAATAGTGAATGAAAAAAATAGAGAAAAATTTTTAAAAAAAGGGGGAAGGAGAATCGATCACGGAGCGGGTGGGGTGGGGGGTTAAATCGCATCCAGTACGTAGAGTGTAATTATTATAAATATAAGAAACGCTCGGGATGAGTTATCGCATCTGGGCGCCTTTGTCGTGACTAATAATGCCGCAACCGGCGGATCAGCTAAGTAATAATTTATCGCTTACGCCCACCGTTGGCCGCGAACCGCGCGAGCCGTGCAAAAAGGCCGCGAATCGCAGCGTGCGAATAATCTCCTGGCTCCGCTCCGCGCGCAGAGTGCAGCAAGTGAAATCCAAATAGAAAGACGATTTATTAAAGGCAAACGTGGCTCTAGGTATGGGCTCTTGCGGAAACGTGGGAGGCACGAGTGCACGATCTCTGAAAGCGATCCTGATATTGCAGAAGCGAGAGTGGCTGGACCAAACCAGCATCCCATAGACATACCTCTTGTGTACAGCCCTGAGTATTTATATATCTGTATCGTGGATGCCTATATTGCTCCGTACATTCACGCTTCTATGCTTGTCTAACTATCGGACTATCGTATACCTATATCTACGTGGCTGCCTGCCTGTTCCCTACTGCCAGTCAGGACGCGAGATCAACTGCAGCATCCGTAGCCGATATTCAGAGCATCTTCGTATTGACGGGATGCTGGGTACGGTGGAGCACTCTGGCAGATCATGTTCATCTGGTAATATCGAGAGAAAATAGACCTCGTGACGCAACGATATATGCAGTCTATGTATGTACGTATTATGACGCATGGAAGTGTTTTATTTATCAGTGACATTATGCAAGGTGGCCAAAAACTTTATGGATAAAGTAATTGATGACGTAAACATCAATGAAACAGGAGAAGAGATTAGTTTTGACGTAATACGTAATTCAGGATTATTTTTTAATATTCTTTATTTTGCCTTTGCGATGCAATCGACTCTGTGATTTGTATTTGTTAATTTAACAGTGTACGGGGGGAGGTGGGTCAGGTATATGAGCAGCTTCGACGAAACGTTCGTTGCAATTAAAATCGGGCTATCGCGAATGTCCGATTTCGCGATGCCGAATGATGCCCGTAAAATTTGCTGAACGTAGAGAGAAAAAAAAAAAAAAGCGAAACTAGAGTCGCCGCTGGAAATTCGTACTCGCGGATTATTAGTATCGACGCGGTGATGCGATTTCCGCATGGCGGAATAATTGTCGCGTTAATGGGATTTCACGAAATCAGGACTGTCGCAGTTTGTTACGCGTATAGCCTGTGCGTAATAACTGTGCTTGGGGATAGGGGAAGATTCACTATGGGTAATAAGGAAACATTAATTATGGAGTTGAGAGATTGCATAGGCAGCAAGGATCGAGCGTGAAGGATTTAGCGATAAAAAATTTTTGTAGAATTATCAAAAAAAAAAAAAAAGACAAAAATTTGAACCAATTCACCGGGAGACAGAGCGAACGTTTTGAACGGCGTAAATAGCACCCTTGTGTAAGAGCACCCTTGTAATAAAATTCTAATATTCAATTTGGCTATGGACGATCTCATTTCCATTTACGTAATTTGCCTATGCACACTTTCGCTCTGCCAGTGAAAAATCCTGCTGGGAATAACGAAACGAAATTTATAAAATAAGCTCTTCCGCGTTTCAGACATGAATATAGTTGGTTCGTCAGAGAGCTGATACCCGGCTTCTTCCCTCTTTTGAGTCTTATCGCTTTTAACAAGAGAGTGAAATCAGCATTGCGTTATATAAAAAAAGTTTTCACAGGGTGCGAAGCAAAAGTTTGGAATTTTTATTAGCCAACGATAAGGCACCTATTGTTTATCGCGCGTTGACAATTATTTGCCTCGAATTTATATTGATTAACACTTTCCTTTCTTGGTGACAAATGGCTTTGCGTGACGTTTCGGGCAAATTTTCAAAATTTACCTTGACATTAAAATCTTTCACTTTGACAAATGTCCAACGAGTGACAAGCAGATAAATGCCTTTTTTCAAATTTAACACACACGTTTTCGCCGGCGTTGATAAATATATTTCGCATTATAATTCCCAGAAGACTCTCCTTTCTTGGTTTATGTTTGTTAATTTTCTTTTTTTTCTTTTTTGTTTCGTTTCTCCACCCTAGAAGCATATTACCTAAATTGCGGAAGATAAGATACGGCCAAGAAAAAGGAACACCAAAGTGTCCTTCTAAAAGGTATTTATGAAAGGCGAAAAAAAAAAATAACGATCTCATACAGACCCCATTTATCATTAAGCGCGAAGCCACTGTTATTTAGAGCGTGACCGTGAGAGGCACTTGTTGATAAAAAGAAATTAAGTTAGTTCCAGGCTGGTAATAATTCAAGAGGGTCTTCTTCCTTTTCGTGCAATCGTCTCAACTTAAATGAGCCGAACACTTTTGATAAGATAAAAAAAAAATAAATCGCAAATTCAATCTGGTGAACCAAAAGCATTCAGTCGCCTCGTCTACGTGTACCCATGGAGTATGGAAATTTAATTAAAAGAAAAATTTGTAAAATCTTTACATTAAATATAAAGATCAACGTCGTTTTCAAGTCATACAAAAAAAAAAAAAAAAAAAAAAAAAAATTCTAATAAGATAAAAATTATTTACGTCAACGTAACAAAATTTCGTTACAAATGCTCTAGCAAGAAATATACATTTCAAGTATGGCTCGTTGACCCCGTTCCCAACCTCATCTTCCTTCCCTCCCAGCATCCACTGACTCGTATGCAAATAGAAACCGTCGATAACGAACGGCTTTGCAATGAGTTAAAATTCAAAAAAAAAGGAGCAGCCCGTAATTTTACATAATCAAATGACATATGACCTCTATCCTGGCTCCTTTTCGACTGGCACACATATGAGACATTCAGAAGTTGAGTTACCGTGAACACATGTTATACTCGAGACATATAGTTACACCTAACGATATTCATACCGAACACATATATGTATGTATATATATATATATATATATATGCTTCACTCTAGAGGACGTGAGACTCGAGAAGGGACCGAAGGGGTTGACCAAGATAATATGGAATTAGGGGATGCTTGACTGAGGTCGGGGGGCAACGAGTGACGTCGGTTTAACGACTCGACGTCCCAGGAGCAAGCGACGTCTAGTCTTCGGATACGTCGTCAGGAAGTTGAGTCTTTCTGAGCCTCTGACTAAACTACATACTGCCGGTTGACCTCTCAGATCATCTATCCCACTGTGGTAATAACCTTTTCTGAATAAATTTACGAAATCCTGAGAGGACGTGGACTGAGAGATGACAATACAGAGTGGAGCGTCATTTACGATAAATTTGATTATAGGCTTCTGTAATGTTATCGATAAACCGAAGAAAGTTTATTTAATAAAATGACCTCAGGGGATTTATTAAATTGTAGAAATTATGTGATATAATTATACGTATATGTCTTATGGATTATGTGCATTGGATCATGGTTATTATTTGATAAATGGTAGATTGGTAATATATATATGTATATATATTTTTAACGAAGATATAATAAATCAATGTACAGCAAGGCTGATCCTCATCGTAACTGACGCGTTCGCAATTAAACATCCGCGTCCCTGTACTTGACCCGAGACTTCGAATTCATTAACGGGCTTCTGATGTAATCGTTGCACCCATACAGGTTATGGCACTTTGGTATTAGTGTTTTCGCAAGGCGAAGTCGCAGCCATTATTAAACGTCTTACTCAAATTGGGTATCGGCATAGAGATGGTTTCCCGCGCGAAATAATTTGATTAAAGACCACACGATTTCAAGCTGGAGTACGGTACCATTAAACGTTAATTAAATATCGTGCAAAAAGGTTGATTACGAAGAAAATTGGGTCGTGATCGAACCTCCTCAATATCATGCGATCGATACCCGCTTTGACGCTTGATCCTTACGAAATCGTTTTGGCTTTCTCAGAATCCTTGGTAATTTGTAAATTTAAGACTTTCCGAAAGTCTTTTGGCATTCAGAGAAATGATTAAAGATGACGATAATTATATTTTATCATTGAATTTCACGTGTCAGTAGGATGGTAAAGGTTAATCGAGAAATCAAGCAGAGTGGAAAATATTATTAAAAAAAATGAATGTTTGTTAAATACATCTTTTTTTGTAATTCAAAAAATTTCCATCTGAACGTCGTAACGTATTTGCAAGTTGTCATTTATTTGAAATAGATTAAATTAAATTCAGGTTCCAGTGCGTATACGAATATCAATGGTATAATTATGCTTTTTTCTTTCTGTCTTTTCTACGTTGCCTCCTGTTAGTTTTCTTACCAGAAAAAGTGCAGTAACTGCGCCAGCCTCTGCGGGGCTACATGTACGATGAATATCTATCGAAGATATGAAGCAGAAGGCACGGAACGTGCGCACGTGAGAATTTGGGGTTTACATCTATTTCGTGCATTGTGGATAAGTACGACTGGGTATTATTAAAAGTGCACAGTGTGCGTTAATAAGGGCTGCTACTCAATTAATTATTTATACTGCAATGTTCCAGTATAGGAAACGAAGATTCCATTCACTTTTAGTAGCCGTTCAAGTTCACAACAAATATTGACATTTATCAGTGGCTGTAAATGATATGGGATTATAAAGATATAATTATTCGTATTGGTAACTATGTACCGTATGTGTGTAATAATATGAAATATACGTAGAGCCGCCTAATGAAAATTTTTGTTTGTAATTGTATTGTATAATTTTCAATTGCTTGCTGCGGCAGCTAAGTATACTGTAACGTTCAGTTTAGAAACCAATAAATAAATGTATTGTATTAGTTATTTGCGTTTTCTTTTATTCCAAAAATCTGTACATCCTTCATTCCTTTATTCCAATTGCGCATTAGATATAGAGTATTTGCGATAACAGTGACGCGTCTTCCGCCATCTGGCGGAATTTTCCGGAACTATAAAAGCGCCCGAAAGCGCCATCTGGCGGAATTTTCCGGAACTAAAAAAGTTGCTCCTCGCGAAAATGCAATTTTAGGGGTTAATTTTGTTCCACGCCCCCTAACGGAATTTTCCGGAACTATAAAAGGGCCCGAAAGCGCCATCTGGCGGAATTTTCCGGAACTAAAAAAGTTGCTCCTCGCGAAAATGCAATTTTAGGGGTTAATTTTGTTCCACGCCCCCTAACGGAATTTTCCGGAACTATAAAAGCGCCCGAAAGCGCCATCTGGCGGAATTTTCC
>JARQTH010000656.1:211648-291087 GCA_030142595.1 Trachelus iudaicus
GGAACTAAAAAAGTTGCTCCCCGCGAAAATGCAATTTTAGGGGTTAATTTTGTTCCACGCCCCCTAACGGAATTTTCGGGAACTATAAAAGCTCCCGAAAGCGCCATCTGGCGGAATTATCCGGAACTAAAAAAGTTGCTCCCCGCGAAAATGCAATTTTAGGGGTTAATTTTGTTCCACGCCCCCTAACGGAATTTTCCGGAACTATAAAAGCTCCCGAAAGCGCCGTCTGGCGGAATTATCCGAAACTAAAAAAGTTGCTCCCCGCGTAAATGCAATTTTAGGGCTTAATTTTATTCCACGCCCCCTAACGGAATTTTCCGGAACTATAATATAAAAGCGCCTGACAGCGCCATCTATCGTAGGAACTGAGATAGATGCTTTTATTAAAATGACTTTTCCTGGAAAATTAGGAAATAGGTTTCAGGAGAAGGTTTGTAAATTAAAGTATATTCGGTAATTCAACCACAGTTGCATTTATTTAATTTTAACCGATGAAGTTATGGTTACATTTGTGGCTGTTACCAATAACGAGTTATGCGGTGATGAGAAAATTATGACGGCCTCCGAAAAGAAAGCAACGAGATACGAGCGAAAGGGAATTTTCTTTGATGTCAATGATTTTCGAGTCAGCATCCAGCAGGTGCAGTATATGTATGGCGAACCAATAGTATCGCCACCACGCCATAGTACAACTCGTCTAGTTTGGCCAGAACTCCACATAACTCATAGGTCGATATACGAGTAAAAAGATGTTAGCGTAAAAACTGTCGATTTCTCATGGGAACACGTTGCCAGTGAATAATGCAATCTGAATATGGTAAAAAAAACTTGACTCACCGTGTAGAAATTACCCCCGAATAATTTTCTTACGTAAATATGATTTCCTTTGTCGTACCATTACGCCAGTTAATTAATCGTTACGTCATCGTCGAGTGAACCCATTGAAACGGCTAGAATAGTCATTAAGTTTGATTATCGAATAGAATTTCATGATAATATTGGCAGCTGACAAGGTCATTACGTTGGCAGACATAGTTCCTACGAATTAACTCCATCTAAAGAGAAGGTCGTAACATTTGGTATTTTTGCTTTCTGATCGATATGCGACAGCCCAATGGCCATGCTGCGCAAGGCGGAAGAGAAACTAGAGAATTTAATTCAGTCGATTTGATGCGAGTCGCTTGATCGCACAGTTTGCCAGCCCCACGTGCGCTCCTGCTGACTCTTTATATTTTTAATAAAGGAGGGATTGAATTAAAATGTTCATGACTACAGTACAGTTTAATTGACACATTCAAAAGTCATTGAGATTTGTGCTATCAAGTTGGACAATGTGGTTTTGTATTTTTGATAATAATTGACACTTGCATTAAATTTTTCCTTTACACCTACCCTTGAATAAATATGATAAAGTTTAATTGACAATGATAACAAATTTTAATAATATATACTCTGTATAATTGATATTGACCCTTGCACTTTATATCGTGCAAATAATTACAGTACCAATATATTATATGGTATCACAACTATAAATGATACGGACACATCGATTGGCTTACTATCAGTTCCAATCAGTCACCCACGTTAATAGATTCCGACGTTTCGTCCTGTTAAAATAATTATATAATTTTCATTTATATCTTTTCAGACTCCAATTAGTCAAATTCACCAGAATCAAGTTTTACGAATAGCTTGGTATGAGTAATTAATGAATTCTTATAAAAATACAAAAAACACAAATAATTAATGTAAACAAGTATGAACGTCAAAATTATATCAAGCAATTTATATTCATCATAATTAAAACAAAAAATTCTTTAATTATCCTCTTTTAAACTCGGATCTTACGAGTGTCTGACATATGGCATGCGTGTACCACTAATAACAAGGAGCATGAATCACGTACTATAACGGCAATTCATAGACAATTGACCTTCTGAATGCATAAGTACTGTACTGACATTTTTTTCCCCCCCTAAGGATCACGACCGTGCGAAGCGTAAACTTTCTCCGCGTAAAAGTAGCTTTCTCCATGCCGTGTGTCAAAATGCCAAAATTCAATATCCCGCATGAGTGGAAAATCATAAAAAAAAAATTTAACGTCGTAAAGAGTGAAAACGTTTGCAAAATTATAGACCATAAAAGAATTGGTACCAATAAAATACAAGATAACTGGTTATCTCGCGAATAATCCAAACGAGGAAAAAGATTATCATCTCCTTCAGCGGAGTGAACTTAGCTGAAAGTCCAAGACCCTGGGAGATCGGGCATGGCTCGGCTATCTCTTGCGGTAAACGTCAAACAAGTCGCGGTAAACGAACAGTAGCAAGTTTCCAGGATAGTTAGCGAATATTAGTAAATATAAGTATTTAAGATCGTAGCTAAGGAAGAAGTACCGCAGACTGTAACTTTCGTCTGAAAGTGGGTCCCATTTACTATGAGAGTCATAGACGCCATCTTTAATTTCCTTCCTTGTATAAACCCAGTGAAAAGAGTATTTTACGTTATTACGTGGAAGCTTTACGGTTTATTTTATACACTGAAAAATTTTAAGGATCCACTACGTATACCGGTAGCCATTTTGTGCACGATAAAGACACTGAGAAATTTCACTTATTTTTATTCTTTATTTTTCTTACTCAATTATCCACATTTTTAACTTCCTACTCTTCACAATCTTCTGACACGCCTTCTTCTTCCTCTTCTTGGTGCGGTTAAGCTAATGCACGCGAGTAATAAAGATTTGAAATAGCAGTCATGCGACTTACCAGTGTTACCACCCTTTGCGAACTTAGCCAATTAAAACACAGCGCAGGTTACGCACGCTAGCCACTTTGCCAGATTAGGCGGGACGAATGGATTAAATTGTTTAGTAAATTATTCACCTATACTCTCGCGACACTTTAACGATAAGGTTACACCAAGAATACGCATTGTTTACTGGAGTATAAGATTTTCCCGTTACTTTGACGTTAAACAGAATTTATTATTCACAAGAATTTCGTGAGGCACCGATACTCCGTAATAACATAAAACAGTTGAAATTCACCTGAAAGAAAAGCAAAATTTATTACAATAGCACCTGCGCGTTAAAGAGGAGAAAGAAGCAGGTTTTAATTTTATTTTTCACACACGAAATAAGGTATCGCCACGAAGTTTTCATAGGTGCCTGAACGCCTTGAAATAACAGAACTCAAGCTTGCCAACGTTAAACGCATTTATTCGAGTGTAATTAATGCAAACGGCTGCAAACTTTAAATATAAATACTGCACCACAAACTCGCGGCACGTTATTACACGGAACTGGCTTAAAAGCTAATGCTACCTAACCCCATGGACTTATTCGCTGCCTTCGCGAGCAGGATTTTGCATTAGCACTAAATTTTAAAAGCTTACACTCTCATGTTTGGAGCTTCAGTGAAACTCTATCGAACTAGCGGCACACGGTGCACTGTATAGATAAGGATGTATCGCGCAAAGTACAGATATCAAATGACTCGTTTCGGCCAACATATATTCGCCGTATTACAATTACAAAATAATAATATGAATAAGAAAAAAACGATGTATGACGTAATTGTAATTATTCTCAAAGTTGAAAGATAGTTAAATATTAATAGCTATATGTACAGGAGGTTTCAAAGTGTCACCAAGGCAGAAGTTTCTCCCCATAGAAAGTTCCGATCAAATTATAACGGGGTAGTTAACATTTGACGCAAGGGTACGCGAAACTTCTAAGAGACGGTTTCACGAGTTATCAGAGATTAGGATGAAGCCTATGCGGGCAGAGTGCCCAAGAGCTTGATCCACGTGGAAGGAAGTCTAAGGCTGGCATCGGAGGCTGGGTTGCTCGGCAACAGAATTTCAGTTTTGGTCAATGAGAAGATTACAAAGTTGAGCCGCGTCTGCCATCAGGACAATCTTCCCAGTTGAGAATCCAGTCGAGCAAGAAACTCCCGACCCTTTCCGGACAACAATAACATTCGACCAGTTAGCCATGACAATGGACCAAACGGAGCCGTTCAGCGGCAGATCTTCCAGCTCCACCTAATTCGTTTAATCGAATCGACTGACCATCCGCAACGATAAACTTTCCGGAAGCCAAAAGGTACGAGATCTTCAGGTCCATCCATAAAAAAGATCCGACAATCATTCGACTCCGAAAATTACTCCACAGCAGCCACTCCTCGGTCCACAATCCAAAATCTGTACCTTTCCCCAGTTCCCAATAAAAGTCCCTTACGTATTGAGACTTTTGATTCATTAGAACCAGCAATTAATCCTCCCCAAAAAAAAAAAAATCTACAAAATTTCAATAGTCCCATAATCTCCAGCCGCTGAACGGTCGCTGTCCGTCGCAGCATCCAAAGACGATCGTAACTCGCTGCACGATGATACTTCAAGTCATCTTCATATAATCGCACGCTATCATCAACCTGGCATGACGCTCATTGTCCAAGTAGCGAAGCTATTAAACGAAGTAGGCTCACCAGAGAGAACTGGTCTCATCCGATCCTCTGATCATGATCAGGTCTCGCTTTACGGGCCAGTTCCTAACGGAAGGACCCGTCGGCCTCATCTCGGTGAACCTTATGCTGTATCCTCTTGGGATCCTCGTGTCTACGTCCACGATGCTATTACTGGCTGACACCGTAGGAATAATGACGATGAGAAAACGGTACCTCGTCGATAAACATACGTCAGATTTACTATGTACTTTTCTTCTTTTTAAGTATCAACAATCATCACGCAGGATGGCGTCAGATATGCCGGAGCTACGTCATCCGTCACACCGGCGGCCATGTTGCGCGCCTCTTTGCCAGTCAGTCAATCAGTCAGTCAGTCAGTCAGTGAGATGTAAAGCGGTATGTAAATTCTATTGAAATCCTCTCGACCTCATTTTAAGGAATCATTAACTATACCAAGAGGGGATGACGGTGGATTCTGATGATGGATCGATAACCGACTCATAAAAGTTTCCGATCATGAATCCCTTATAATGACGTTTCATTCATACCGAATCACTTCGAATTCCATTGGACGCGTTGTGGTGCGTGGCTTTAGAAAACAGAGAGAACGAGCAAGTGAAATTGAAAGACGGTACATGGGAGTTTAATATGTTAAAGGGTAGAGGGATATATATGTATATATATATGAGGGGTGAAGGGGGGAAGGAGGGAGGGGGTGGATCGTAGGTTTTATCATGAAGGGTTTTGTACACGCATCGCGTGATAACGTGGGTAAGCAAACGCGAGGAGGTCGTTACTCAAGGGATTCGACATGATGAAGTTAAACTAGTTAAGCTCCGTTAGATAATAGAGGAATGGCATGCACTCTTTTCAGAGTCCCAGAGTCAAAGTAAGGTGAGTCGTGAAAGCTTTAAAAACGAAGCCACTTCATTCGAATTGCCGCAAGCCAATCAGTCACACTTTAAACATTAAATTTTCGAGGCCGCAGCTTCGAAAAGGCCTTCTCGCAGAGATAACAGAACTTTTCCATTAACTGAAATTTGAGAAAAAGTTGAAAAAAAAAGGGGGAAGAAGCTCTCGTCGATACTAGATATTCGAGCAGATTTATTGGATTTTCTTCGAAATTCGATACGGGATAAATATCGAATTTTTCGATAAAATTCAGCAATTATGTTCGAAAAGCCTTAATGATTCTTTCTAACGAATTCAAGGTGTATATATTATATATATATATATATATATATATATTGCCTGATCGATAATTCAAACTATTGGTACCCCTTCTCAGAAATCAAAGGACTCTCTGCCTTGACTTCGGGATCACAGGAAGTACTGCCAAAGGGGGATAAGCCTATCGAGACTCAACATGGGAAATACAGTTTGCGCAAAGTACGGTAACTGATC
Source organism: Trachelus iudaicus (assembly GCA_030142595.1). Classification (NCBI taxonomy): domain Eukaryota; kingdom Metazoa; phylum Arthropoda; class Insecta; order Hymenoptera; family Cephidae; genus Trachelus; species Trachelus iudaicus. Next base: position 217,528 of record JARQTH010000656.1, read on the forward strand.
GAACGCATAGAAGACGTATCGCCATTCTAGCCGAGCATGGCCGACCAGACGATAAATCACGGCTGTTATCAGGAAAGCACTGGTATAGCACAGTTAAAGCGCTACGGTGGACATTACAGCCTCTGCGCTTTTAAGCTTCTAGATAAATATTAGCCAGTCGCGCGTTAGCGTGTGTACGTGTACTTGCATGTATGCATATGTCAGACCCATTCCAAATGTACATTTCCCATTTCCTACAGCGTACACAAGCCCGACCACTTACAGCATAACGAAAACTATGAAATAAAAGCTACCGATACTGTCGTACACTCGGTTGTACGAAAAAAATTCGCATTTGTCTAATGGCGCGAAATTCAAAATCCTCGGGAACCCATATACACGTTGCATGCTTCGTACACTCGTACCGCGTCCATGCACGTACGTATCTGCCTACTGTATGCAGGCGGACGGTACAGCACGTCAAACCGGTACACTGACCTACAGTTCTGCAGCACGATACACGCGTGGCCAGACGCGTCCATTATATGGAGTTCGCACACGATAATTACAGTTGGCGCTTCATAGCAGAGCTGCCAACCGTCCTGTCACTATGGCAGACACCAGAGTACGAATAGTTGGGTGTCGAGTTCTCCTGCATTCTACGGTCCCACCCGGAATGGAATGCTTTGCATAATGTGACTCCGCGAGCGGCAGTCCGCGCGCTTTGTGCGGATGCGAAACTCTCCAATTCCTTGCGGTTTGGATGGGATCCAGACTGCGAGGCTGATTCGAACCAAGTTCCGATGTCAACGAAGATTACTGATATATGTTTACTTATGAGGATATATATATATATATATATATATGGATAAAGATATAGTACTAGTATCGGTACTGGTACTTTAACTTACACTGACGTTAATGTCTGCCATTTGCTCGAGCATCGTAAGAGCATCGGTTTGTGCTACCGGCAAGTCTGATGCATTAGCCGACTATCTCTGCTATCTTGGGTTCTTATCTTCTTCTTTCGATGTCATTGGCTTTGGGATTATTCATGTGGCGCAGCTACGTCGGATGGAGCGGTGATATTATTGACAGTGGGAATTGGGGTGACTGTGGTGATTTTTTATTTATTGTTGGAAAATTGGTGTTTTTTCCTTCTTTTTTTGGGGGGAAAATTGAGTTTGGGAATTATTTATGGGACTTTTGGTTGAAATTTTTTTTTATTGGGTCAGACGCGGGTTTATCATTTTGATTTGGGTGTTATCACGGAATCTGTGTTGGAGAGATGTGCTGCGAATTTTTTTTTTTTTTTTTTTTCATGTTTGTTGCATATTTTATCTCGCGTCGCTGCTTTATTCCGTTCTCGTTCGGTTGAATTATTCGTGTGAATTTTCAAAATTGCCGATGCCACGTGCAACGTACTGTGATTCCATTTTGTTTCGATTATTGATGCTTACCGGTACATAATAATAATGAATTTATTGCAGGATTCAAAGTCACTCGAGCGTGCGTGCTTATCGATTGTTTGAACTGTAGAAAAATGACGTTTGTCATGAAAAAGTTAATTGGGAACGTGAAAATACGTAACCGATGCTGTGACTGTAATTAAATGTCAATTCGAAACAAGGATCGTAATTGGATCAAGAAATAATACTTGTATCTCCCAACGATGCCGCGGGGTAGAATTTCATTGAAACGACAAAAAAAAAAAAAATATGTTTCGCTTGATACCGGAAATATTTATATAGGAAATACTGATATTTTGCAAACAAAATTATTCGCTAGTACCAATTAGCAAATACAGCGCAGAAATTCACATTAATCCAATTAGCTGCTACCGAATTACGTTTATGAAGCTATTGTTCGTTTAGATCAATAATACTTCGCGTTCACCGCCAATATTGCAACGTGCGATCCCTGATTAAAAATTTAATTTACAAATCCAACATAAAAATAAATCATAAGCACAGTTTCATAATTATTTAATAGCCAACTGATTCGTGCAAACAAAAATTATATAAAAACAGCCCAATAATTCAAATTATTCCCATACACAAGAATTCACCACGTCTAACCTTAATAATCGGACTGAAACGTCGTAGGAAGAAAGTAAAAGAAAATACTATAAAAATTTGACAGTGCCTTGAAGAACCTTAAAAAAAAAAAGAAAACGTTCTACCGTCTATCCCTAGTGATTTTAATGTCCCTAGAAGTCAAGTAGATTTTCCCAAGATCTCGACTAAGGTCAAGAACTATCCGGTATATAGCCAAAGTGCAATTAATAGTCAGCCTCCGATTTCCCGTCTCTTCTAAAGGACATTCGATTGGATCTATTCCCAGGGCCTCCAGTGGCACTCTACCAGAATCGCGATAAAAATGCTGAGGCTTGCCAAGGATCCGAAATGACTCCCAGTTGTCTCCTTTACGCGGTGAACCCCGCTATATGCTACCACGTGGACGCGAAGACGCGAAGATTTCATTCAGTACCATTAACGAGGCACGAATTAAATCGACGATATAAAGATAATGATATTTCCCATCGGTAATCACCACTCTCATTCACATATTTAAACCTGACTCCTTTGAACCAGCAATCTCTACATATATACACGTACAATGCAATTCCCCGCGTCTAATCAAATTTTGCATTAGTCCCTTAATTAAAATTTCTCTTTACGATCTGAAACGTCATTAATACGCATCAATTAATATTAATGCGTGGATGCGACTCGCGGATGCTTTGAACTCGTGTCTTCATCCTGTTCGGGAATTTTTTTCCTTTTATGTATACCGGGTTGTATAAATAAAAAAATTGAAAAAAAAGAAGAAACTGAGAGACCAGTACGACGTATCGTATATTATAACGTTATAATATTTTCACCCTCCTGCTACTAGAGTCCTGCAGTATACAGGTATATACTGTTTATACGTGCTTCCTGATATTATAGAAGTGCAGTGCTAAAGGAGCCGCTGAGCATACATGTTCTATAGGGTGCAGAAACATTGAAGACGTGGGAGGCTAGCACGTGTCCACTGCATCATTAGTGGAGTAGTGGCTGTTCTTGGAGGCTGCCTTATAACGACCCTGTTATTTTCTATATACGTATCTACGTAGAAGTCGTAACCACGTAGGTCGACGATGTGCACGCACTCCTCTTACTTGTATAATACGTACGTCCAGCCACCTTCTTCTTCTTCTTCTTCTTCCTCTTCTCTCTAGTTCTCTAGGATAGAAAATATCTAATAAGTGTATATGTATATACGTATACGGTGTCTGGGTATCTTCTGTCGTGAATACTGACGCTTCCTGCATAACATGATACTCCGTGATACTGAAACCGAGGATATATATATATATGAGGCTATATAGGTCTCTTCTGGAGAATCATAAGCAAGTCCCGTGACAGTAGACAGTATAACATGGATAATAAGCAAGAAGAAAAAAAAAATTATAAAAAATTTCTAGTACGCTTAACGTCGGTGAGTTGTCGAGATGAGATTTGTGTTAAGATGACAAGATCTCTACCTGGTTGAGCAGCGCATGGATGCTGGTGATGATTTCAATTTGCATGGCACGAATACGTCTGCATTGGATTAATTATGGATATTTATGAGACTTGTCAATTTCTTTTTTATCGACACTCAAGGCGTGCATTTTTTTTTCGTGATAAACGAAAATCTTTTAACGATATTATATACAGGTATAACGAATTCGTGGATTTTGCATTTTTGAATTCGATCACTTTCACAGATGATTATTTCTGTGATTTGATTGTATTGTTATCCTTGTACAAAAAAGTGTTCAATCGATCTCTACAAGAAGGTTGGGTACGTAGATCTTTGTACATCGTTTTCGTAATCGAGACGCGATAATCCAACACGTTTTAATCGACTCTTTCTCATCTGGTCTCGTGGCAATTAATCGATTCCCAGGAGTCGTCTTGTATCCCGAAGGAAATGGTGGGCGTTTGCCAGAGAAATAATTGGTAACTCGAGACACGGCAATCACTCCTTTGAAATCGTCTGAAGACTCGTAACACAGAGTTCCCGTTGAATCCCGACCCTTACCGAGGTTAATTTGCGTCTCTATATTAATGCTTGGAAATACTTGGATCAAATTAATTCATTATTCCTCATTAATTCATTGTTATCCTGGAAAATCTTATTTTCAACAGAAATAGAAATTGCCAGGGTACACTCGTAGCAGGAAGTATATACCATGATAATAAAAAAATTTAAATACCATCAGCAAGTAAAATTGACCTAATTCATATTAATCGAACCGAATCAATATATCTAAAGATCGTTATGCTCTTCAAATAACAGATAAATGATGAAAAATGTAATGACGATATTGTTGAGATACAAGATCAAATCCTATTTACTATCTGCTTCATTTTGAGCCAACCAATGATTAATTTATCAATAAAGTAATATGGTCGGTGACATCGGGGACACTGATTAGTATAACCGATATAGAATGTTCAGGGGGTTGAAATTGAGTTTGATGTCGAATGTACTGCTGGTCATTCGTTAATGATAACAGTTACCAATCGATTTCATTTCGCCAGACTATTCGAGTCCGACTGGTTTTGAAAAATGTTCAATATACAAAATTTCAAACTTTTATCATTTCGACAGCACGGAAATTGGAATTATCATTAAATGCATATATCAACGTGGTACCCATCAAAATACCCCCTGATAACGTAGATGGCAGTGGGTGAGATTGTTCAAAATGAAATGTCAATTAATAGCTTCGAATGACAGATGTCAGTCATATCTATTATTTCAATGGGATATCGATAGCTGGAATGAATAAGGGAGAGGAGGTCATGGTCCATAATCTATTGGGAAGGGACCATCATTCTCCTCCATAGTTATAACGCAAGAATGGAGTCTGCGGGAAGAACAGGAAGTGGATAATAGATGGCCATTGGAGTGTGTATTTACCTTAAGTGCTCATGGATCGACAGAATGAAGAGTGGGTTCATTGTCTGCATCGTAAGATCATGTGTTCCTGTTGGCAGAGGAGGAGAGGTTGTTGGGGAAGATGAAGAGGGCAGGGTGGGGAAGAGGGGGGGAGGGGGGAGGGGGTGGGGCGGAGTCGGTAGGTGAAAAAATAACGAATTTGAAAAATATTCCACGATCTATGGAAACTGATAATTTTAGCTTTCATATTTTTTACGTTATGAGAAAATATTTTGGAAAAGGAAAAACTAAGCGGCGGATTATATGGGAAAGGGGGATGAATGAAAAAGTCCATTTGAAATTAGGATTATTTTGAAACTCCTCTCGCGTTCGTTCACGTTTACGGCGATGCGTTTACGATGGATTTAAAAAAATTTGAAATAAACATGCGTTTCATGTGGCACTGGAAATGTAATGAGCTTTCGTCGTCCCAATGAGATAACACAGTCACGCCATAAAGCTATATCTATACCGTGAAGGTTTTTTTTTTTTACATGAATAAGTATACTTGATGGATTAAGGTATGCTTACCGTGTATAGAGATTTTTGAGTATGTAAAAATATTACGAGAAACTCGTGGATAAAGATATTCAATAGAAACGTATGTACATCGGAAAAGAATTATTATTAAGGTCATCAGCTTGCGGTTCGATAAGAAAATAGGAAGAGATTAAATGACAATGGGCTTCCGGCTTTACACGTATTACAAAAGTGAATTGCGATCCGCTACTGTAATTTATAATGTTTCAGAGGAGAAAAATGAAATTTAAAAAAATGTCTATTATGTCCCTTAACGGGTATACAAAATAATATGAAATTTCTTATATAAATCGCTTCCTTACGCTATATACGAGCCTAGAATCTAACGAAGGATCATCTCTGTCCGCAGCACAGTAGCAATCCTTTGTTACGTGAGAATTCCCACAAGCTGTACCGGCAGCGGGAAGTCCACTCGTCATTGTGAAAATTGGTGAAAATGCCCAGAGCTACGGGCATAGAAAAGTTTTAGTTTCCCCTACGTGGAAAACAACGTCGAGAACAATATGAACAACCGGGTTGGAGTTTAGAGTCTACGCTTTCGTCGACTGGACACACGTTAACTTTGAACAGACCAGTAGAGGGTTTTAGGATTGTAAACAATTTGGTAATCCAGCTTGCTACACGTTTGGCTCGTTTCCCAGTTTGATCCGACGGATCCCAAAAATTGCAATGGATGAAGCGAGGGTCGAACGTTGAAACCCCCGAAAAAAAATTTACAAAATTTGAAAAAAAACACCGAAAATCACCAAAGACGTGATATACACTGAAGTCATCTGAAAAACTATCTACTGTTATCTTTACGTACAGCTACTCTTAGCTGGATTACGAGCAATGTCTTTCTTAGATAACAGCTACCCCTTAGGTCATCCATAAACTACAAAATTTCCATCGTTCCCTCACGTAATATCCCAGTCGCCGTAATAGTTACGAACCCAACACAGCGAAAAAATCTTGTCCTCACAAATCAGACTGACCACGTTGAAATTTCGAATACACGCGTTAAGAAGACGTCAACAGCCATATAAATAAAAAAAATTCCTCAAGTCAATTAAATACTTTAAATCACCGACGTGCACCCAAGTTTTCAAAAAAAAAAAATTCGAACGACAATACCTTTTCCTCCTTTTGCTTGTTACCTCATCCCCTGGAAATATCGAAGAAAAACCCAGGACCTCACCGAGGTTAATCGAGCGTGGTACACAGCTCCAAGATAAAGTATAGTCGCCAAAGTAATTTCTTATGCAGCAGTTGGATCTGACAAGTGATATCGGTTACAAGTTTGACCGCGACTGTACCAAGAAAATGCAAGGAGGCAGGAAGTGCAAGCACACATATATATATACACCAGTAGCCATTCATCGGTTCCTGGAGTGGCGAACTCCTTGGCAAACTCCTATGCGCAAGCCGTCTCCAGGGGTCGGTAGTAAGTCTCAGGAAAATGTCCTCCCTCCGTAAGTGAATTCGAGGACACGAAATGCAAGAGAGTTTCCTGTCGAACCGGAAGTGGATCCGAACTCTATATACAAGAAGGATTACTTATTCCTAAAGTATCGTGTGCATGCAGCTTTATGAGTCAGTAAAATTTTATCTGAAAAATGTTTCTCCCAGTCATACAATGTACGCTGCGTATAAGTTGCGCACTGCGTATGTATATTCCAAGTACGTACCAGAGGACACACATATGTACAGAGAAACAGTCTCGTACGTAAGCACGTTCGCAGTAGAATTCCAGAGGAAGTAGCTCCGAGTCTTTCCAAGTATCAGTGTCGAGGATAACGAGGAATAACGTTCGCTAAGAGTCGCTCTTTCCTATGGTAGATGAGGATGTTCCGTAACAGGGCTAAAACCACGTTACGTGCTGCCTCGGCCATAGTCTGATCTATAACCATTGTTACGTTATCCAGGGTGCATCTACGGAGTTGCTCTTAGAGCCGGGCAAGTTATAGTATCCGATACTTGCCACTAGTTTTCTCCTATAGAACCATAGCTATACTATCTTGACGAATTGCCTGAATACTCGTATCGGCAAAGCGAAGGGAAACTGGGGGATGTGAAATTTAAGGCAAAGGATACACAATGGGTATACACGTAACCGAGGCCAGGCTAGACAGGTCTGACTATACGCTGTTACTACTGCCACTCGGCGTACCTCCTGCGTCCGACACGTTCATTCTTTTTTCCATTCTTGGGACATTCCTTTCTGCAATAACCTCGAGCCAACCTGGCTGGATTAAGGTTATGGTCGTTTCAAGCTCTGCTGGGAAATTCATGATAGGGGAAAAGGGTTATGTCCGTTGAGAACGAGTGCCGGTGCTTTTTGCGCAACGGGGTTGGGTCAGGTGCGAAGGTGTTTTAATTTTTTAATTCGATGCAGGATAATATTTATGACAAGAGCGATGGGTGTTGAACTGGATCTTTTTTTTTTTTTAGGTATAAATCGTGGAATTCTTTGATTAATTCGTAAATGGTCGTGATAATGGATATTGTTTTTCTAACTTTATAAATCGCCGTGTAATTGTCTCAATGATTTATGGAAGGCGACATCGACCGAGTTGTAAGGTTATTAATGGTATTATTTGTAATTGAATGAATAATGGCGGACACCCTCAAGGAATTCGAGACGGGATTTATCGTCGTGGTGTAGGTACTCGGATTTCTTGCACTAAACTTTGGATTCGACAATTGTCAGGGTTTGGGGAATATGGATCGAACGATGTAATTTTGACGCGATGACGTTTCGATATTATATCGTTCTAGTAATTTTGGGTATAAATCGTAAAATTGATCCAATTAATCAATGCGGTTCGCTAAGCGATTAAGCAGAGTTCGAGGAGTACCCGGAACAATGTATTCGAGAACGAGTTAGCATTGGCTCGAGAAGGGATGAGAATCTAATGAGCAAATACACCAATTAAAACAGAGCCGTAATTAAATGACCAAATGGTAATGGGATTAATGTAATTAGGATAAAATAACGCGATGCTGACCGGTTTAATCAATGGATGTTCGCTAATGACACGAACGAACAATAATGATGTACCGCGTGGACAGTTCGACGCGTATCGTCGTTTGGTGAATTTCCATTTAATTATTAATTGTGAAAGATTCTCAGTATTAATTTCTGATCTTGATCATTGGAATTTCTCTTTTTTTTTTTTTCTTTTTTCTTTCCATCATCCTAATTAAACTTTATTTCATTCTCGAAAACTCCAATGTACCAACCACCGAGCAATCTGCTCTCTCGTCGAATACACGTCGGTTGTAAATCTTGCTGACCGCATTTTCCGCATGAACTTTTCCAAGGAGGCGGAAAAACTTTATCGGCAATTTTTCAAACCTCAAACTTAGCGATACGATAACTTACCGGTATACTTCAGAGCCTCGAGGTATCAGAGTGGTACAGTAAGTCCCAGCCACTGAAGTCACGGCTGTAGTAGCTTACCTGAAAGAAATAAGACAAAAAATTGATAAATAACCATAGGCATTCCATTATAACGTAACGGCTTGACAAAAGTTTTTAAATGTCATTCGAGAATAAAAAAAAATATGTCCACGCCGTCAGCGAGACGCTGAATAAAAATATGCTTTTACGCAATCGCTCAAATTGGTCTTTGAGATCATCCTTTATTTTTCAATGGGACGAACGTCAGTTTCCGTGACCAATGATGAATCTTGAGATAGCTCTCAGATCATTCCGAATTCCCAATTGCCAATTCGATTGAACTGTACTTTCAAGTAGTTATGAAGATTAATGGTTATGACAAGAAATTTTTTTTTTTTCATATTTAAAGATAATTAAAAATTTCATTTCACCGTATTTACTGAGAATATTACATTATCTTATGCGTTCATCATGCTGCCGAGTAACAGCTTTATTACGGGGACTCGCGTTAAAGTCTCGCAAGAGAATGCCGGGAGTCTCACCTCGGAGAAGAAACTTTTAATGAATTCGTATATCGTGTTACCGAATAGCTGAAAGCGAGAGGCCTAAAAGGGTAGGTACACAAAAGGGTTAAAAAAATATACTGAACTCTGCCTCCCCTCTCCTCCATCCCCGACAGACTCACCTGGGAGACGTAAATAATATTTTTGGCAAAATGGAGAGTACACGCGCGCTCGTAACGCAAAATTCGAATAAATTCAACCGGCTATTACGTTCGTACGAAATACCATATTTTGCAGTTAAATTTTCGCACCCTTATTTGTTCCAATTAGCGGTATCGTATTTTCCACGATATCAAGTAACAAGCCAATGGAGTTATTAAAGTCGAGTTTGTCCATTTGAAATTTCGATAGAAAAATTGTTATCCTCTTCACCTACATCCGAACCGACACTGTCACGGTGATAAGAATTTTGGGTTACCGCAGCCATCTTACCCCACGAATCTCCGCGAGTATTAAAGAGAAGGACGAAAACTGTCTCAAAGTTTAAAGGCGAACGGGGAGTCAGATAAAAGTGTTAAGCCTCTATATGGACCCCGGAGGAGTTCTAACGGCAGTTTTAACAGCTTACGTATATTAAGTACGATCACCTCGATCCCCTTTCGGGATAATATCAAGAACTAACAGTGTAAGTGGCAGGGACGAGAAAAAAAATCACAATAAAAAGTCATCGGACCATAAAATAAGGAAAATACAATTTTACGGTAAAAAATAAAAATAGTTACGTAAAAAATATTATCCTCTAAAAAATACAATTTTCGAGGTTATATGTCAAATTTACTTTGACTCGTTAATATCAGACGTCTGCGGTATGCATTTAGGTACTTCGTAAAAATGCTCAAAGTGGTATTAAGAAATGGGTGTGCAGCCAACCGCGCAACGCTAATTATTCGGTGTTGATGCTTATTAAAGTAATGGTCGTGACATAATGTGGAGCTGCCCGGCATATTACCGCGTGCCACATTCAGTGTCTGTTGACGTCTGAGTTTACCTACTGCGATAGGAGCAGCTTACGCGTTCGCGAGAACATAACGGCCCGAAATAATTAGCCATATAACAGCAGCACGAGGAAGTCATTAGGTGTTATTACGATTAAATTGAGAAGCGTTAAGGATAAGACTACTGACACAGATACGAGAAGCTGCCCATAGATAAGAGAATGTCCGAACGACAGGGATGAATTTACAAAAATTCACTCCAGATGGCGCCACTGATCGGTTTGAATTTTTAGCTTTAAATCGTCCTTGCTTATCAAAACGAAGTCTTGATCGATATAGAGACGATCGGAGGTGGCGAAGCCGAAGAAGTGGTAATCGTAATTCCAATTGTTGAGAAAGTTGTTAAACGCGGTAGGGAAGTTGGAAGCGGCAAGTGGATGAAGCCTGAAGAGCCATATAATTCGAAAGTAAAGCGTTATGCCCGAGCGGGGTGGCGCTCGAGGAAATTGTAGAACGAGGGAAGCAAAGGTGGGCACGGGGAGTCGAGAAGTTAATTGGAAACCCGACTAAAACGTAAGCGAGCACAGTTCATGCGCCGTTAATTACATTTACATGAGATCGCGTCAAGTAATTGAACGCAGGCGAAGGAAGAAAATATCATTCGCTAATGGAAACTGAGTACGTGCCGAAGTTTTAGCACTTTCGTGTCTTTCGGGATGCTCTAATACTTCCCTAAAGTTCATTTCGATGATATTCAGTCTTATTGATAATGCATTCGTTATCATTTCTACGATAACATGATGTAACCCCTTACAATGAAAAAGGGTACACTATGGACCCTTAAAAAAAAAAAAAAAAAAAATGAAAAAAAAAACCACTACCAAAATCAAACTCATATCGTTGTACGCTTTACATCAAACTGCCAAATTTTATCCCAAATATAACTTGACAGTAAATCTTTGATGGTTCTCAAAGAAAAATTAAATTAAAGTCCCGCAACACACGTAGATTTAAAATATAATATTACCCAAGAGGAAGAGAGCGCAGATGTAGCGGCTGTAAAGTTTGACAACAGTTGTTGACTTTACCGTAAAATACCGTATTACGCAACCACTGTGCGTACAGTATGGCACCAGAGGATGTGGAGGTAACCACAGATATTCCGGTGGTTAGTACTATTGACTGTTTTCGAAGTGACGATGGATATAAAACATATATATATGACAGTGCAGTAATTAAAGAGATTATCGTATGACGGAATTTCCCAAGATGTAGAGAGACGAGTGCGCGTTGCGTAATGATAACGGCGTCGAGTCTGTTTCGAACGGATAAACGATTTAATCCATGAAAAAGATATGTAATGGAGAGCTTCCTCGATCGTTAGCTTCCGCTACGCGACATACGGTGTGCGCCATAGCTATCGCGTAAACCCGTCAACATGAGATTTCCAAGTTAGCAAAAGGTACGAATTAGTCGCGGGACATAAATCCAAGTAGAATTTCGCGGGTGCACGAGCTATCGAAGTAATAGTCGTCGAGAGAAACTGACGTCCGACAAGTCGGAGTAAGGAGAGGACGGCGTGCCGAATGAATTACCGACGCCAAGTCGGTTGCATCCCATGAGCCAGCGTCACGGTCCATCCAAGCTGTATCCAAGTAAGAGATGCTGGAACCGTGAAGATCGGAGGACTCTTGAGGGAGTCAATCGAGTCTCCGGTTTCTTGCTGAGTTCGCCTATTCCCTTAAGTGGACCACCTTACACGTTGGTCCAGACAGCATCCGAGAAGTAGAAAGAGCACACAGCGGTACAGGGGTGTATAACTATGTAGCGAAGGGGTCAGTGAGGTGCTATGCAGACTACTTCAGACCGGTGATAAATCGATCACCAAGACAGACCTTGTACCTTGGCCTGGTCGAACGCAACTGCACTGCGACGGGTCTTCCTTTCGTTACCCCTTTGAGAAATTCTGGAGTCTTTTTTTATTTTATTCACGTAACTGGTTTGCTCCGAGAGCAATTGAGAAAGTAATAGAGTCACCCTTAGGACAGTGCATTACCATGCACCGAGTGTATTATACCTGGACACCAGGAATCTGGTTTTCTGACCGGGCCTGGTTCTCGCGGGTTTCCACATCGGGATAAGTACCTGCAGAGCGAGCGAGACGGAGCCAAGCCCAGGACTGCGGGAGGGAGAGAGAGAGAGAGAGAGAGAGAGAGAGAGAGAGAGAGAGAGAGAGAGAGAGAGAGAGAGAGCGAGAGGGGAACCAAGACTCGGAGACTCAAGAGGAAGTTACGTAGCGACGTGCACGGATGTGTCTAAGGCGTTGATGGGTGTCTGGCGGGTCACTTCACCGTTGCAGGGCGAGCAAACGCAAAGTGGACTTTACCATACTCGCCGTCGGATATCCACATCCTCGAGCGTGCACTCAAGAGTCCTCGCTACTCCCCAAGCTTCCTCGAGCACGTACAGCTAACTAGAAAAATCCTCGGGTTAAGCGTTCTCCAGTGCATGATGAAAACTGTCTCGTTAGCAGTTAGCCTCTGCACCACCGCGCGCACAGGCGTCGAGCTACGAGCTTCGTTCTTGTCTCTTGCGCCTGTCTTGTCTGCCTTCTTTCGTCTTCCTCGTCTGTCTTCTAGGCGCGGACACTTACCTACGTTTAAGGAGGAACGGTACCTTTGTCCCAAATTCTACGTACCGTTTTTTTTCTTTTTTTTTTTTCTTACGAGGTCTCGGTTCTGTCCCGTCGTGGCGTATCTGGGCATGTGGGATTTTTTGTTTTCGTAACAGGTAGGTAGATAGGCAGCACTTGATGTACGTGGTGATATTACGTCAGACAGTCACGCCTTGAAAGTCCTATTGGTTTTAGGTAATTTTTTATGAATTTTAGGGAAATATTATTTTTATCTTCTCAGTCGGTCTCAATCTAGACGGTAGAGAGGTATTTTTTAGTATCTTTGAACGTTGATATATAAACGTCGAAACAGATACGGTTACGACGTATCAATTGGGTTAAGAGATTCAAAGGGTGAATATATATTATTTATATGCTTCACTTCTTTTTATCTCCCTTATAAAGGCTCAAGTTTTCTTAGGAGTTTTATTGAATTACTAATCCGAAAGAAATAACGCCGAGAAAACATCATGTATACGTATATAGACAAGTATAATCCTTACCCTTTTATGAGAATATACATTAAATTTCTAATCGATTTAAAGAAGCTGTAAAAGTCAAGTTCCAAAATAATCTTGTGACTTTGAAAATTTCAAAGAAGTTACCACGACAGCGATATGTGCCTGTTGAAGGATTTTCGTAGTTAGGGTAAAAAGAAAATTTTTAAATTTTCAAAGCAACGATAAGTAACTCCCCTCCACCCCCCTCGTCATATAAATTCCTAAAAAGTCTTTACAGCTCCAGAAGCAGCATCCGAAAAAGCCTTCTGTACATTTCATCCTTAAAGGAAAAAAATAATTCTCTATACCACCGACCGTGTGCGGATTCCCCGTCTGTTCGCGTGACGATCTTTCCCTTTTCCCAAATTCTAAGTCCTTAAAGCTTACGAAACGACGCGCCACGTAAGAGGGTCGAAATTCTCGAGCTTCAAAACAAAAGCTGTACCTTTGCAAACAACGGCGCAATCAAGCTTACTCCCATTCCTAAAGAAAACAGCAGGTACTGCCGTTGCTCATGAAATTCTTAGCCAGTACAGTAGCAGCAGTGAGCCCGACCTACGTGAAAGAGGAAACTCAAGGTACGATAAAAGGTTAAGGATCAAAGAGATAATTTTCACGGTTAGATCGCACACAAGTCACCATTAAAATTTCACTAAATTTAATTCGCCACGCATACACATCTATATACCCTTCGCTCTTACCTTTCCCCTCGTACAAGCGACGTACGAAGTATCGTTGCCTCTTTATTTTTACCCAAATCGATCCGACGTTCTTTACTGCCACGTCTGGTCGGACTCCGAGTCTTTGATAACGGAAGTTATTTCTACTCGGTGACGTAAGAGTGGTTTATATCCTGTTTTCCCAGAGGAAAAATTCGTGCGTTCGTCAAGAGTCATCGCGAGCAGGAATAAATAAGGAAACAGAAATTGCGTGAAGAGTTACGTAATGACAAATAGAAGCATCCTCTTTCGATGGACCTCGTCGCTGTTAAATAAAAATCTTTTACTTTTCCAGAATCGATAACCGATCGATCGGTATAATTTTCAAAATTAACAAAACGCATGGGAATCGTCAATTTCGATAAGAGACGACAAACAACGAAATTACACGGGATGCCTGTTCTACTTTTTCTTGGGAGTTTACGAAAAATAATAATAATAATGCCATTCTCGTAGTTAATTCGTTATCGGAATTTAGCTTCGTACCGGCAAGGAGTACAAGATAAGACTTCATTGTTCTCTTTCTATTCGCATGCGCTTCGGATGACAAGAGAGAAGTATGGGTACACAGGGGGTGTGTACCAGCATAATGATCTCCCTTTAGCATATGATTTCCGGCAAGCGCGATATTTCGTTATTTTCTTTGCTGTTTATACGTTACTGGAACAAAGGTCGCTGCAGTACAGGATGCCTCGTGTAGCGGAAACTATGACATGGACGGCACGAGTGTCGCACTGCTTGTCAGCGATGTGTGTCACTCGCGAAACAATATGACGTCCCTCATCCTGGTCTCTCAAGTCGCTACTCTCTCTCTCTCTCTCCCTCTCTCTCTCTCTCTACGCCAGTCATGTTTTATACGAAGAAGCGTAAAGTGCGATAAAATAGTTGAGTGACGTCGGTTAAATATCCAGGGGACTCCTATACGCTGAATCGCGTACGAAAGATGGCCCCTGCGAAATTTACGTGTAATAAAATAATAATAATAATAATAATATAAATAAAATCACTGTCTACCTGTATACCATCCACTAACTAGGCTATTTAACATATGTCTCTCGGGCATCTATTTTCAGCTTCGCTTCCTTCAAGTGGCGCCGACGACTCAAAGCGAAATTGGATGCAGTACCACGTAAAATCAAATGTCAAGGAGGAAGGGAGCAGCGGAGGAGATTCTCTATTCGCATTTTGAAATTCGTACGTTGGTGTACTATCCAAAGCTCGGGAGAGCCTTGGCGTAACGTTGGCAGCTTCGGTCTGATAATATTTTGTCGGGTGAATCCACGCGTTCTGGACGCAAATCCGCTGACAAGGACTCTGTTAGAGAAACTGGGGCAGAACAGGAACGCTAACGTGTGTACAGTCGCGGTAGAAATCTTCACGATGCTAATTTAACCCCTGACGCTACAGTGAATTTCCACGCCCATCTCGCAGAGCCGTCTTCTTTTCGTCGGGAGAGTCCTGAGGGTTGTTGGTAATATCAAAATTCGAGCTGCGGCACCCGAAGACTCTTCTCGAGTCCGAATAATAGGAAAATCGAAATTTGTTCCTTTTCCAAGTAAAATTTTTATTTTAAAAAATTGCCAATCGATTCACGGTAATTTAATGATTGTTATGAAAAAAAAAAAAAAATTATGAAGTCGATTAAATGCCAACCTAAAACGAACAAACACGACAGTCTTGAGACGACCGAATTTCAATTATCAAGTACAAGTTTACTCTCTACGTTTTCAAAGTTTTCTCCTCAGCTCGCATTCTGATGTCAGCCAGGCACGTCACGGGAACAACGTTAATTCTTATCCTCGTTATGTAATCGCATAACAACCGTTTGCCACCCTGTCAGAATGAATAAGCTTACAGTTCCAAGAGCTCTTATAACGTCAGTCATGTATAATCTGTTTAAATGCCGCGTGACGTTCAAGACAGTGCGAACGTCGTATTTTCCAAGTCTGAATAGAATTCGAGATACGCGGAGCTCTAGGAGGATCATTAAGAAGACAGAGGGTACGAACCGTTGCGTAAAGTTACTTGAAATTTATACACGTTATAGGGAATCAAAAATAACGATCGATAAAAATTTTCCTACCTATCCACCGTGGGCATATTTAAAATTCCATACGATTTATCGAACTTTACTCGAACTCCCTACGACAATACGTTATTCGCCAAAAGCGGATATCGAGACGAAAATTGGTCCTGTATATAGATTTTCCAGTAGGCTGATCTTGGGAAATCCTATAATCGACCACGAGTAACCATAGTGAATCACAATTCCACTGGCCATAAAGGGAAGCCCGACAACCACCGTAACGCATGATTGCACGTAATCGCGAATCGGTAAATAATTTACGGTCGTTACGATTGACTCTCAAGGAGATAACTAGAAAGTCATTATCAGTCTCCCTGATACACATCGCCGAGTGACTCTCTCGAGAAAGAATAAAGGAATTGGGAAGAATAGTGAAAAAAAAAAGGAAAGGGAATTATTTAAAAGAAAAGGGCCGGAAGTAAGTAAAGGGGGGTAGGAGGGGGGTAGAGGAGGATAGGGAGAAGGAAGAAAACCAATCCGCCTAGCGTATCTATACGAACAAACAAGTACGTAAACCAATCCGTAGCCTTTTTCAATGGAGCAGCATCCTTTTGTTCCGTTGATCGTTAAGTTCTAAGATAAAAAGAAGCGAGATAAACGCGTTTCCCGATACCCACCTCCTCCCCCGCCCCGGCCGCTTCCTCTCCCGTTATCGTGGTAACTTTTAAAATAGCATATAAAATTCCTATGCATATACAATACCAAGGGAAGAAACCCTAAAGAAGCCATTGACGAGTCTTCGATGTGGTCCAGAGGGATGCTGCGTCCGTTTTTTTTTTATAATTAGTGATCATCAACCGAGATGATACCGGAGCAACTTAAAATGTCGGGGATCGGTACGGTTCACCCTTATGAATATTAAAATATCAAAAGGGATGAAAAAAGCATCCAAGTTCTTTGTTTTTTTTTTTTTTTTTTCAGGACTATATGCTGATCGTGATCGTCCCTTCTGGAGGGGTTGTTCAGGGGTCGGTTCTGATATAGTCGTCATATGGGTACGATAGTCGTGTGCTGAGATGCGACTGGGGAAATACGCATGGAGCGTTCGGATGAAGTCCTACGGATGAAGTGGATGCGCCGTTGCCCGGATGCTGGAAGATTCTGGTTGCCGTCTAAGGGTTGGAACTGGGAAAGGAGAGCATGCATTTACGTAAGAGCCCACTTTGTATTCCCAAGTCGTGGGGGTTGTTTAAAATAATCGTTATGCTTACGGCGAACGTATTTCGAATGAAGGTTCCGTCCCGGAAGCTGTGCCTACTACCATTATTACTATTGCCAAAGATACATTGTACTTTGCTGAAATAGAAGATTCTGCGATTGCGTTAATGCCGCTCAAAGAAATCGAATGAGCAATGAAGATAAAGACGAGACGACAGGATTCTGTAATGAGATAAGGGCATTGCGACCCTTTGAGATAGACTTGAGATCATACGTTCAACTGTACATACAGTTATATACACTACAATATAGTAATCAACAGGAAGCAAGTCAAGAGAGAGAGAGAGAGAGATAGAGAGAGATAGGAAATATTTGCCACGTATATGAATAATCACAGATTAATCTGTTTTATCTCAGTTATATTCAAAGTGGGAAGACAAAGATCAGATATTTACATTTGATCCTCGTGTCTGGACCAAGCGTAACTAACGAGGGTTTAGTACGAGCTAAGTTTCCAAGGGATGAGGTGGCGCGAGGGGGTTGCGACTAGGTCGGATAGTTGAATGAATTGGGTAGTTTCCAGTGAAACGATCTCGAGCCGAATCTGCTGTTCGAGATAATCTCGATTCCGGCTTGTACGGTGGCTCAAGCTTACGTGTAAGAATGATATGCTTAAGATTGGAGAATTACCCGTGCATTTTACCTAAATTCGAAATACCTCAACCGGGGTATCGCCTCTGTAGTTAAGCCAGTCACGTGTCTCTAAATTCAATTAGTCCTTCGCCCATACGTCGTACATTCAATGCCGACTGTGATATTACGACAGAATCCACTGGGATCTCATTTTCACATATACTTTACTCCCGTATCTCACGTGTTTCGTGGACCAGTTACTTATCCTATTCCAAGTTTCTAGACGTTATCAAAACGACTCCTGGGACAAATCTGACGTTTCTTCGAGCATAAACCTTCTTCGCTCCCCTAAATTTCGGTACACCATATATACATATGGGCATCCCTTTTTCTCTCCCTTGGCTATTATTACACACGTCGTTGACCCATTCAATGAACACGGTCTTTGTTATAGATATAAACTACGATTTTAGCTACTCTGCACGAGATCGAAATCTTCGCGTGTAGCTGGACCAAGTTTGTAATTGCTCTTACGGACATTCCCAATACCCTGCCAAGCATAGAATTGCCTTCCGCGCGTTGGAAGTAACTTTCGGGACAAAATAAAATATTATCGAAGGGAATTGGCTCTTACTTGGTACACATAGAAAACTTGTGTAACAGTTCAATATCTCCCTTCGTTTCTAACCTAATAAACGTAAGCTTGCAGGAACAATCGCGAGCAGACTATAGATGGCCACGAGAAGAGAATACGCATCCGTATAAATTGTCCTGAAACGCAAAACTAAACTGAATCAACGATATCTCCTACGTTTCCAGGAGCGTAGCTACTGGGCGTTACCATAAAAAAAAAAAGTCCCAATAAACGAAACACGCGAAAATTCATCCCGAACCGTATTCAAAGTACCGTTATTAGTTTCCCATACCCGGTTGATTCTGATCCCAGAATATCAAAATCTGCCAACTGTACAAACATAATGCGTGAACAGATTATGCGTTGGCATGTGTTGGCACATACCTGGCGCATGTTTATTTATTAACCGATGTATTGTAACGCGCAGTATTATGACACGCTAAAGCCCCGAATGCTACCCGATTGCACATTGCACATGTATAACGATGCAAAGCCGGCATTGCGAATCGATTAAAAATTCCCCTAATACAGCAATTTCAAATGCATACCAGATGCATTATGTAATCGAGATTAAACGGAATAAGTGATCATAGGCAAAGTCCAAAATTTACATAAATCACCATACACACACGTACCAACCCACGTACCTCAAGCCCAAAAAAAAGTCCCTAAAGATTATCCATACACACAAGCTGTCTCTCTCCAACCCATTCAGGATAGCCTGTCCAGGAACAAGGAAAGACGAAATACGCACGAAACGCACAATGCATCCCCGGACACGCGTTAAATTCAAATCAGTAAGGGGATATAACGCCGCGAGTCTTGGCTCTTCTCTAACTAGGATAGATGGCAGCAGGAGCGCAATGCAGGCGTTCCAGGAGAATTACAAAGGCGTGGGCATGTTTCGCGGGACGAATAAACGTAGGAACGTTGGCTTTCAGGATGGAATACGGACGGAGGACTCTAACGGAGTAAGGCACGATGCCATGTCGCACACGGTGGCCATGTAATCGGCTATAGCCGTGTGTTAATGTACAAGAGGAGGTTTACTACTACGGGTATATACATATATGTATATAGAACGCGGTAGGCCTGTTACTATACGGTCTACGTGTATACGGATAGCACCTAGTATTATTAGACTGGCGCGAGCACGTTCGCCAAGGGTTATCAATGAAATGGTACTTCTCGCAAGCGTCGGTCAGCACGAGCCTAGCGGGCTACTAACCGTTAAGTCACCCCAGGAAATCCAGGCTTCGTTCGAACCCACGCATCCCGCCTGTCATTATCCAGGGGAGAGTGTAATATCTGCAGTGCTTTGCTTCTATACTATAACCCGTGTACAGTATATACCGTGTATAACGAAACCAGACAGACGTATATTGGTAGACAGAGTATCCCGTTGGACGCACAGAGAAACGCAGACACGAGAGACGCCGCTATCAAAGTACGCGGGTGGATCGGAGGAACTAATAGGGAACCGGCTGGAAGATATTTCCTCAGAGAAATCAGGTGGGTGGTTTAGGCGGTTTTTTAAGCCTTTTTTTCATTCACTCGCTCACCTATAATTTCGGTGTACGTAGGTATTATGTATTTGTCGCTAAACCACACGCTGCATCCACCCGGTCTCTCGCTTCTCTGCTTGGTCTGGAAGGCTGCGAGAAAGTAGGTGGGGGGGACCCTGACCATTGCGGATCAACGAGACGTTACCGTTAACTTTGCCTTGTGTCCAGGGGGCCCACGCATTCTAGGATCATTATTGTAAACAGAGTATAATGTCATTGGGACTGCCGTTACGTAGCATTGCTGACTAATCCCGAAGATCGCTGACAAACGACGGACAACTACGCACGGGATCGAATTGATTCGATATTGAAATTCTTCGTCGGGAATGATTTTTGCATTTTTTGGTACGGACGGCCGAATGAGAGATACCGTTAGACGCTTAGTGACGTCATCATTGAAAATCATTGACTTCGTATAATTTATGGGATAAGAGTGTGTAAGAAGCATCGAAAAAAAGTTTGTGAAAAAAAAAAGAAGTCACGATCTTCGGGTCATTGATTAATTTCAAATGTAATCTCTCCTCGAGCGCAAGAAAAATCGGATCGAACCGATTCGATAAAAAAAAATTGGGATTTCAATAAATTTTCATCACCGTCACGGTCTTACTTAGTGGTACCGATATTCGAAAGCAGCATCCGGAAAATTCCTCTTCCCAACCGCGCCAGAGATCGCAGAAGCTTTTTACTCTCGCGTATTCATGGACCAGCCTGTCGGGCGTGCATGAGGTCCATCAGCCAAGTCCGTTGTTAAATGTATCTCGGCGCAAAAGCTCCGCACGAAAATCATTCGTCGGTTAATGGGAAGCTGTAGAAGGAAAGTACACACGTTGCGGTAGACATTGGAGGATAACGGCACCGGTGGCAGGACGCGTTACCGGCGAGACACGACACCGGAGAAGGAGGAAAAGGACGAGCGCCGAAGGAATAAACCCCTCCCACGACCTTTGTGTGCAAACTCTGTGACGGGGTCCGAGCGGCAAAGAAATTATCCGGTTATCCGTCTACGTGCGCCATTACGACATGGCGAACGCACGTGGTCGAGAATCCTATGCCGATCGAGTAGCCGATGGACCGATTGACTAAGCAAAATCATTTGGCTTCCATCTTGTGCTGGATCGAATGCTTCGGGCAGGTCAGCGATCTATATGTATATACGTACAAGAGATCGGAGATAAAATATATATATGTATACATGCACAAGAGACCGTTATACAGAATTCATGATTTCGTCTATAAAATCATGTACGCAAGGGACTCGAAAATTTTATATCCTCGCGGATGAGCCAATAGCGTCGTTAGCCTCTCGTTTCCCGAGGATCCTGGACTTTGCCGCTTATACTTATATAGACATTAGATCGTTTCCACTGTATTTCTTTACGCTTGTATGCGCGACTAACGAGCTACGTGTAGGCGGTGTTCTTCAGGGGGCCTGAATACGTGCAGCTCGATGGCGGCGCTGCCCGTCGGTAGCTTCGCAGGTGGTAAATTGGACATAGGTACCGGGAAATGTAATTCACTGTGTTTACGAACGGGAATACAATCGAATAACGTGGTGCCATTGTCATTTCAGAATTTCCATTACGCTACCCGGCTGAATAACGTACGCGACGTTTTATGGTAGCGGCCCTTTTACCGCACGGAGAGAGCGAAATCGTTATATCGTTATATGTAGAGCATACGGAGTTCACTCGTACTACAGTCCCGTGACTACCATAAATTCTCTATGGTAGAGAATGACGAGCGCATTTATTTTTGGTAAAAACAAAAAATTACCTTGATCCAATAAAACTGATAACGGGGCTTATATCAAAACATGAAAAACACATTTTTCATCGTTTCCTTGTAATCAACGACGAAAGTATGCTCCGAGCTTCGAACGATCCATCTATATGTATACACGTGTTTGGTTCATATGTTTACTCGCGTGATATCACGTAAGACACGTCAATCATGCAGATGAAGCCTCTCTTATACGCCGTACTCGTTAACTGTTCTGTACTTGCTTGCTTACTTGCTAACTTGGTTGGCTGCTTATCTTCCTAACCTCCTCGGCAAGTTTCCTACGTCGTTTCCCAGTCGTTGCTGCAAAGGCGTCCCGACGCGCCCGATGACGTATGTGGAATGTTAATTTACTAAGTACCGCTGTATACGTTCTTATATATGTATATATATATATATATATATAGAGAGAGAGAGAGAGAGGTCAAAGTGCACATACGTAGGTATCAGGATAACGCATTGAGGATCCTGCCGAAGGGCAAATCCTTATGGCGAATTGGCTATGGGAAGCAGGTGTGAATCTGGAGAACCTCCTGTCGGGACTAATGGCTGCCCTATTCGCAGAATGTCCTGCAGGAGTCGAGGAGTCGTAAATAGAGGCTTTATCGAGTTTCTCCCGTCGCTGTATATATGTATACACAGCGACAGACCGTACGACTTGGGTTTGCACCGATGTGACAGTCTGCTAATTGGAATGTGGATTCTTCGAGGAGGATAAAGAAGAAAGAAAAAAAAAAAAAACTAAAAAAAAATTGAAGATCTACAAGTCCCTTTTGCTTTAACTATACTTGAGGACTAGTGCGATATCTCGGCGTATTTCTATGTGTACGGCTCGAGGGGCTTCAAGCCAATTACGGGAAAGTAATGACGCGCAACGTGATTGTGCCTAATAATTCGGTTGTCCTGACGACGTTGAAGATCGATGCTTTGTTACCTAAATTGAAACCTTATCGGGTTGGTAAAGCATGGAGTTTGATATTTCATATATATCTATATAAACAATCTGTATAATACAATGATATGTGTACATCTATATATGTATGTATATATATAGCGTCTCTGAAACCTTAAACGTGTATCCGAGACGACGACTATTGTATTTTAATTAAATAAAAATTTTAATTAAATGAATTATATTTAACAGCGAAATGGTAAACGACAATAGACTCGTTTGAAGGATTATTTTTGATAAAATTGAAATTGAAATCTTGTCATAATGGGAAAACAAGTTTCAGTTTAATGGAGCTCAAAGCTTGGAATTTTGCTCGGAGACCATTTTAATCCAGAAGGGTACTGAGAGGGCGGTTCGACGGCAGAGTTCAAAGGTCATAAGTAGGTGATGACTAAGATGACAGAGAATAACGCGAAGACGAAGCATCGGAATGAATAATGGCTCCTTGGACGATTCACTCAGGCTGTCGCAAACGAATTTATTAAAGTTCCCATGCTTCCGTGAGAGCGCCTTCTCCCTCTCCCCACCATCTCCCCCCCTCGAAGCCCACCCCCCTCCCCTCCTCCTCACCTCACTTCGCGCAATTTCACTGGGAATAACGAAATTTCATCCATACCTTGGGAATGCCATTAATTCCAAGGAGTATTCGCAAGTCTAGCCGGATGCTAGTGGGACGACACTGCGGAACACAATTATTTAGTTGCGGGTGAATGGAGAGAATTTAATTAGAGCAAGGGCGACGGCTTCGCTTAACAACTCCCCGTGAGTTTCCATTTCCCGTCAAAAGGAGAGAAATAAGGGAAAGAATGAAAAAAGAAAAAAAAAAAAAAAAGAAAGAATTCGCGGCAAAGAAGGCAACGTATAAAGAGACGGAAAAGGGTGCGAGGAGCGAAGAAATTTGTATGGAAATGAAAATTATTAACCGTATTATCATGGCGTAAGAAAATATAGATGGCTATGTACTCCGAGATGGAAGACGATCATATAATAATTTGGCATGGTAGTAAAATGAAAAAAAAGGATTTTTTGGTATTCCAAAAAATTAAACACGATCACACTAAAATTATTCTCATAGGAAACATCTATTTCTCTATCTCTATACACGCCCATACTTATTCCCGTATACGAGAAGAACGCGTTTCGCACTGAAAGGTCTCTGGGCGCACGCTGTTAGATTTTCTCTCTATAAAGAAAAAAAATTTCTCAACATTGCTCACTGCCCATGTACCTGGTAAACGTTCCGCTGCTTTGCTTCGTCTGATTTACGTTAATAAGTTCGACCTCATAGGTACAATGTAGCGTTCGCGTGCGATTCTAACGCAGCCATAGAACCGTGCACGGGGATACGTCGCCTTGGGTTACTATAATATATGCACCGAGAAAGTGCACTTTTAACGCCCACAAACGTAGCCTCAATTTCCTGATAGGTTTCACCGAGGAAAGCGTCGATAACGTACAGCGATCCGCGGCGTGCGGATTGGATCTGAAATGCCTTGGGAATGTTCGTGGAACCCTGGTAATGTTACGAGACGTCGTTAAAATTTGAAAATACGAAATTTATGAATTTTGAAATTTTTTTTTTTAAGTCGTCATGGCGTCGTAATTTCGATGACAAATCTTTTCGCAATTAATACCGTATCGCGTACTTTTTTTTTTCAAAATCAAAAAACCTGCCCGTTGAATTCTATCAGAAATTTTCTACATACAGAGTATATATATATATATATATACACGTCGTCAGTGGGAAACAGAGGGCATTAAATTCTATTAGTAAACGAGAGAGGCGAATGGACCCGGGATGCTGTTGCGGTACCTAACCATGTATATGATCATATCATTTATTTTCCTAGCGGTGGCCTTTTATATTGAAATTAAGCTGACCTGCCCTTTTAATTTTACCTGAGAAAACATCCCCGCGGCACGTTAGTCGCTTAAGGCCGCTATTGTCGCCGAGTGACAAAACAAAAGAGTTACGCTGTACGTAATATCAATAGGGAATAATTTCTTGTAACGATAGACAAAAATTTTAGCAACGATTATACTGAATTATAATGACGTAATAGCGGCACCATATACACTACTGTGTGACGTACACACGTACGAGTATATTACGTCCTATACGGCTTTCGTCATACGTGAATCACGTAATAGCTGCTATATCAGATACGTTACACACATGAATATATTATATCTGAGCACTAAACAAAATTGGATCGTATACTAGAAAACTAGGAAGAGAAAATTAAATTTTGAAAAAATGAATTTTCGAATTAAAAGTTTTAATATCAAAAATTTCCTTAGTAATTTTATCAGGCATCGCAAAGGTTGATTAATTAATAAAATTACACGACACTCTGTAATGTAACTTTTGCACTGGAATTACATTGTTAAGTATATAAGTAGACGGCGCATAAAGTAACACAGGGGATACGGAGGCTGTGATAGCGACTTCAGAATGGATCGAGACGTATGGAGCCAGAACATCCAACACACGAGGATAATGCCTCTTTTACATCCTCTTGAGCTGAACAGCCTCTCAACTTCCTCTATGAGAATGGCTGTCGCTCGCTTGCATACACACGTGCCAACGTCAACTCAAACTGGCAAATATACGACGAACTTTTCACATCAAATTCCTTTCAGCATCTATATACCTATATATGATATGTGTCTACACATTCAATATGTGACATATAAGCAGCCACGCGTATCGCAGAGATAACCCTGTGACGTAACCTGAGCGCATTTCGACTGACGTTCGTAACAAGATGGGGTAGCGGGGCCTTTCGGGCGTTAAAGTTAGTCACGTGAAATTAAGGGATGACGACCCTTAATCAAGCGACAGGATGAAAGTGTTCGACGTATTAAAGCGCGTTACAGAGAACTGACGAGGGTTAAAGTTCACAAGTTCATTTTCTATCTGGAATTGCCTGAAAACCAAAGTCGATATACCTTTACGAGTTGGTTTGATCATATATGTATATACAGGGTAACGTATCTGCGAGCTGTTTTGGCAAATGCAAATTTCTATCTAGTATCTATTTAATTCTGATATATATATATGTATGTATGTAGATATAGGTTTACAGGGGGAAACTAATGTAGTATTAGATATGGAAATCTCATTAGGAATAGCATGCTTATCGTCCTTTGACGTTCGACACTAGAATTACGGGTCAAAGGGCACCGTTTCCCTGATATTCGCGTTTCTTTATTTCAGCACGGAATGCTGGGAAATTGAAAATTTGCATGATTCCCGCATAGCGCGGCTGGAGTTTTCCACGAAAGCAAATAAAAGCTACGAGTGCCTCATTCTCGGCGTTCCGTCGTGTCAAGATGATTCGAGGTATGATCGATCACAGTAAGATCCTTGTAATCGGGGCTGGGATTAATTTTTCGTTTTTTTTTTTTTTTTTTTTTATTAAAAATAACTTGAATACTTGCAGGAATTATAATTGCGATTAAATAAGAAAACCGCGGATATATAATCAATACTGAAAAAAAAAATATGACAGCGCGGTAATCACTGCGTGACGTCACGAAGCGCGAAAGTTAATAAATAACGGAGGAGTTCGGATAATTATCCGATGACTGGTATAAATTTTTTTAATAATTAGGTAAAATAACAAAAACATGAAGATTACTCAAACTTGCTCTGAATCGACAAATATATTCTTCGTATACTTGATCGATGGTTTCTTCTACATATGTATGCATGATATACACGTATGATCGTATACCGTATGCAATCTTTACATACGATCAATATCGATCGCCTGAATCGTCGGGATTCACAACTTTTGTCCCAAAGCTAATTCATTCGCGTTGATCAAACGTCGCAAACAGTGATACGGTACAACCGTCATAGCATTAAAAATACCCGGAATGGAGGAAACGAGGTTTATCGGAGACGATAAAAGTGTATTGGAAAAATAGGACGGAGGCAAAATAGGACATGGCTATATCGCGTGTTTGTATGAAAAGGTATAGCGAATCCGAAGAAAATGGCTGACAAGCATTAAACGAATAGAAAAGTATCTCGCTCGAATGTCTGTACACACATACGTGACGTTCAGCTGTTTGTCAGCAAACAGAATTTTCTTGTATCCTTATTTGCTAATAATGTGACTTGTGGTTGAAAGCATTTTCCACTCGACCAAACCATGTAACTCCGTGTCTGCGATCTCTCACACGACCTGGCAGCCTATACATAATAGATTTCGAACATACTACAAAATTTTGCGACCGCGTTAAATTCTCATCAGAATTACAGACACCCTTAAGAAGTTAACGAAACTCGCGAAAGGCCTCATGTATCCGTAAAAGCAGTCTTACGCGTGTCTGGGTAATTAAGTCAACGGCAAAATTTTCGAAATTCGTTTTCTTCTAAATTAAAAATATTTCGTGTATCTCCAAGCCAATCCCGAGATTTCGAAGTCTTTGTGAACTAAGTCAAAAAAAAAAAATTGTCAGATATTCTCAAAGTCCCAACAGACAAGACTACAGAAACGCAACTGCACGGACCTCCTGAAGCCTGAAGTTCTTGAACGCAGCTATAGGTGGCGCTACGGGCTTACGGGGCGTCCAGACGGCCCGAAGCTTGTAAATCAGAGAATTAAACGAGACGAGAATGGATGACAGGAAGGACGCACGAGCCGTGCATTTGCAACTGCAGTTCCGAGACGCACTCGAAAGGGCCGTGACTCACCGTCCGAGGTCTCAGGACTAATTATAATATCAATACCATATTAGATTAATTAGCGTCACATATTCTAGCCACCGTCGCGATGTGCTCGACGCCAGCGCGGTTAAGATTAATTATCCCGCCTTTCAGCCTCCGTCCCCAGTACCTCCAGTCAGGCAGACACGACATTACGTTGCTACGGGCTGGACACCGGCCAGCCGACGTTGCATACAGAGATCAGATAAAATGAAACAGTTCTCTGGCTTCGCTCGCAAATGTATCTTCATATATACATATATGTATACGCGTATACAGACCCATGGCAGTTTCGATATGTAGATATATATATATATATATATATATATACACATCGATAAGTTAGACGTCTTCCCTTTACCTCAGCGCCGCACCTGCATTCACCGCTGACTAGCACTACGACTCTGCCGCGACTGGCAAAGCACGGATTCTCAAGGAGCCGATAGGGAAATCCACTTTTCCGAACGATCGACCTGCCCTGCCGACAAACGAAATTCTCGGGGTAAAAACGTGAAATCGCGAGATCTTCTCGCGCCCGCTAATACTGTAGTTGACCTAAATTCCCTTGGCGGCCTACCGTTACAAGAATTTTTAAATAGTCGCGTAAATGAAATTCCCCAAATGTGTACGGATGTATACGAAGACGTAGGAATTTTGATTGATAAAAATTTAATGAAATTTTTCAAAATTACGTTTATAATTAAATAATTTATTATTTAGTTACGAGAGGAGTACCATGAAAAATTGTAACTCTCGCTGTGTATATTTGGTGTAACGATAGAACGTATTTTTCGTTAATATTGATAACGATACCTGATAGCACTTATGTATTGGACGATAACGGCGAAATCCGCTTAATACGTATTAAATCCGTGTGAACTGGCTCTCGTGCGTATGTACCGACGCGCGGTGTAAGCGAGCAGCCTATTTGGTTACGTCACAGAAGCGTTGACGGTCGAATGAAAACAGTGAGCATTCGACAAATACGGTTATACAGGCTTTGGCATTAAATACAATCCCAGCTGTCAATCCCATTGCTAGAAACGGAGACGCTGCGTTCGTCGGGCTCCGTTATAAACAAGAGGGGCCTTCCGCCCACCTGAGTGCATGGTAACTAGGGCCCCTGTCACAAATTATACGGCTGGTCCAGCAGCCAAGTAACTTTACACCAGACATTACATGAAAATATCTCCACGTACGAGAACATACTCGGCCCCGACGTCTGGACCAAGTAACGTCGTGTGATAACCCAAGAACGAATGACCCCATTTTGTTATCCCAGAGGGCGATAGTGCAGCGCCCTGTAGAATATATTTATGCAAATAAAAACCCCTCCGTTAGACGCCTTTGACTTTCTAGCATGACTGTACAGCAGCTTCGATAGGTGTTAAGCGAGCTGGTTAATATTTAAGATCACAGCATTCGAAAGGCGGATTCTCATTTTCCATCCGCGAACTACACTATTGTCAGAGGACGTTCTTGGAAGGGAGAAGAATATTTTGAACAGCGATTTGAAGTTCTCGCGAAAAGATGTTTAATTTTTTTTTCTTCTGTTTTTTTTTTTTTTCGTTTCATAAAAACAGATTGATTTCTCATGAAAAGTTCTGCGAATTTTTTGGATAATCGATTAACGACGATATTAACGATAATCCTTCTTTTGATATATTGCCATGATGCAAATGAACATTTATCGTGCAGTTCGGTTAATGATAACATAAAGCCATTATACGTGCAGGCTTTGGCTTTAATCGCAAGCGCAATGGTAATAGGAGTGAATATCGTGACGCTGACTGTAATAATGATTGTTCCCATTCGTCGAACAATGCCGCTATTGCCTACGATATTTTACACGTGACAAGTTGCCATGCAGACCGTTTTGCACTTTTACGCGGCGTCCATTTGTCGCGCGAAATATGCTGCCTGATTTAATTTGAAAGGTGTCGCATAAATCGTACGATGAATTCCGAGCGTGCTGCCATCTACAAGTTATGGTTACACGGGGTATACCATGCACCGCGACGCTTGACACAATGGGATATTACGTTTACAATTCCTTGCGATTCCTGCGATCCTTACACAAGTACCGACCTCGATCTCACTCCTTGGCCAAGAGACATCCATTTATATTTTTACACGGCAAAACAAACGTGAGAGCTTAACTACAAACGAGAGTCCGGCTCTATACATATATAAGCGTACATAAAGCAAAGATAATAAATATATTTATCCAGCATCAGGAAATAGAAGAAACAATTGAATTAGAACCAGACGGGTCCTTGTATCAATAAAAAAAAAAAAAAAAAAAAAAAAAAAAAAAAAAAAATTACGTTCGGGCAATCGCAGGTAAATAACGTATTATTTACAATTCCAAAAAAAGAAACACGATCTAAGAACGTCTTCCTGGAAAATTCGCAATTTCATCGATAACCGCTGTCCATATCCAATAACACGTGGAAGCCTAATCAACGTTTAATTCGATTCGAGTCTAAATATTATACGTATAACCGTGTTCTGTAAAAGTTGCCAGACTACGTGAACGCGACAAATGAATCAGGAGATACGTCCCGAATAGAGATACGAGGCTTGAATACTTTTACGTCTATTTCATTGAAAAATTAGCGAGACGATATACCGGGCGTTTAATTTCAAGTTAGCCTGTAATAGCATTAAGGTCGACGTTCAGAGAAGTCAGTAGGCGTTTAATTTTCTTTGACCTCGCATCCTACCGATGTCTGAATGTCGTTCCCACGCACTGATTAATTAACTTATTTCCTCGGGCAGCTTGATGCTTTGCTTTATCTTCGTTTCGTTAATCGATTTACGCATCGCGCCTCCCCTCTTGCGGTCCTTTCAAGATCTCACCTCACCTACCCCTCCCCCCACCCGCGTCACCCCGATTTCCCCTCCTACGCGCTTCCATCGACCTCGATCCATCTCTCTCTCACGCGTTTCTCTTTTTTTTCCTATTAATAAATATGTCACCTGTTGGTCCGTCGAGAACTGAAAAATCTGTCGCAGCATCCGATAACAGACACGACACAGTGACGCGTTCGACGAAGCGTCGATTAAAATATGGTAATGCATTCGTTCCGCCGACAGGGTGAATCGACTTTCGTTGTGTAGCTACAATCGCGAAGCAGCCTAATGATAGCAGGTATCTCGATCGACGAGATAAAAATACACGAGGAACGTGCGGTAAAAAAGAAAAATCGAAATTGGGTAGGTGAAGTTTATACTATGTAAATATATATATATATATTTTTTTTCAGCAGATAACAGGGATGAACACGATTCAAGCGGCATCTGCAATCTAATAAGAAATTAGTCGAGTCTCTGATATCAAGCCTGCTGACTGATTAGTTCCCGTAATATTTGCCTGGATAAACGCAATTCACGGATCCGGTAACCTGCCTGCGTACAACTTGTTGATATCGATATGACAGGAAGGAGAGCACGTTGGATTCAGATGGTAGAATCAGCAAAAGCAGCTTCGAAACTTTAGTAAAGTTCATAGTCGTTCCGTGTATATGGGGTTTTATATATATAAAGAGCGAGAGAGATAAATATATGGGGAGGTAGAGAGAGACGAGAGAGAAGAAACTGGGATTGAACCAAGGATACGGGAGCTTAAAATAAAGTTTAGGGAAGTTTGAGTCTGCGTCTGGTGACGGCAACAATTTGTGACGTAACGCTCGTTCACTTCGTTGCTTGCTTCGTGTACGTGTGTGAATGCACGAAAAGGTACCTCCCGACAGTTTAGTTAGCACGGGGATATTTTAGCGGAGATCTTGAAAGCTCGGAGATAAGGCAAAGTTCAACGGTTAGTTTGGACGGTAAATGAAAACAAAGCCGCGCGACTTTGGAAAAGCCTGTATGCTAGGGTTCATTATGTGAAACTTGCACAGTAATTTAGCCAGGCGTGTGTCAAGAGTAAAAAGTGTTATACGAGTACCGGCGCACTAGGTTAATGTCCACACTTAATCTCAGCTTTAATCGCATGAATTGCGTAAGCCTTAAGTTCTCTTGTTAGAATATTAATGACGTTTACGAAATATTTTTATATTTAAATTAAATTTTATACACTACAGATATACAGCTGCTCGTCACTGTAAGCCAATCAGTGACGCGGTAATTATCCTCGGGTAAGGGCATATCGCGAATCGATAAGTTCCGGCGCCGTTAAAATTACAAAGAAACGTGTTATTATTTATTCGGAAATGAAATCTCGAGTTTAATTAAAAAAAAAAAAAAAAAAAAAAATGGAATTCCCTGCCTTTACATTACCAGAAGCTGTGGTTTAGCCGAATGATCTTGACGGATTAAATTAATTTTATTTCAATGGTTATACTGGTACTTTCGTTACGAGACAAATATTTTGGTAATTTGTGAAACTTTTTTTCGAATTTAAAATTTCTTTTTTCTCACGCGTTTCTTGAGAAAAAAAAATTACGACTTCCCCAACCGTCCACAGAAAATGGGCAATGCATATTCGGCTTATCATAAATCACGTTTTATATGTTGCAGCGTAAGCGCACGTCTTCGCATATATCCATATACGCTTGCCTGACGTGAAACCCGCACAGTACGGATTCAGGAGGGAAGACGAATGCGAGGATTGAAAATGTCGTAATTTCGTATTCCGAGCATTGGGAATTTAAGGGTCCTAAATTTCACGTCCTGAGACCCAATCAAACTTCTCCGAGCCGCGGAAATCCTCGCATAACAAACTGTGCGGTTCTACATCTTTTTGTACTGAAAAATAAATAAAATTCGCCAGAAAAAAAAGGCAACACTCAAGGTACGTCTTATCGTTCGAAAATATCCTGCGAGTGTGTATATCGACATACGTATACAGATATTGACCTTATCTCCAATACTATGTATTAATATATTCGTAGTAGCGCGCTGGCGAAATAATTTCGTCAAATAAGGAGACAGGCGAAATTGTACTTGCGAGGCGGAATTATGCACGACACACAGCGAAAAGCGTTACGTAACCGGCTACAGGTTATGTAAAATATATTGTAGCATACCTGGATACACGCTACAGCGGAATGCAGTGCATTAATATGTAATAAGCTCGTTCCACTTGGCATCGTCATTTAGACGTCTGGTAAGATCGCAAAGCGAACCCAAGGCTTATACGTGTGCGTAGGGAGAATTACTGGAGCACCGCGAATACATCGTTGCGCCATTAATAGATAATCATTCGAAACTGCACCGGCAGACTAATTAAAATTTTCAATGGCAAAGCAGCGATAACGAAAAACTCGTCGTAACAATGAAAACCTGAGGAGCGTCGAAATTGAAATGCGCAGACTGAATGAGCGAAATTAAATATGTCATGATTGCACGGTGCAAATTTTTGCCTACCCGGTAGATATTGCTTTTTTTCTTCCCCACTGTACGTTACCCGTACACAAGAGTTCATTAAGCGCGGATTCATCTAGAGCGTATGAATGGACCGATAAAAAAAAAATACCAGCATCCCGGCGCGTAAACAGTCCTAGTTATTTTCAATTATTTAAGGGAAATCTAATTATTTTTTTTTTTTCAGCTACCATACGGGAATACCCAATTTTCTTTTCTTCGCGTATCCGTCGCTGCCTTAAGGATGTCAAAATTCCTCGGAAACTTATTAAGGCTCTTACATGCAATTAGCGAATAACAAGGCCGCGTTTGTCCCAGCTGCTAATTACAAGGAACGTCTGATACGGCGGATTAGCGGTAGACGTGCTCTCGTGGCCCAGAAAACTGTTTACGCGGGACAGTCGTAGCTGCGAATTCTTTCGTTTCTAGTTTCCACGCGAGAGGACAAGGTCCGTCCGCATGGGGCGACGAGCGACGTAAAATGCAGCTCGAAGTAAGTAACGTTAATGACCGCGTAACAGTATCCATTTAAACCAGTCTACGATATACTTTTCAGAAAGATGCATCTAAAACAATGCACCGTTCCACCGACTACAGCCGAACTGACAATGCAGTTTTTGAGGGGCCAACACCTTACGAACCCGAAAGTAAATAAGTCCCCTCAAAATGAAACTTGATATTACAAATGATCATAATTACTGCAACATACACAGTGAACAATTGATGCAAATTTATCATGTTGCAGCACCGATAAGATTATTCGAATATTTACAAAAAAAACTATGGATTACGTAATTCGCTCGAAACCAGTCAGATCGTTGATGATTTCCAAAAAAAAATTAGCCAATTTGCGAAAGCAGCTGATTAAAATGTCATCGAGTGAAGAGGTCTGTCCCGACGACCAACAGTCGCTGGGGAGGAGTGGCGGGGGGGCGGGGGGAGAGAGCCAAGAACCCAATTCCGGTTTGAATGTGCAGATTGCATCCTGATTACCTGATCGGCAGACTCGTACAACAAGTCGGTATGCTAAAGTGGCTTCCAAGGACACAAGATACGTCTCACTTTCGTGTAACCTTATGAATTATGCGAAACACCCAATTAGCATGGTAAATCGCTGGCAGGTTACGAGACTTCGACTTATACTGCAGCCTCGACCCTCGATCGGTAACAATTATGCGTTTAATATTCAAATCTCGTAAGGGTAATAAAATCAAAATTTATTTTTTCCCACCAATAATTGACACCCCTGCTAATTGATAGTATTTACGTATATCGCTGGTTCTCACTTATAAATATAGTAGCGATAAGGTACACGACTATTATTATTATTGCTCCAAATCAATAAATATTCCTCTTATACTTATTTATATTCATCTTACAGACGGAAGTGACGCAATCAGTATGGAAAGTCTCGCTTGGTATTTCAGGGGCGTAAATTTTACTGATTTCTCATTCTTGCTCTTCTTATTCGTGGCTTTAATTCTTTACACGTATTCCAGAATACCTGCGGGAGCATCGAAGAAGCGCGAATCAGCCTGATAAATAACGTAAAATTCAGCGCGCAAAGACTGCCTATGACACACGAAGCGTGTCTCATAGAAAAGTCTGTTTCAGGTAAATTCAAGTGCCGAGGGGTTCGTCGATTGGCAAAGGATTTACGTAAGTGGAGAGAAAAAGAGGGGGTGCTGTCGATTTACATATTAACTTGATCGAATCGCCAGCTAAGAAGAGTCTGATTAAATTTGCGGAACCGACAAAAAGATAAGATACGCTTAAAAAGTTCGAATTACGTTTTTGGCAGGAATCTGAAAATCTGAGGGGAAAAAAAGAAATACAATTTTTTCATGCTTTGGATAAGAAAACTTAATACGGTCAGACAATGAGATTATCCAGGATCAAGACCTGTATCGACCAGCAGGAAGAAATTCGAGTTTTAACTAACAAAAGTCTATTCGTGACAAATCGGTTGAGCCTGTGAAATTGGTTGAATGGGTAAAATCCGGTTCTTGTAAAATATTCCTTGCTACCGTAAAGAAAGGCTTTCCCGTTGACTGCTCTACGTCTACCCACCCACCCAGCCACCCTCCCGCCCCCGTATAGTCGTTTAGCCTGTTTACCCTCAAGTTGGATAAGAGCGCGACTCGATGATAAAATAAACTTTTCCTATAAAGGGATTTCCGCGACTCTGTGCTCTCCTTTCTGCCTCATCGGATGCAAAAGTAAAGTAAAGCAAATGGCACGGGATGAGCCTGTGGGCGATTTAGGTTCACTGTTCCGATTCGCCTGACTGGGTGGACTGGCTGATTGGCTATAGTGGAATCACTAAAACTTTCATCATTATTGTTCGTTGCGCACATAGTGAAACTTTTATCTTACGGGGTTAATACTTTAATCTGTGACGTCGTCGAGAAAGAGGGAATACATTTTTTTTCTGCAGATAACATTAATCGTTCATATATTGTATTAAAAAAAAATCCACAGCATGCATTTATTTGACAATGCAGATACAAGTGACACTGTATACCAAAAACAAATTTTTAAGTTAATTAAAATAATTCGGTTAATTATCTCAGTCAATAATTTATCTCTATCCCGGGTTTCTTGACTCTCATGAATAATCAACGTCTAGCGGACCGTTTACTAACCAAACCACACATAAAGGCAACCGGCTAAATCATACCATGGTCACAGTTTAATCCAGCTACTTGGATAGGATTATACTTCATCCGCTTTCGTGCTTGGATTACGGTATTATCTGTATTAACCTCGTGGAAAACGCAGTGTAGTACCTTTCAAAAAATAGCCCAGTATTTAAACCCTTGGCAGAAATAGCTTTTTCAAAATTATCACGAAACTCCTAATCGACGTTTCATTGACGACACAGGACCACGTGGCTAAGACGTGCGCGTTTGACGTATCTGCCACCACGTGGAATATACGTTAACTGACAGCTGCTGTCATCGCGGCTGCTTTGCTAAGCTATCTACTTAACGGTTTGTTTAATCGCATTGACTCTGCGTCGGCTTTAATGGCAACCGATATCGTATATGGAGACACGTGAGTAGCGAAACAGTGCTAAGGTCTTATCATCTAGTATCGAATCCAATTTTTACATCTCGGTACCGGAATTGCGTGACGTCGAAAAAATCGAGGTGCAACAAGATGTTATAAAAATGATACAAATTTAAAACCTTATTAAAGTCAAAATTATGTATGATTTTAATTATGGTGGAACTTTTAAAAAAATTTATATGTGATCTTTTAGATGTGCGTGGTGATGAAAATTTTTTACTGGTCATTGCTGAGATAAAATTCTAATCCATTAAAAAAAGCCGATAAGACCGTTTCGACGCAATACGATAATTTCATATGGAGAAAATTATGTGCAGATACAGACAGATAATCCTCTCTGTGTTATCACGCGATCATTTACTCCGAGCATTTACTTAGGAAGATAGGATACTTACTGTTGAAGCTTGTTACCGAGAATGTGAAAATGCTCGTGTAAATAATGTTAAGTTCGGCCACTTAAACTTCACGTCGTTCTCATGAATTCCCTGGTAACGATAATTTGCTACTATCTATTAGTCTTATCGCGATACGTATTTATCGACTATTGTATTTACGTTTGTGAAATTTTCTTTCTTTTTTTTCAAAATATTAATTTTTTTACGACACGCCTTACAACGGAGGTTTGAATTCCGCGGTTTTTTTACGTATCTTCATTTTTTAAGAACGCTTCGTCGTATATTCGGAGCTAAAACATGCTCGTGTACTTCGAAGCAACATCCTTTCTTAAGGACGATCGTCATTATACGCTTTTCCATTTGCAGAAATGCACACGATGCAATTCCTTCATGCGGATGCAATATCCTTGAGATCCACATCCGCCAAAAGCTTCAATATAAATATATACCTATAGCAATGCGCTTTCCAATAGTTTCCCTCTTACTCCAGGAAACACTTGGGCAGCCTCCCAAAGGATGGTACAGACTGTTCGTACGATCCCTCGAGTAACGGAAGTACCACGTGTCACTCAATTGAAAATAGATACGCGTAGACGAGGTTAATTCAATTATTAGAATATGGCTCACGGGACTTCCGCTACGAGAGACATCTATTGGACACGTGAGAACGTATCTATCAACCAGAGTGACATCTTGCAAAATGAAGATCATCAATTATCGTTAACGATGAAATACAAGTGACCACAGTATGTAAATTGATTAAATTTTTTTAAGAAGAAAAAACGGGTACAGACTGTATATCCCTGTGAAGGATATTCTTGAAGGAAAAAAAAAAAAACCTGACAACTTCCGGAAAATAAATACTCGACACTAGCCATTATTCATGATAAAGAGAACCAGGGGAATTAAGTTTTGTAGGGGCTTTCGAAAGATGGAGAAAAGTGGTAGCGTTGCCATGGTTACAGCAATGCACGCGAGGCTGCACTGGAGTGCAAGTGGATGTTAGTTTCGCGTAAGTAGAAAATTTTTTTTTACTGATATCATAAATTCTCATTTTGGTTAAGTCCACTTCCGGTATAAACTCCTTCTTTAGAGCCCTTTGTGAATGGCTCCTCGGCGAGATGAGAAGACAGAGAGAGAGAGAGAGAGAGGGAAGGGGGAGAAAGAGAGAGAGAGAGAGAGAGAGAGAGAGAGAGAGAGAGAGAGAGAGAGAGAAACAGAAGTTTGCGAAAACAGGGTGCGGCAGCGTTTTAAAAAAAAATCTCGAGCCTGCTGTTCCGGCAGTTTCGCGCACGTTAAAGGATTCCGAGCAATGTCAGAGAGTAAAAGAGCGTCATCTCTCTTTCGGTCCAGCGCCGCCAAGAGAAGATTTAGTTTCGGCTGCCGCGACTCCACTTATCACTCCTGACTTCCGAGACGCGGCAATGTGACTTTTGTTAGGCCATTCCGTTTTTCGCGTTTTACCTAGCCCTGTTATTCACTTGAAAATTCATGGCGTTACTTAACACGTTACTGATTACACGTACTTTTCATACTTCTTGTAAAGACAGCAAGGATTTATTAAGGATTGTAAACTTCAATTTTGCATTACCTTGTTACGGCAGCACGTGGCACGAATATTTTCGACGTAAGAGACTTTGATGACTTACCTGAAACAAAGGAAAAAAAAAAATATTTTTAATATTTGCAAAATTTGATATATCATAATAAATTTTTTTTGATAAACATCATCAAGGAAACTGAAAATACGGAGTGTGGCCGGAGGGTATGTTTTACCAAAAAATTATTTTGAACGTTGAAATTATAAAAGAAATGGATTTTTCGTGAAGGTACCTTGAAGGTATGTAAATTACAAAAAAAAAAAAAAAGTGATTAATATAGCCAGCGGGATATAATTTCACTATACAGAAACGGGATATATCATAAATAACTTTCTGCGATGATAACAAACGTATAAATGACGAATATGATTATCATCCTATATTCCGTCATACATTTTGCCCGTGTCGTTAAAAATCCTAAAAATCTGTATTTGCTATGCAAAGCAGCGTTTTCAAAATACCACGGAAAACGAAAGTGTATATCGTTACGAAGTATAATAAACACAGGATTAAACGTGTCAATGGGAGAACACGGAGCGAAGGAGAAATAGGGGAAATTGGATATGGCGAGATAGTGACGAGAAGGAGACTGGAAACTGCAGTGATGCATGACTTGCATTGTTTCATTAGCGGGCTATTGACGTGAGCACGAGAGCTGATAATAGCCTTATTTTTTCTTTTCATTCGCTCGCCATAATAGCATGCATAAATTACGGCATCAGGCCGATTGTCCGTGATTCAATGACAGCGTATTATCGAGCATTAATACCCTGCGTACGTCAACGTCAGCGCCTCGTCCTGACGACGGCCAAGTTATTGTTCTTAAAAGTGAAATATCATTACCAAAATCAAGTAGGAAATTGCGTGTCGACGAAGCTTAACGATCTGGAGTTCCGTGAATCAGTGCCAAAAAAATATTTCAATATGCATAATACATGAAAATTCGTAGGTTCGTCACAGATCCTATACAGAAACATATACGGGCCCACGCTAAAGAGAAGCTGGAGCGATTTCAGCAAATTAGTATCCTCGATATGCAAGATTACACAGAGAACCGAAACAAGGATGAAAGAGGTAATCGCAACGAAAAAACATGGTGATGGTAATTTTTAAAAATTATAAAAAAAAGATTTGATTCGCACAAAAGAAAATAACACGCGATCAATAAATTATTTGATCCGGGATAAAGTCGAAATGTCAAAAATATAAATGAGCTCTACATAGGAAAAAGCAATGATTGCGTATAAATGCATGACGCACCGTATACACCCAGAATACTGTGCTTTATTATTTAGAAATTCATTCGGCAGTTTTACAGCGACAGAAATTACGCGCACTGTGGATGCTGCGTGAGTGGATGGAAAAAAAAAAAAAATGAGTTCAACCCTCGACGTCGAGTCATCCAGTAGGTATTCCTGAACCAAGTCGGACTAGGATTTGACGGCTGTCTGAGAGAGATATTACTGCCACTTCGGCGGCAAGATTGAAAAGTTGGAGGTTTAATATTAATATTTTTCATGTAGCTACATTCATTCGTGTACATCGGTATACAATATTTTAGCGCAGTAAAGACATAACCTTTTAATCCAAGCAAATATTACGACTTCGTGCATACGGGAGATATGAGAAAAGTTTCGTCCCTTATTTTATCCTCGTTAATTTCTACAAGAATTAATCATCCCCTCTGGACACGATTATTTTTCTAATTATAATTTATCGCTTCTATCAACTTCGACTTGTGCTCTATGGATACCATACGCCCGTGCGTATAGCTTGCAAAGCACGTACGACCCGCATAAGCTATAGAGCATTGGCCGAAAGCCATGTGGGAAAATCCACGGCAGGTTATGCGAAATGAAATAAAACAAATTAAAAGCAGAGAACGCGCGTCGAGTACTGATGAAATTTAGCGAGTAGTTAGCGTGCGACATTTTTGGCCAGCTGGCTGCTGCCGCCAACAGATTGCCCTTGTTTCGTTCGGTACTCTGCAGGGTCCGTTGTCATGTACCA
The DNA here is from genome assembly GCA_030142595.1 of Trachelus iudaicus. NCBI lineage: Eukaryota > Metazoa > Arthropoda > Insecta > Hymenoptera > Cephidae > Trachelus > Trachelus iudaicus. Next base: position 257,769 of record JARQTH010000656.1, read on the forward strand.
GAAGCACGAGGACACAGCATGTGCCATTATCGGTAACAGTCATTCAAAGTGAAATAAATTTCAAAGGGAAATCGAGCCCGAACTGATAAAACGGGTTATCGCTCTCGACATCGATCGATGGTATCAGTGACAACCACGAATGTATAGATGCTGCTTAATCGTGAGTCGAGGAACGAAGGGAGGCCATTGAAAATTATGTGAAAAAAGATATATGGGGAAAAATTGAAAAAAAAAAAAAAAAAAAAAATTCCGGAAACACTCATATTTTTAATCCGACCTCGTACCACCCCCTTACTACCCCACACTGGGAAATAGCTGCAGCTGGCAGTCATATTTTTAATCAGTTTATTTGGGGACCTGCCGAGCGACTCGCCATTGTTCCCTGTTATTTCGTACGTCCCAGTAAAACCAGAGTTATTCGAATCTACCAGTGAAATATTTGAAATGAAAACATTTTTACGGGATTCTCTATTCCAGCCAGCCACCAGCCAGCCGCCCGGCGGACGAACGTACGTTGGACAGAATGATTATTCTTATATCCTTTTCGGTACGTATGTACACTATGTTCGCTTTCGCGAAATGAGATTCGTCCTACTGAAAGTTTATATGTATATGTATATATCGCGGCTGAATGCGAACACTTAGGAATCCCTCTGCCCTCTTCTCATCTCTTGATTCTATCGATCCGTGCAAATCTCTCACGCTCCCATTGCTGACTGAGCAGTGCGCTGCTTCGAATACCCAGTGAACGCATGCCTCCTCCTTAGGAATCTTGCGAAATCTTCTCCGGGATCGTGTATACGTGTGTGGAGCACATTAGACAGCCTATCCTAAGAAAGATCCAGCTTAGGATGCTGTAGCTCGGGATCTGCTGTTGCAAAGTAAATAAACAGCTAAGGTTATATATATATATATATATATATCGAGACGGAAATAGCAAAGAAACAGAAGAAAGTAGAGTATAGGAAGGAAGAGTGGTGGTTTTCGAAAAGCATCCAAGATTTCGGAGAGGAAAGGGGGTTGGATTTGTGGCCAAGTTTTCTCTCCACGTCTTCCTTTAGAATCTCTGACAAAGATTTCCTGAAAAACGATTGTTTTAAAAAAACGTCTATTTGTTGGAAATATAAAATTCCCTCAAACCGATATAACGTATCTATAAAGATCCATTCGCCTAGAATTGCTCCACGTCAAAGAAATAAGATCCTGCCAAAAAAAAGATGCTTACACAGCATTAAGTTACATTAAAACCCGCAGCCTGACCGATATAAAAGTGGCAGCAGAGTCGCGAGGAATAAAAAAAAAAGAAATATGTCAAAGAAAAAAAAAAATATAACGATGCATCCCGAAACGCGAGTATGTAGTTGAAAGAGCCGACGTGGGTGTCTCCAGTACTAAAAGCAAGCGATAACCCAGCAGAGTTATTGCTCCGCAGTGAAGTAGGAGTCATCTCGATGTCGTAAGGGGATGTCTCATCTGGCAAGATGCTGGAAACGATCCTGGACCAGCCCGAAGACCCAAGACTGTCGCAACGATCGTCGATCGCAACGTGATTCCAGGCATCGGATAGAGGACCACGTACCAGGGTACAGGGGTGTACGGGTTCAACGCTTGAGATGGTCCAGGCTGATCATCATCGTCACCACGAGGAAGACTCATGACGAAATGACAGAGCATGCCCAAGTGCGGGAGGCACGATAATACTTTGGCCCTCCATCCCTTCGTTACACAGATACTTATATAATATGGGAAGAGGCTGCGCTAAAGAGAAGCAATAAGGTGCTGGTGACTGCCGGTAGGTTAAAGCGTCGACGTTACAGCAAATTGCAATTAAGCGTGACGACGTCGGATTTATGAAAATAGCTCACGCTGATACCTGGCTAACGTAGCGCGACTGTAAGACGTATGTGCATTCTGTGAGACGTTGAGTTGAGTCAAGGGAAGGAAAGTGGGGATGGAGCAGGGTGAAGAGCTTCATGGTCGTATGGGTCGGGTGGGCCGGAGGGGGGTCGGGTGGTGTTTCTTGGAAGAGGGACTGAGGTGGTAGAGGAGGAACAGGAGAGACAGGAGGCTAAGGGGGTAGGTCTTAGAGGGGGTCGAACTGAGGTCGACGAAGAGGGATGACAGCCGGGGGGCCTTGCACCGCTATCCTGCCATTAACTATTCACCCCTTGAATTATCTGGCACAGTACGTCGGCTTGACTGGGACCGCCACTATGAGAACCCACCTTTATATAAACAACCTTCGCCAAGAGTCTTAAGACGGCATGGGGATATCTTGCAAATTAGAGCTGCTGCGAGGCAGGAATAATCGTTACGTTATTTTGAATGATTCTAATGACGTCGTTATATGGGAATCTACTGAAGGTGGTAACAGCCGGTCGTCCATGCGTCGCGGTGGATGACGTCGTTAATTATGTAGAACGTCGTTAGCGAATGTGTAAGGTATGACTGGATGGCGATGTTATCGACGACGATGATAGTCCGAACGATGATTAGGTTTGTGCGCATCATCCCTTAGGTACAGTGTATATAAAAAATATCGCGATTCCCATTCGATTTGAGTCCATTGACCTCGTTCTTTTGGTTTTATTCGAACCGTCATCCCTCTCGGGCCGTAAGGGCGGCGGAGCAGGGGGGGGGGGGGAGACCTCGCTCGAGATATAAGGCTAAAGCTTCAGGGCAGAAAATTCGGTTAGGCAAATGACAGGGATACCAAACCCAAAATGAGAAATGACGTCGCGTTTCCTCAGGATATAAACGGGGCATCGACAAAGCAGGATCAAATATGAAGAAAAGCCGCCAGCGGTATTATGTATTGTTGGCTTTACGATGGCCAGTAAAGTATTGGATGACGGGCGAGAATTGGATCGATTTGATAAAAGGAACACGGGAGAAACAAAAGGGAGAAGGGGGCGTTACATGATATCCTTTAAATATTCATGAAGCTGCGTTTCTGCACGTCGCGCCACATAGAAGCTCTCGACTGACGTGCACGTCAATCTGCAAAATTTATGCCACGTCTAATTAACGTCGCAGTCAAACTCTTCAACGTAAAATCATTTTACTTCGCAAAATCTTATTTTCGCGAATTTTCATTGAATTTTCAATTTTTTCTTTTTTTTCCAAATATAAAAATCATCGTTCGTATCCACTTCGAGGTATCGTTGAAATGCTCTCTAGTAATATTGGCTGTACCAACTAGGACTTTGCCGAGATGCATTGCCGAGATAAAAAAGTTAACTTGAACGAGGACGCTACGTAATACGTAATCGTATGCAAGCATCATACAGAGAGCCCTTCGGTGCATCATGGTTAAGGAACGTATATTAACTTTCCTCTATTAGATACCGACTTTTGATATTTCTCGAATGGAAAAGCCGCGTTCGCAATTAACTATCGAATCGCATAATATTTGCCATTGAATAAATCCATAAGAGGATTCATTAATAATGCAGGAATTTATTTCCACGAAAAAAAAAAAAATAGAAAAAAAATTAACATACTACCGATATTTTCCATTACGCACTTATAGCCGTACTTATGATTCTCGAAAATAATATAATTTTTGGATTTCTTGTAATATGAAAAAAAAAAAAATTCAAAAAGGCCAACCTCGTAGACTTTCAGTGACGTAAGGTGGTCGGGATATTGATGTCACACTTGGAATGGGCTTCTTTATTGATTTATCTTCCTTCAACGGAACAAAGAAGACTAAACCTAAAGGAATGGTAGGAGAGAGGGGGAAGCTTAAAAGGAGATCGAAGAAAGCTCCTGAAGGAGGCTGGAGATCATACAGAGCCGAGAGTACAGATGAGTGATGAGCAAGGAGTAGTTAGCGAATTCACAAAGTACCCTTGAACTAAAGGGAAGCAGAGGTAGCCGGATGAGGGTCCTTACGATACCCACGTGATACTTCACGGAACCTCTGCCACCCTTATCTCAATCAACATTGATCTTCGAGTGGTACGTAGGGATTTTTTCTGGTAAAATTGAACACGGCTAGCGAACGAAGAAGGATATTGAAATTATGGGGGAAAAAATGTATAACTGATTTCTGTTGTAAATTTCAAATTTACGAATATGATCAATGTGGATTTTCGGAGGATTCGCGTTTGCAAAATTAATTGAACGACGAGTGAGGCATGAATCTAAGAGTGAATAAATAAACGTTAAATCATACGAAAATATATCTTACATCTGTTACTAGAAAAAAAAAAATTGGCATCCAGTCAATACGACGTCATACATATATGGAAGTATTGACGTAGCATGCAACGATATAGTACGCATACGTAAAAATCTACTTTCGCAAATGGCGAATCGTGCCCGCGGTGTCAAATTCAAAAACGTTTATCGCCCGCTAGAGATATCGCACTTGATTTACAGTCTGTTTGCACGAATTTCGGCGAAACTGGGACGTGTAAAATACGCGGATAACAAATACGAGAGAGGATGTGGCGGATAGCGGAAAGAATGAAATGTGAATTGCGCTTAGTTCATTATTTTCTTAACGCAGCCAATCCCGTGTGAAGGTGGCAACGCGTCACCCGATGGAGTCATTTTTTTTCATTAATATTCCATATACGTATACAGTGCAAAAAACAGTTATCACAGAATGCCAGAATCCTTTTTCCCTGCTAACAGCAAGTATTTGCTTCGAAAATGTCGACAACGTTGTAAACGCAACCCCCGTAACAAAATCCTATGCTTTTTTTGTTTTTTTTTTTTTTTTTCTCTTTCATCCCCCGATACACGCCATAGCATCAAAAGCGAATTCTCGCGTTGTTCGATCGTCAACCGACCGCATTTGTCCATGCTACATTTCAGTAGGAACCATTTGACTTTATCGAAGTCCCGTAGAGCCGTTTTCACGAGCATTTATACGTTCGCAGTGATTTTTTTACGGGAAAAGCGCAAACTCCGTGGGGCTGCCAACAGCGTAACTTAACATTTTTACGACCTCGCCCCCCGTGACCCTGCCACCCAAATTTTCACGAGTCGCCTATATTTCTCCATTCCCGTGAACCTCGCGCGACTTTGTCTCCGCCATCCGCCTACACGAGAAGGGACGCAAGATCTGCTCATCTCTTTTTCACGAAACACATAAAATTCTTCCATTAGGCGTTTTCACGGGCTTGAATAAATATCAGGATATCAGGACCAAGAGAAGTTTGCAATTTTAAGTAAACAGAGCGACAGCTGACGTAACGCCAGATATATCATCGTGCGACTCCCGATAAATTAATCATGATCAAAGTTACGAGCAGCGGACCAAGCCAGGTGCATTGAAAAATCATTATATTTTTTTACAGCATCCTCCAAGCTCGGTAAGACGATTAAACGTCCGACGATATGATGCACCGTATGACGCGCGTCTGCTCTACGAATTACGTAACTTTTAGGTGAACGACCAGCCGATTTATTTTCAACAAATATTGAAATTCGTCGAACGCTAAAGCCGCACTTACAATTCCGCGAACGAATTCAGGATTTGAATTTATAAGGTAAATCATATGTGTAATAGCGAATTGTACCGGATATAAATATACATATACATAAATCATGTCGAGGCCTCCTTATTTCCAGGCCGTGAAAGAGCAGCGCGAAAAATTTTGTAATACATACTAAAAATAATATCGCAAGAAAGTATAAAGGAAAAGATCAAAGGCAAAAACAAGAATATCCGAACCTAAGTCACATGCAGATAAATATCATTCGTTGAGGTACCCAAGAGAGTAAAGAAAGCATTCGTCCCTGGTACATGGGGGATGACAATGCTGCAGGATAGTAACAAGTAAGAATTGCAGCACGGCGTATTCTCATTGTCGTCAGAACCCACAAAGTCTGCGACCGCAGAAGTCGTGACGTGGACTCATCAAGCGTGCGAAAATCTGCAAGCGGGATGAGAAGAGGAGAGAGATGGGGGTGTGCGGACGAGAGAGGGAGAGAGAGAGAAAATATAAAAAAAAAAAAATAGAGAAGATCCAAAGCCAAGTGAAACGAAGCCTGACGTGGCAAAGCTTCGTTTTATATCATCTCTCGTTTTCCGACTCGTCCCCAGCATCCTCAACCGGGTAAACCAATACCGGTTGGCTCATCTCTCTAGTGACAATCGTAAAATTCCACTGTGCGAGCATCGTCTCTTTGCCCGGTAGAAAACCATTCGTAAAGCATCCTCGTCCTCCTATTGTCGCCTGAAAAAATATGGACCGTGGATGCTGTGACTCACCGAGTCACAGTGACTGATCTTTGGGTTGTACTGGCTGACATCAGGAAAGTCGAAAGAGCTCGGAGTAAGCTTTTACGGCCGAATGAAATTCAGCCTCTCCCGGAAAGTCAGGCCATTCCTATCTTGGACCCTCGTAAACACGAAAAAGTAGGATAATTAATTTTTAACTTGAACGGGAAGTTTCGAACTCGCGCAAGTACCCGACGACGAGGGTATTATAACTGTACCTACCGAACTATAGATCATGAGGATTCCGAAGATTCTTGATAACTTTCGGGCGAGTATCCATCGAGAGGACAGGGCGACAGGAGAACTTGCTGACTTTGCCAAATTCAATGGATATAAACTGTCGCCCTGGGCAATTTTTTTTTCTTCTTCGTTTTTTTGTACTCCGACGCGACAGTCCTTGAAAGCGAGGAATTCCTATACATCACGCGGCAGGGTTGCTTTGATGGAAGATTAAGGGTTGAACGGATATTGCGCGAGGCATGCTGCGAAAGAACGCGTTTCTGTAGTACAAACTTTTTCTGCTTCTTTTTTTTTAACTTTTCACCTTGCGGCCATCATCGTTCTCTGTAGTTTCTTTTTCGTTCTGACTCGAGCCAGATATTTTTACAGTTACGAAAACTCGTATGAATATTTTCTTTTACATTTTCATATCAATACGACCGTGGAAAATTTCAAAGATTCAATACTACACAGATTTTCTCAAATTTCCACACAACAACCAGATTCAGTTTATACGCGCTGTACGAATTTTTCTATAAAATTTTGCAAAGTATCGTAAATATTCGAAAAACAGATATTCGCAACTCGATTTCGAAAGCTGATACCATGAAAGAGCCTTTAAAAAGTTTCCAATAAACTCTGCGTCAGAGAGAAAAAAAAAAACCCTAAATCCCACGAGTCACTGTTTCACAAGCGAAGCTCAAGTCGCGGATTAAACCGTCACAAGAAAAACCTTCCGATACAATAAATGAATATCGTATCAGAGTCCCTTTTAGAGGCACATAAAACCCGTTAATCCCCAACGATCAGCGAAGAGTAAAATATTCACATTGAATACCACCCATCAAGAGCTCGAGTCACGAAATGCGCCACAGTAATCTCCAAATGAAAAAAAAAGCATGAATAAAGTTCGAAATGAAAAAAAAAAATAACCACCGTCGAAAAGCCCTTTGCACAAGAATTTCGGATATATCGGAATAATCGCAAATAAATACAATAATCCGTACGTCAAGGTGACTAAAGCCCCCCTTCTCACCACACCACCACCCCCCCAACCCCTCCCCTCTCCCAATATATCCCAAACCACAGAAAAAGACTTAATAAAATCTCCAGCCGCAAGACCGTCGCCCTCGTCCCAGCCACAGCCTAAACCATAAATACACGTATCATCCACGGTTATCGCGCCAAGTGAAAAAGGAGACATCATTCGCACGTTCCTTCGCGACCGAAGGCAAACCTGATTTCTCCGGGGGCCAAAGTCTAACGGATCTTGGTCCTATCCTTCACAGCGAAGCTCTCTGCTCCCGACCAGGAGCCATCCTCCCTTTCGGTACCAGAACAGACCCCCGAGAGTCATTCGAAAGGAGATGTAAACCAATTTATCCCGGTGACAAGGTACCACCCCCCACCCGTAAGATCTTCCTCTCGAAAATGCAAGTAGAAATCGAGTGCAATCCCAGTCCTCCGCTATCTTACAACTTTTCTCGTGCTCGACTTTCTCGCGCCACTCCGCGCTTCTTTCTCTACCACCTTTCATGCTGTCGTCAACGACTGTACCTATATACGACGGGCTCGTCGAGGCTCTTGCGAATTTAACACGGAGAACAGATTTTCTCTGGTACGACAAGGCGAAACCGCGCGGCTACGTAGCTTGGAAGTCGATCGATACGCCAGATGGAATCGAGGGAATGTATATATATATATATATATATAAGTGACCACGTGTACATAATTGTACAGCAGCCAATATAGACAATAAAAATGACGTTCGACCAGACTCGAAATAGCCTTTGCGTAAACGCACCGACGACACGCACGTGGCTCCCGTGTAGAGTCTCGAGCTACGTTCAAAGGAAACGCGGGTCGCACGTATAACGTTATATAACAGGTGGTGGTCTGCTATCAGAAATCCTGTGGCCAAATGGTCACTACCTTGATAATACAAAGTGAGGAAGGGGGAGGCGCGACGATAACGACGCGATTCAATCGAGTGCTTCTTTACACGGGAGAGAAAATAAACGTAAAGAAACGAAGAAATGCTACCGTAATTTTATTTTATTTATTTTCCCTTTCATTCCTGGTCTAATGGAAACTCCTGCTGGTGACAGTGACGACCACGCGGTCTAAGGAAATTGGTGGAGGTTTAAGGGTCTCTTGAAATACACACACGCAGACGGTATCGCAGGTGGGTACAGGGAATGACAGCCGGTAGCCGTGTACGACTGTCACGTGAACACGCGAGAAGACAACTTTCCCGAGGTAGCCTGAATAAATAATTTATGCCAATCCATATGCGTGATACGCGTAATAGAAACGGCGAAACAGGTAGAATTTTCAGAGAGAATTTTGCGAGCGTCTGTACGTGAAATATGAACGTAAGGTAGAAGGGAGAGGAAGGGTGCGTCGGTAAGGGGACAATGATAAAAGATAATTGAAGGAGGATGAGATGGGGATTTTGACAAAAAAAAAATAAATGGGCATTTAGACTACATCGTGTAACCTGGAAACTTTTTATCGGATAGACTCCCGTCGTAGCAGCCATCGAAAGCCGGGACCGGCGTCTGAGGGTGTTTAAACGAATTTTCTTTTTCCGCCAAAACTGCTAAATAATTAGGCACCGGTGTAACTCGAAGAGGCGGCCGGGTAACGGGCGAGGTGAAGGGAGGTCACGAGTGCGATTAGGTAACGTGTTACGTTACTGACAGCAACTCGTTGTGGACCTCGGTTAGCTAACCCAGCAGACTAACCTCTACGTACACGTTTTATATACGTACGTGTATTTAGCCGGTACGCGCAATGCCAACGCGCGTTCACGCACACGCTCAGGTAATACGTAACAAGAGAGGACCGTGATTCGCGCGCTCGCACCAAATGGGAAGAGGAAAAATGGATGCTCGAGTGAGCATAGGGAACACCAGTCAGGACTCTTGGGACTCCTCAGTTACAAGATAAGATACCTCGGAGATCGGTTGCAGGTTACGAGCAAGCGCGTTGCGTCATCGACGCATTTTAAAACGACGCCTTTATGGGAATTACGAATCCTTCGTTTCTACTTGTCGGCTAGAGCCTTGAGAATGCAGTATTCGTTTGAATGCGTATACGCTTGTGAAGCCAGCTTAAAAAATCTTCACGGAATGAAAAGTGATCGCAATCCAGGCCTTATCGAATTTTGGGACTGGAATTCATTCGATTCATTTATTTTACGTCTAAATTCCACCTCCCTCTGGGCCCCCCCCCCGCCCTTCGGCCCAGCCATTGCACTTCCTTCGTCTTCTTCGCTTCGACTTTGCTGAATTCCACCGTGGTAATTCCCCTATAAGCGTGGTGTCGAAGTATCGAAGACTTTCGAACGGGGAGCCAGTGGCGGATTTTGCAGTCTACGTATGGAAACGCGGCTGGAGGCTGAATTTGGAAAAAAATTGTTTCTTCGTAATCCACTTAAGTTCTCGTACTCTTTTTCGGTCTTTGTAATTCATTGATAGCGGAGAATTGCTGGGACAGCGGGTATACATGTTCAAATGGTGTACGGTGTATATGTGTAACTGTTATACAGTCCTGGTATAGCCCGTGTATGCTAACTGCGTTTTATTTTATAAGACTAGCGGAGCTAACGTCATCGCGCACAGGGAACAAGCGCAAGGCAACGATCTAAGCTCCCCTTTGGCTTAATTTGCATGAGAGAACGACGATGGGAAAAGACAAGGTTGTCCTGGTAAGTGAATTCGAAGGAGCGAAAGTCAAATTCTTTCTTTTTTTTTTTTCTTACTTCGAAATTTTTGCCAGGGGGACGTGACGTAACGTATATTTATTTAGCATACCGTTTTACCTCCTATTTCACTCGATTGCCCGGGGTCTCCTAAAGGCAAAGTACAGTATCCATGACGACCGGTGACTTCGCGCGTGCCATTTTAACTTTCGCGAATCGCCCCTATGGTCGCTGCTTAAAAATATTACCGATATATCTGCCCTCTCGAGCGAAGAAGCTAACGAACGTAGTAAAGCCTCCGAGGGCTCCCGGAGTTTAGACGAACGTAGTCTAGGAAAGAGGTAGACATAAGGAATCTCCCAACCCCTGGCTTACCGAAAGCGATATATTTTTATTGAAATGTTTTCGTGTAACAGGGAGATAAAAAATGTCACCTAAACTTTTCGATTATTTGACTTTTGCAAAGCTTGGATACCAGATACGCAAGATAGCTCGAAATAGATGGAACGCGGGGGTGGGAGATAGTAGCTTGCTTTATCTAGCGTAATGTAAATCGATAGTCAGAACTACAACGGAGTCACCACCCCCTGGCCAAAATAGAGTTTATGAAATTTCGTGTTCCTAGATTTCAAAAAAAAAAAAATTTCCGTTTGACGTTCACGAGGATTACGAAAATCGCGAAAGGAGATGGGAAAGGGGTAGGACCGGGATCGTCCAATGCGTATATTTCTAAAAAAAAATAACACGTTTCGGCGAAAGGGTGGATAAGCCAAGTAATAGAGCGAGGGTACGACCTTAAAAAAAAAATGAAATAATAAAAAGACTAAAAAGATGAGTAAAGGAGGGAAGGAAGGTCGTGCGTCGATTATAGATAACGGGGTACCTAGGCGACGCTTTGATGGGCTCCTTTTAGCTCCATTCGTTTATATCGCTCCGCAGCCTCCAGAGGGCGACCCTATACATTTTCCGAGGCTCTTCTCTAACGCATTTCGAATATTAGGTTTCGAACATCAATCAAAGTGGCTCGAGGCGATCGATCGTCACGCGATACAGCCGAGGTCTACGCGCGGTTGGCATACGACCCATGAAAGTAGCAGGTTTCTCGGTGAGACAAAAAGAAAAAGTTCGTCCCCACCATAAAGGCGAGTACACGTGTACGTTTCGCGTATGAAAGCCGAATGTTGGTATTCGATAAAATTTTTTAACGAGCTCAAAAACGACATAAGACCGAGCTCGATATTAAAGGTCGATTTACACGAGAGCCAAATTACGGCGTAGAAGATAAAATTCGACAAGACGTTTTCCGGTTCCTGGTATTATTATGCAAATTTTCAGGCAAGACTCCCATTCGGAAAAAGATTAATGACGATCCCGACCGAAGCTGCCGTTCTTATTTATCACGTATAAATGTATTTGATCTTGAGGCCATTTGACATCCGGTCACGTGGACAGGTATAACGACGGGTTTTTAACGTAGTTACATGAAAATCTTATTGATGCAAAGGAAAATACTTAAACGCGCATCCTCGAGGTTGCCCTGATACTTGTAAATCAGAGAAAGGAGTAATACATAATAAATGGTTCTTCCTTTTCAACCCCTACACAGTATCATCACCACCACCAACCCTCTAGGCTGATCCCTTCGCTTCTTTGGCATCGAGCGGGCTGCCCCTTCGGGGATACCCCAGCAGTGCCCGTGTGTAAGGTGCTCAAGCCCACATCAACAGTAAACCACCCTGACACAAATGCGATACAACTTTAATGTAATGGAAGACACAACTGGCATCGGCAGAGGCTTTACGCCGAACTAATCCCGTTGTGCGAAACCGAGCTTTTCCTTTCCGTTTAACGTCGCTAGAAAGTCGGCTGGGATTGGCCATTGCCGAGATTCCCGACCGTCTTATTCTATTTGCCGTGAATAAAATTGACCAAAGTCTCTGCGGCCGACTCGGGCACCAGGACGTATCTCCGTAACGTTCATTTTTTTTCAAGTTACGTCATGTTGTTCGTGCCCGAAGTAAATCCCATAGATGGTTCCGGGTGAAGAAAAAAATGTTCAGTCAAATCAGAACGCGATAGACAGGGGCATCGAAGGTGTCACTCTTGTCAATGGATAAATTGATTTTTCACGTGTGAATTATATGCAACTGTTATATACATATATAACTGTGAAGAATAGATCCATAGTCTGTCTCTCTCTATCCGATGCATGCTTTCTTTTTTTTTCCTATTCTCACGTACATGCATACAGGGTCATGGCTCTATCCGTCTCTCTCACTCTCGCCAATGGCCGACTATACGTACATGCAGCTGAAGTGGGTCAGGCCAATTTGCAGCTTTAGAAACGTATTGGCGCGTAAAGGGCGTAGCAACATCCGGCACTGCCACAAGCTACATGAGAAATAGCCCCGGTCAACGAGGTGTACCAATTTAAAGGTGATTCATCGTGACGCTTTTTCGATCTCTTAATAAAAATTTATCTGCGCTGACAGTCAGTGACGCCAGTCATCGAGTAACCACGATTTTACATCAAGAAAAGAATACCGTCGAGCATATCCATACAAATATTTTTGAATAAAAAATTTATTCGGAAAAAAAAAACACACCCGAACTCCAACCCTGTTCGACCGTGTTAACGCGATGCGATCGCAGGGCGTCCCGACGCTCCTTATAATTCCGCTGCCAAGAGTAAACGCACTGGGAACAGCGAGGACCGCGTCCAGGTATCCCATAAGACCCATATACGTGGTTTCCCGGAAGCGGCGTGAAACTCGAAGAAAATCTAAGAAACGTGACCTTTTAAACTTCTACTCTCTCTCCGCGTCGTTTCTCACGCTGAGACCCACGCGCGCGCCTATATTGACGCTCGTTGCGCCCATTGCGCATGCGCACCTTGTAATCACCCACAATTTTCAATATTTCCAGACGTCTGGAAAGCCGTGTTATTACCAAGTACAAACAGTGGTCCAGCTACGATCGTACGCATTGGTCAGACTCTGCGGTACCGTTGCTGCGTTTAAATCCTAGATAGCCAAAAGTGAACGAGTCGACGTGCAGACGGAATACGGATAAGCCGCAATACAGGATGCATTGGGGAGTTATAAAATGTAGGGACCGACTGCGTAGATCTATCTTACTCCCTTGTAAATAGTACTATGGGCTACATAGAATCATATGATACTACATAGATTATTACTGGCAAGAAATAAAGTAAATATATATTCAACAAATCGTCGAGACTATAGCTGGCTGATTCAAAGATCAACGACCGACGAACTCGGAGAAATCAGATCGTGACTTACACGTACAAATATCAAATTAAATCGACAGAGACGGGTAAAGGGAAGCTGCGGGTAATTTTGCACGATACCGTCAGACGCATAAAATGCCAAAATTTTCTCACGTCCAATCCCCCAACGTGTCTCCGCGATTTCTTTAGGATCGTCGAGTCCGAAAAAATTGTTTGATCGCCACATGAAAATATTAGGATACCGCTGGACAGCGACAGGGGAAATCAGGGCGAGTCGATCAGTGACGGAGAAAAAAATTTTCAGAATATATATATATATATGTATATACGAACACGAGTTAATAATGCAACAGCCCACGCATATGTTGACCCTATCTCGTAGTACAGAGGTTAATTAAGAGGTCGTGGCCAATCAAAATAGTATAGCGTGTATACCATTGGTACAGCCCTAAGGTCTCATCGATAGAGCTATATATGGGCATTGCCCGTGAATTATTACCGCGAATCAAGTAAACACGTCAATCTCACCGATATTGCATAGAAAACCATATATATTATCCCAATACCGACCCCTGCATTCCATTCTCCATAGAGGCTGTGGGTTAATTAGTAAATTATATATGACCGATATCCTGTTCCGAAACGGATATAGTGACGTCATATGGTGTTCGATCGTGAGACCAGATTACGCTTATAGCGCACGATACGAATACACGCTATCGGTATCTGAATTTACTTTAGTCTGTTCATGCCTCACCAAAAAAAGCTGCAGGTTTTTGAAAAATTTCAAAAATTCCATTCAAGTTACCAATTTTCAAAATTCCCAAGAGAACAGCGCCCGTACCGACTCACTGCTGGGTCAGCAATATTGATCGATCGATCGATCCCTAATCGTGGTCCAGAGTAAACGAAATGACAATACCTACCGCGGCACTCTATCCTCATCCACCAAACCCCCCTCCCACCCGACCCCCCTCCTCGGTTCACGTGCACCGAGAATGGAATTGACTCTGTATAAAATTCCGGAAATCGATATGCTATTGGAAAATGAAAAATGATCGGAAAAACGTCACTGGATGATGAATATATCAGATCAATATATATATATATATATATATATATATATCAATAATAGTTCCCATCTAGTCTCGCATTAATCTATCACTTATCTAATCTCCATAGTGATGCAGATAAGCTCGACGATTCTTTTTTTACATATATAATTAACCTACGTTCCGCATGACGTCACACTCTGCAACCAGCAATCCTCTCCATCTCAGATAAGCAAGTTTACCCGGTATAGGTCCTGAATATCCACGTATAAGTCTACCTATACTTCGCAAGCGTGTTGGTAGCACTAAACCACCACTGCTACCACTACCCAAATAATATATGCACGTTAAAGCAGCTCACACTGAGCACGAGTGTGCGGATGTACGTCTAACTGCGTATGGGAAACCAAGTATCCCTATGCCTATGTGCGTGTAAACATGGACGACCGTGTATAAGCGGGAACTTTCACTGAACATTATTAGATACGCGTCGGAATGCGACTACCGCAACGTGCAGTGCCGTAAGCCGCGTGCGGTTCCCTCGCTCGTTTCATCCCAGTGTTGCATAATCGATTCCGTACGACAAGGCCCTGCCTCCCCCCCCGCCCATATACTTACGATACTGGGTAATACTCGCTAATATGATATATAAATAATATACTTATGAAAATAGAGGAAAAATAATTTTTTGGAAATAAAATCTTCAAGACGCAGGACAATGATAATAATTTTTTTTTTTTTTATAATGAGGGACAAACGACATCCGGATTCTCGGTACGAGATCGGAGCGCCTGGGTTCTAATTGCGTTTTTATTTGAATAATTAAATTCCACGTCTGCCGCCTGTGACCCCTTAGGGTCATAAAGAGAGGAAAGTATAATCCATAAAGGGAAGGTACACCCTCTTGACATTATCCTGCGTCATCGTTGTAGGCAATCGTATTCATTTTAAATCCCCCCCCCCCACCCACCCACCACCTCCACTACCCACCGACCCCCTTTCATGTCGGCAAGCAAAAAAAAAACCTCGATTTAAAAAAAAATTTAAATATATTCATCCGCGCAACATTCTCATACGGTAAAAGAAAATATTTCCCGCAGCCAAAGCCACGGGAGATATTACATGGATGACGTATCCGTAATCCTAATGTCTCCATAATTTTCCATCTAATTGTAACGAGGATCAAATATACATATATGTGCGTGTTACGCGCCCACGTGGGGTAGACGAAATCAGAGAGTGAAATGACGTAACTTTGTTCGCCAAGCACAAAGTTGCTTGTAGAACGCAAGAAAATTTGGAATACAACGCTGCCAACGTATGAGACTGGCTACCCTGTTATAAGCCGCATTATACATGCTACCCGAGCAACTTTGTCTGTCCTTGCAGCCACGTAAGGTTTCGTGGGATGGATACACGTGTGCATATAGGTATAATCCTTATGGAATATGTGTGTATATATATATATATATGTATACAGTTAAAGAGATCACGCGATATGTCATACGATACGTCGTTCGAGAGCCGCATGTGTCAGGTTGTGTTCCTGAAGTTTTATACGAATTTCATTTTTATGGATCATCCAGATAGATCGATAAGCGATGACAATTTAGAAAGAGAGATCGACTGAGTATCTGATTTCGGATTGGTATTACGCGTAACATATTGATTACATAATAAAAATTAAAATTCTACTAAATTTGATCACGCATGTCGTACTCGCGACAAGTACCTTGAAAAAATTGAAATCTTACCCCGTGACTCATGCAAGGTGCAGCCAATGAGATATTTGACATTGGTGAGAATGACAGTCATCAATGACTTTCCAGGAAGAATAAATTATTACGTAAAACAGTGCTAGCTGTATATCGTTCCGGGAAGTACAGGTAGGAAGAGTCAATTGTCTTGAAGCAAAATAGAGAATTAATAAATATTGGGATCTCTTAGACGTACCTATGGGAAACGCTCCTTTTTTTTTCTTCTTCTTTTTTCCCCCCTTTATCTCTTTCCCCCTCCTTCCGCTCCTTGGAAGGATGTTTAATTAAGAATTACGCAAAAGCGTCGACCGACCTCGAATCCAGCAGTCCTGTCGAGAATCGACGACCGTAAAGGAGTTAAGCGATGCGCAGCCGATTCTTACGCTGAAAAGTCATATCGGTCACGATCCTCAGCCTAGCACAATGCAGTATATTAGCTAGTCTAGTGGCATAAATCAATATTTGAATAAGCCGAACAGTTATAGAAAGGAGCACGGGAAAGCAGCGTGACTTTGTATCGGCTGGTACCGGATCGCGCAAAGTCTCAAGTCGCGTCCACCAGTTTGGTTCGTTGCGTGGTTTAGCGTCGCGACGCCTATGAAAAGGCAAAATTAAAAGTGGATTATAAAAATTGCACAGAATATCTCACGACGACTCGTAGCTCGACGTTCTGTAGGTACGACTAAAAAAATGCGCATATTTTCCTTTGACGATCGTCAAAGGATAAATTCTTTTCCAAGGAGCATAGACATCTAACGTAACCTAAAATTACGTATACATAATCTATACCGTTGCTACTGCTGACTATACAGTACTTTGTTGGCTCGAGCGATTCTCGCAGATATTCTCTCGGAGCTCCTTTCGTCTTTTCCCGTAACGAGAGGAAGATTCCCCTGTTGTCGCCTTTGGCCAAATCCCAAGGATATTCCCTTGTTCCTGCGACAGTAAAACAACCCCGGATAGGACTCGATCTAGCCACGTCATTTGGTATCGGAATAGAATGCCTTTTATAGGACCGAACTATTTCCTAGTACGCGTAGGCCATTGCTTCCTTCGGTAAACGGGGACGGGAACGCGTCACGATCGATCGGTTGTTGCGGAGAATTCAGTATTTTTCTCTTTTGTCATTATTTTTCACAGTACGTCACATTGTGTGCAAAAAACCGCATACGACTGTCGTGAAAATATCGATGCGAGGTAAACGAGGGATAAAGTTTCATACGGAGACTGTACGACGCGTGACGATATGTAAATTTGAATTTTCTTTTTTTTCTTTTCAAAACGAATAGGGTATACGTTTGTGCAGGAAGCACCGTGAAAGGACCTTCGTATTTATAACTCCAGCAGGGAAGGCAAACTCGTTAAGCCGCTAATCGTCAAGGAAGCGCGAAGAAGATGTATATTAACGAATAACGCCAAGTCCGACGAGGACTTGGCCGAGCTGAGCGAACGATGCAGTTCATCGGAGCATAAATAGCATGGCGCGAGGAGAAAACCAGTGGAAATAAAAGTAACAGGAACAGAAGAAAGGCGCAGCACAAAGGAGTAACGTAGACAGATAACGCGAGGCAGAGCCGAGCGGTGGGAAAATGGATTTGCTTTGTGAAAATCGTGAGACGCCGACGATTTCTAACCGTGACGCTAATGGTTTTCGCAGACCCGACTTCTTTTCTTTTCTGTTATTTTTTTTTTCTTTTTTTTTTTGCGATCAACGACAATACCTCGCGAACAGACCTTTATGTACCTTTGACACCGTAGAAACAAATTAACGAGACCTGCTGACTATAAATAATCGTCGGGATCTTTTCTACGGTAGAGATGCATATACGTATGTATATACATACATAAATTCGTATTGCGCGTACGGTTTAGGAGATCGGCGTCGCGACGCCTTTTACATCAACGGAAGACTATTGGTCATCGGTGATAATAGTATACGATAGTGATACGAGGTTGGCTTTTGGTGACGTAATCGTGAACGCCCATCCGGCTTAACGAATATCTCAGGAATGACAGGTAGAATAATTTGTACGTCTCTTGGAAAGTTTTTCGAGGCTTTTCGAGAGTTTTCCTAAAATTTCAATGCAAACCGTTTCCCAGGGGGATTCGGGAACGGCGGACTGGGGAATAACGTTCGAGGAGCCATAGCGCACGAACAAGGTGGGCAGGAGGACTGGCTGGTATTGGAACACAGTGGAAGCGGTGCAGTTTTAATGCGAAAAGTTTAATAATATTAATGAAAGTAGTACACTAGGCCGCGGTGCATTTTTAAAGTGGAAACTTTAATAATGTCTCCTTCGTTTGCATTCCTCTCAATAAGAGCCGCTCGCAGAGACCCGGAGTGTTCGCGACGCCTCGAAACGTGTGACAGGGCGACGCCATGGAGATGCCTTTGAATTCTGTTTCATCCTACCCTTCTGCCTTCTCGCTCACGTTTCTTTTTTTCTCTTATATTTTTTTTTTTACTTCCATTTCCATCATTTATTTTCCTTCCATTTCTCTTTTACTTTCTCGTCCCATGGAAACCCGCCAGACGGACATTCAAATACATTCACGACGTAGAAAATTAAGCCGACGCGACGCATTCACCGTGGAGGCGGGAGACTTTGAATCAAATTAAGGAGGCCTTGATTTATATATATATATATATATGCATGTACATGGCTGTATTATTTATTACGTAACAATAGCCAATAGGCATGGATCGCATAACTACGCAATATCAAGTAATGAGATATTCGTCATTGCGATCCTTCGTCTCCTCTGGCGCCGGTGTTATCGTTAACGCCTCAGATAATTCTGTGGAATTTTCAATTTTAAATTATACAGACACTTCTACGGGTATACGATCTTCTTATATGAAACCGAGATGAATGGCTGGCACTGTAACATTTAACGCGAGTACTTATTTGCTGTTAAAAAAACGTTGAAATATATCGCGAAAAATAAATTAAAGAAATAGGCAGTTCAAATTTTTTTTTTTTTTTTTTTTTTGCGAAATATCGTTACAGTGGCTGCCGCGCAAAGAACATCGAGGTCGGACATATCGTTTATCGATACTCGAGCCGTCAAGTTAATTGGCAAAAACAAAAGGGTGGTAACAGATGATTACTAGTGTGCCCTGGGCATATTGTTCCTATTGTTACTTTAGTCTATGCTATTGTTAATAATTCCACGAAGAGGAAATACCTTCGCGCGTGAAATTTAAAATGGGAATAAAGTGACGAATAAACATCGTGAAAGTGATATTTACGTAAGATTTTTTCGCGCATAGGGATTCGCAGAAGTATTGAAAAGATTCGACTGAAAGAGGAGTTGCCGAATATAACGCGGGTATTGATTCTTGGTTACGATTCGTAAAAAGTGTCCCTGTGAACGTGGCGAAACGATTTAAATCAGCTGATACATGGTGGCAAATTTATGAAGGACGTGAAAAAGAAAAAAAAATTCCCCTTCGATTCGAAAAAAATATTCAAAATTCGCGTCTCTGACGTTTCGATCGAAACATCCTGACGTCGCGGTTCAAGGACTGACAAAGTGTTTTCACTGTCCCACGTGTCAGTGGGAAGCAAAGGCAATATCGGTAAGAGTAAATAACAGCCGGTAGACAAGGGTGCGAGTAGTACAAAAGGTAAAGGGTTGTGAATCATGTTGCGGCACGGAATGCAGTCAGCCCAGGGAAAAAAAAGAGAGACGGAGGAGATAAAAAGAAAGGATAGAGAAGTGGTATTAGAACGGAAGAAAAATAAAACAATATATATATATATATATATATATATATACTGTTGCAGAGATTGAGAAAGACACTACAGCTGTTATGTATTACAGTCTCAGTCAACCAGCTCCCATCCACCGCCTTCAGTCTGGGGGCGCGACTAAAACTTTTAGTGTCTTCTGATATACAATAACTGTACTGCATGTGTCACCGGCTTCAAGAAAGCCTGCTCACGTTTTGTACGGCACCCGGAGCGCATCCTTGGGTTAGCAAGCATAGCGAGGAGACACCGACATTATTACATTGCCGACACGACGTCACGCGAAAGCCCAGCTGTGTTGACTCGGGCGAATTACCCGGTGTGGATTACACAATTTTATAAAGACTCTACGCACCCTGAAGACTTTACGTAACGTTATAGAAGGATATATTTTAAAAAATTTGAATAAATGATCTAATCGTCCAAGATATATTGATAAGGAATGTTGATTCGATTATATTGATTAAATTATAATTGATGATTGATCAGATAATGAGACGCACGATAAAAATATTTTCATACTCTCGCCGGATGCTGTATGGATGCTGGATCCATGCATGGTCGGTAATAAATTTTTAAAATGCATAACTGTTATGAGACGCGTGAAATGTTCTTTTCTTTTCTTTTTTTTTTTTTTTTTTTTTTGATAAAAAATGAAAAAGACAAAGAAATGAAATTTCCATAAGCGTGATTATTTTTCTTTAACTTTGTGGTTCTTATACACCTGCTACGCCGCTGCCACACTTTGTCTCGTTCTTTATCCTGGTACATTCATTCCTAAGCTGATTACGCACACGAGCATTTCCGTCTAATTACCTGCTCGACCTAAATTCCGACCGATAAGATGCTACGCGGCAATTCTAAAGTGAAGTAGCCGGTGCCTTACCAAGAATCAGGACTAAACGGCAAGTATTAGAGAAAATCGTTCGCCATCCTCATCACGATCGACCATCTTGATCTCACTGGGACGTTACGGTAAGATCGTACGAGATGCACTTAGCTAATTGCATTTTATGGATCACCCTTAGGATCTCCTGCACGAGTTATGATCGGCAGGACGTAAATTCCCCGTGACAATCCTCGGGGGAATTTTGCTCTACGAGACTGTACCCATGGGTAATACCGATATCATAGTAAATGTCAAAGGGCAGGCTGATAGCAATTGAATAAATGAAAAATTATAATCAGAACGAATCGTCCAGCTATTTTCGAGATTCTAAATTATTTGGAGAAGTACATAATTTTCTCGAAATTTCTTTTTTTTTTTTTTCAAAATTTTACAAAGAAAACCCAAACCATGGGGTTGGATAAAGAGCACAGAGGCTAGGGCGTGGGCGGTTTACCTCGTATTTAGCCGTCATTATCAATTACGCATGACGGCTAATTTTACGTAATTACCAGGTAATAAATCAAACGGTCAGAATAATGGGGCCGTTCACGATGCTCGGTAATAGGAAAGTTACGTTAGTACATAACCTTGCATGTACCGAATTACATACTTTTTAATCGGCTTTTATATTTCTGATACGGAAACTGCGGCACGTGCGGGCAGCATGGCGCTTGCCTTATTAATTTCCACGACAATTAGCAGGTCGAGGTAAAACGTGGTCCAGGTTGTCCCAAGTACGCGGAAGACGGGTCTCCCCCTATACCTTTATGACGTCAACGCACTGCGCCCTAACGTTAGGTTAGGTCAATGACAAAAAGAGGGGGACACCAGTTAGAGTGGCAGTAAAGGCAGCAACTGATTCTTCGTTAAGGCGTTACAAGTGCATTGCCTTGTAGCTATTGGAATTTTAGTATGCGAAAAAAAATAAGGGGCATGTAAATATCTGACACTGGAGTACATACGTAGGTTATACACATATATATACATATATACTTTAGATAGAGTAGCTTTATGACGTAAGGTACATAATCGTATTCGCATGGCTGTACAGAGGTGAAACAGCAGCTAGACCGAAATGCATCTTTCCTCAATGGAAAGGACCTGTAGGATTACACCTGTCGGTGACGCGCTGGACCATCTCGGAGGCTGTAAATTATTTTACGTCGCGTCTCGGCAATGCTTGATCTGACGATACGCGGCTTTCCTTAGAGTCTTATGTGATAGAATATCACGCATGTGTATATATACATATATTTATGACTATAGTTCATCCCTGTGATGTCGATACGCGGGAACCGAGAACGAGAGCAAAGAGAAATACAAGAAAAATAAATAAAAGATCAGGTAGAGGACCATTGCATGATAAAATCTTATCTCTTATTCACTCATTCATCTTTTTTCATTTTTTTCTGCTTTTTCTATCTTTCAGTTATTCCGTACCCCATCCTCGAGCTTTGAGCTTGTTACTTTATCGTCAACAGTAATATCCAAAGCTACCATAAACCGTTTACTCCCCTGTTGTATAAAGAAAGTTCCTTTAATTTTTCGTTTACTCTCTCTCTCTCTCTCTCTCTCTCTCATTTAAGACCGTCTCCCTTCGTAATGAACGTACCGTACCAATGCACCCAGCGTTCGTTCAATTAATAAGTGTATACGTGCAGGAAAAGTTATGTACCTTACGATTATGCCATAAAGTCCTGGTAGAAGAATGAATGGTCATTTTGATCCCAGGACACGAGCATTTCCATAGGTATTTTAAAATATTATCACTGTACCGGATAACATGCTTAAAACTGCGACACGTACACGGGGCTAAATCGGCAGGATATTCGATCATGTCAAACTACGGATTTTCTATAGTGGCAACTACGTGTACATATACCGACATACCGTATATCCTATATAAAAGGATATAGCCGACACTCTGGTTCTGGATGCTCACTAGTGGATTTACGATGCTGACCGTGCACGTGATACGAGCCAGCACTTTCAATTTCTAAGCTGCCGTTGTATCCGAGGACATAAAAAGATACCCAGTCATAAAGGACTACGACGGACTATACGCTCGAAAGCATAAGCTCGAGCAATTTGAATACCTGAATGCGGCAACGATGTGTATTGACAATAGGAAAAGAAAAAGAAACAAAAAAAAAATGTAGTACGTACTTAAGAATAATAATAAAACATACAGATTTGAGAAATTTCTCGCAGACAAGTATGTCACGTGTGTCATTATTATTATTAATTCAACGCGATTGCACGTGCGTGACATGCGTGATTATTGTTCCATTTTTTTTTTCCTTTTTCGTCAGACTTACACACGTGTTCGTTTTCGAGTATGAATCAGTGCACGTGATTAATGTCACAGGAAGCGAAGGAGCGTCAGTTTGAATTATCGCGTCTTAATCTAAATTGCACTTCCACGAAATCCTTGTTACGATTGCGCAATAATTGTGAATCCCAGTGACACTCTTTATCGTTTGTATTGAATGTCACGTGGGACGGGTGGCGGGTTCGTGCTTTAGTTTCTAATAACGTCGATTGCGACTTCGGCAGGTTGTAGGATCGCGTTCTATACGAAGGGACAGCAGCCTCGATATGGTTTCGCGTTATAAGAATTACGATCGCAGACCGGTTCTTCCTTATGTTCGGGAATTGCACTTTCTTGGCAACTGCTAGTCGCTTGGCACCACTTTCTGGTTAGTCTCTACGTGCAGCGCGGTACGTGCATTAAGATTGAACAATCGGTTGCGCAATCACTGTTCAAGCTGAAAATACAAGAAAATTTGGAAGTTGCCTGTTGTGTGA
This sequence comes from Trachelus iudaicus, assembly GCA_030142595.1. NCBI lineage: Eukaryota > Metazoa > Arthropoda > Insecta > Hymenoptera > Cephidae > Trachelus > Trachelus iudaicus. The sequence continues at coordinate 281,443 of JARQTH010000656.1, forward strand.
TACGATAATAGACGCATAAAGGTGTAAAAATAAAAATGATATTAATTCACGAAAATCAATATACAATCCCAGAGCGCGATCAGGCATACCAACAATAGCAACAGGCTCGATCACAGGGATACATGGGAATATATACAGGAGAGCACAGAGAGACCGATAAGGGCAATAAGCAATATACGATCGGCAATCGATAGCCAATATATAGTAACGCAATGAGTAGATACCACTCAGCAATAGGAAGTGTCTTTTCCAATCTGAGTTCCTGGGACTCACTATACTCGACTGGAATGTCGAGTGTTCTGGCTTGAGACTCACGTGCTCTTTTGCTGCTGCACATGACGTCGCTTCGTGTGCGCGATTGCCCAATGCTTAATGCGACTTGGAGAACCTGGCAATTTGTGGTAAATCACTTCCCTCTGTCTCTTCCCTCCCATCGTCTTTACTCTCGATCTTTCCTTCTCTTGCCAACTTCTTCTCGTTCTATATCAATTTCTCTCTCTCTCTCTCTCTCTCTCTCTCTCTCTCTCTCTCTCCTACATATAAGTACGTCCCTCCCTCTCCATACACCCAACACAACTATCGTCCTTCTTCATTCTCCCTTTCCAACCTGTCCAACGATCCCAACACGTCTTACGTAAGAGATTCCCTTGCTCGCCTACTTGCTCGTTCACTCGCCGAGCTCGCACATTCGCCCGAGTAGCTGCCATTACCATGTTTCTCTAACCGATAGACACCATCGCCCATTATCTTACTCGATTGACAGTGCGATATCAACTTTCACGCGTGGATGCCTCCGTGTAGCTCGGACGTTCTCTTGAAAATTACCGCGACACCTCCGAGCGAGGTGTCTGATGAATTTCCAGGAATTACGTCAAATTACAAAAAAAAAAATTACATATATATATATATGATAATATTATCACAGCGCAAATCAACAGGAGTGACCATTCGGCGTATCACTGACGAATGACTGATAAATTTCCCGTAACCTATTGGCCATGATTTAACAAAACAAAATTTTGCAAATTAGCATTCAATTATTGACAGGTAGCGCGGCCGATTGAATGACAATTATTTTTAATCAATTAAAAAATTCACGTTACTCGCAGGACGCCTCATCGATATCGAATAATGAAATAACGTTATTTCACCATATTACGCACAATCCCGTTACTCCGCGTCTTTTATAAACCCACCGGAAAGCAAATACGCTCCCGATGCTCCTTCGTTTATCCTGATACGAAAATGGAAGCTGGTTTACCGCGCGTATACACGTATCCACGATGGCTATATATGTCCTCACCTTCTAGAAGCAGCCACACCTCGCGATATCAAGTTCCTTTGCGCGAAGCATCTCGCTGACATTTCTCGCGAATTAGTTGGCTGCCGACTACCCGAGCCAGAGACGCCGACGTTGAACTTTACCTTTCATCGAGTGAGCGACGGAGCACTGAATTCGCAGCGACGTTAACGATACGTCGGGCTTCTACGATAATAATAACAGCAACGGCAACCAAGCTCGATTCTTCTCCAACGTACGCAATATCGTTTACACACACGTCAGACCAATAGCCAATTTACATTCACGCCAGAACAATAGCAAGCTCCGATACCAATTTCCACGAAGAAGGAAAAAAGGTAGCCGTGAAACTCCATATCCTTCGCTTGGTCCCTGGGCAAATCAAAACACGTGAGATTCGGCCACGAATTGTCTGGACCAGTGACGATTGCAACCAGAAAAGGTTTAAAGTTAGTCATCGCGAAATAAAGTATCACGCCGAACCTTGGACAGTCCGTTTAAATAAAAGGAGCAATGGGACTATGGGAATACGGTGGGAGGGTGGAGGAAATGGGATATATATATATATATATACACATCTTGCCCACCGAAAAAAAGGACCTTGATAGTTTTAGCCAGTCCAAAAACAGTGCTAACATGATTTACATTGCGTGAAGATTATTTTGTCCGTGCGTGTATGTATATATACATATATCATCTGGATAAACCACTTTGGAACGTATATCAGACATATTTCGACTTTACTGCGTGGCGCACCGTCACGATTTATGTACGTAGCCATTATTATGATTTCCATATGCTATCCTTTATGTCGAGCCCATTATGTCGATCTACGTGGCTTGCGGTCGCTAATTGGTACGGAGGAAGGTGACGACTTGGAATTTCATTGGACGCTATTTATTTCCCAATGGACGCCAATAGATTCCGGTACAGATTATCAATGAGATTTAACGCTTTGGTTATACAGGCCTGATCGTGCATTCGATGCTCGGGACTTTATCGTAATTTACGGATATGATGATTGCCGTTATTATTATCACTATTGATTATTAATATCGTGGTCCCGTTCGGGTTCCGTTCGAACGTGAGCGAAGATAAAGAATTCATCAGGATACGTTGAGTTTATATACAATACATACGATCGTTTCCTATTGGTTTCCTATCCTATGTCGGCCGATCAAACGAAGCCTTGGATCGCGTGATCCGCGGATGTCTAATCAATAATACTATTAAGAGATACGCCGAAGCAGTGTCATATGTACATAAACATATGGGTACGACATAATTGTATTTCATGCATAATACTGCAGGTACCTGCTGCAGGTACCTATTACCGACGCAAACAGGCTTGCATTTATTATGCAATCCTGCGTCCTGTACACCGTGGACGCTCGGCGTCGTCTCGCCGGCACCAAAGTCAAAGGGAATTGCAGTGCGACGTAGGTGCCAACGAGGCTCCCAAAGCGTCGGCACTTTGCGACGTCGTGAAATATCGCAATTTCACTAGAACGTATTTAGCGATTCGCACCTGCTTTGGCTGTCGTGTAGAACAGAGCGACGGAATAGTCAGCGAGCTGTGTATGCTAATCGAATCAGACTCCGAGCTCGTGGGAAAATTCGATTGAGTCAATGATATACCGGGTACAGCCTATAATATTAGAAAGAAAGAAAAAAAATGTATACGGTACGATGATGTGTTATCTCGCTATCGTATGTGTAAAATGTAATATCGATGGATGGAAAAAAATGTTTCTAATAAAAAAAAAATTAATGAAACTTTATACGATCAGCCGAACATCAGTTTCCACGTATGACGATTACAATTGTCACGCCTTCTTTATGCACGCGGGCACGAAGAATCGTCTAGGAATAATCTAACCGAGAATTACGAATGGAGGGAAAAGGAGGATGATAATTCACGTTGGAAGCTGCGGCCACGGGCTGCGGCAACTCATTAAGACAAGGACGTACATCCTTATTACTACAGGCGGGGCCTATAAAGGGTAACATCCTTGAAGACGAGCGCATAAGACATACCACACACGGTACCGGCCACATCGCGCATGTGGGTTTTGATCTTGTGCGAAGTAAAAAAAAAAGTCAAGCTTCATGCAGTTAAATAGGGTTTCGGTACGTCAGCCAATTCTTCACGGTACACGTGCATCCCTTTTTACTCGTTATAAATCATCTTGCATACAATGGGGACGCTGCGGCTCGAAACCTCGCGGATTTTAAGCAACGCGCCACTCCCACGTGCGCGGACTCGCGCTTTATTGTTACTTCTTGGGTATCTTTAGTTTTATTTATTTATTCAGACTCCTGTCGGCCAGGCAGGCCCATGGACCGTATGGATCCATTCCGAGAAGCAAGAGGCACGTTAATGGCACGAATTCCCGGAATTGCTATCGATCTAAGAGGAAATCTGTACTGATATATATATATATATATATATATATACATATTGTTATACACGATATTCACGCGAGATGGATATAACGGGTGTCGGTTAAGATGCATTTAATTTTACACAAACCTCGTTCAGTCAAGTAGGTACACGTAGTTACGTAATTAGACAAGTAGATGGGTTAGGTTAGGCTCTCGTGGTCTGGCTCGAGTGCCGGTATACATACCTATAGATATACGAAAGGGCAAATATGTGGTACGATTTTACACGGTAGCTGTACCCGATATTTTGTATCCGTATGAGAAAAAAAAAAAAAAAAAAAAAAGTAGACGAACGAGGTGTTTTATGGACGCGGCGAAAAAAGAATGTATTATGATACCCCCATACCGACTCGGACGCCGCGTGTATCCCGATGAAGAAAAAGATATTTACAGGCGCGGCACGAGTGGCCGTGGCGGCCCGATGGGCCTCCTTCAATTTCGCACTCGCCCAGGGAAATACATCGCGCAGCCCACGTTGGATACGTATCTACTAAAGTTAAATATTATTCTTCCGGGCATCTTGCGGAACTAATAAAATTTCGCGGTTAGCTTCCGCGCATTAGTTAAATTATCATTCGTTTCCCGTTTTCACGCTAAAGGAGATGATTACACGATTTCACGCGTGATACGTGACACTCTGTTATCGCGTAACGAAGAAACGTTGCTATCCGAAGAAATGTTATTTTTGGATAAAATTTTGAAAATTTCTTTAATCAACGCAACTATCTCGTTATTGCGCAATGTCAATGGACATGGGAGCATCGTAATTGCTGTTCGATGCTTTCAGACCAAGAGAAAGGAGTCGGAGATGCATCTTGGTAAGTACTTTGTCACAGGACGTAAAGTGGATGCTGGGATGTAATAGTAGAGGAAATAGTTGAGATGAGCGGAGAATAATGAAACTCGAAGGGTATACCGGAGTCTGGTACGTGTGTATAGTTGTGAAAAGTTGAAGGAGTTACGTTTGAGGATGAAAGGCGGAAATGAGGATGAAAAATACAAGAGCAAGAGCTGATAGTGTAACTAGATCGCTTGGGATGCTGAGGTAATGACACAGTGGAAAAATCAGGATGGAAGAACGGTTTGACCTGAATTCGCCGTGGGTACAAAGTATTATTTGCTGGATGCTGCAAGAGTGTCTTACCACTTGGGGAAAGCGGAGCTGTCATCATTTGTTCTGATCTTCTCAATGACGAGTGATTTATTCGATACGCGAATCGCACGACCCAAATCCTAACTTGAGCTCGCAATTGATGATGACAGAATATATATATATATATATATATATATAGACATAGTATATATAAAATCATAGGACCTAATCTAGCGTACTTTTAACGGAAGCAGCTTATCAAGAGTAGAGTCACCCGGTAGCGTGTTACGTTAAAGTAACGTGTACGGGGTGTCTCAATTTATTTTTCAGCAAAACCATCATTTTGCGAAAGGAAATTACAAAATTTAGTATATTACCCATCAAGTTATATATATATATATATATATATATTTACTGCAGCGTGTATTAAATAAACTTTGCGCCTTCCACAAAATTTTTAATTGGCTAATTAAACTGTTACGAACGTTCAAGCTTTCTTTTTTGCTTTCTTTTAAAAAATCCGAGCGTTACGTAATCCATAAAAATTATCGACCCAAAGTTTTTCGGTCCATCTCGAAATATCTTTCTTGTGTCCTCGGCAACGTTAATAATCGATTATCACGATAGCCGTCCCATTACAATTAATAAGGATTGAGTATCCCTGAATGGTCCATTTAACGTGAACGATAAGATCATACCAATTAACTCTCGAGAATTCGTTTCTCCTCTTGGTACACGAGACACCCTCGAGTTAAGTTCTTTCTAGGGCAGAGCTCAGGGTAGACCTCGAAGAGGGATTTTTTAAGGGCAGTAAAATGGAACGGGAGTTAACAACGTCTGGACAAAATATAAGGGTTCCTGTCGCCCATTCACCTACAAGTAAATGCCTTAACTGCCAAAAAGGCAGACTATAAAAATTCATTTAATACGTCGATCCATCGAGGCGAAAACTACCCTAATTAAAAAAAAAAAAAACCTAAACGGTGGACGAAGATCAATGCCTAAAAATTAAGTTTCGAATGGCATAACGTAAGGGTACCTTTCAATTACTGGTTCGCATCGGGGGTTGAAACGTATCCACCCTGTAGAGATAATTAATTAAAACGTCCAGGTGCTCGCAGCACTAAACCCTAACAAGTTAAACTGCCGAGGGGACAGTTTTATTTTTATAGTCAAACACCCACCAGGTACATAAGGGTAGTTCGAGTGTTTTCCCGGCACACCATAAAACCCGTTAAAAAATAAAATTCAAACGCATTCCAGTATGACTCGGGACATTATTTTTTTTTAAGAAAATTAACATGCATGTGAAATGGTCATTATTTTTATTTTATTACCCTCCCTATCCCTTGTCTGTAACAGTGTACCTATATGCACATTCGTACAGGATCGTAACACGAGGTAGTAAAATGTTCTCGAGAATGAAAAGGGTTTACCGTTTACCCCATCGATGCTGCGTTACACGTTCGAACGGTTTGGGGCAAATATTCGGGCATGAAAGCGACCAACGCTCCGTTAGCTTCTCCAGCCTCAATCCGGAAGGTCCCCTCGCGCAGCAGTATGGTAATACTTTTTCGAAAATATTTCGCCGCGGAGCAAAAGAGCTCCAGCCTATCCAGAAAAATGGACCAGTTCCTGTGAATAATATAGAGATCGGACGAGAGGAAGCTTCGTATGAGTTGTGTAACCACGCATCGAACCTGATTAGCCATGGTCATGAACCATCCCCTAAATCCCAGAGAAGCGTCTTAGACGGGATCAGGCTATCTAATGTTTATCAAAGAAGTGGAAAGAAGGTCCAGGAGGGCACAGCCTCTTCCTGTAGCCCTTACGTAGAGGATTGACGAAAAATCTTCGCGTGCTACCATTGACTGTACGGTGACTGGTCGCTCGTACGAAATTCGAGAGGACACAGGTAAGATGATCGAGTTACTGTGTATAAGTGGTAAGGGTGCTTGGGATATCCTGTTACGTTCATCGATGAACTCCGTTGCTCTCTTGCGTCATCTTCCGGTTGATATTTCCTTCCTGGTAGGTATATTGCCTAGACAGGTTCCTATGCGCCCAGAAGATATCGTGTTCGTGGTTTGAAGATTGAGAAAAAAAGTCAATAAAAAAAGAAAAAGAAAAGTATTCATTCTAAGACTTCGATAAAGCATCGATACTTTGAGTCCGATGTATCGATAGGTTATCATTGGTTGCGCGCTGTCGTCCTGGCTTGTTATCGATCTGACCATGTTATCGGTTATTGAATTTTACAATTTTCAAAGATCGATCGCGTCGTCCTCGAAAATTTCAGTAGGAGCCGTGCTTGCGAGTGATATTTTCGCGTAAATGGCGATGCGCCGTTATCCGTGGTGCATCGGGGCTAGTTTACAAGCACCACGATTTCGATCGAGGCGGTGAATACGATGCGACGCCGGCAAAGGCATCGCTACGAAAAAAATGCATAGGAGTCGAGTGGATTTTCAAAATGACATGGAGAAGTGCATAGAGATTGATCGCAAAATTGCAGCCTCTTCCTAATGTCCGACGGAGCTCGACGTTCGTCGGTGCGTTACGTAAATCGCGGGCAGTCGACTGAGCGAATATTTTCGGTGGAAGAAATTCTTTAAAACGAATACAAAAAAAAAAAATAATTCTAGCCGTGCATTTTCACGAGCAACCAGATTCAGGGAAAAAAAATGCACGCCACGTGAAACCTATTGTCTAATTAATCACACATTCGCACAAAAGAACCAAAGGGCAAATTCGCAATGAAAAAATTCGCTCGAATGCCGCGACTAAAAAACGTACAGCCATTTATATCGGCATGCACCATATATGATTTATCTACGAAATCACATACTTTGCGAAATACATTCGATTTTACGTGAAATAAATTTCTTTTTCGTGTCACTCGGTCCACACGTGTTTCACCATACGTCATAAGAAATAGTCGATCAATCGATTCACCGTGGAATTGTAAAATTGGAGATTACTCAAGGAGAAACGTAATTATCGTAAAAACGAAGTCGAGTGAAACGGCATGAAGATGCTTAATATATATGGTAATTTTTTTTGCTGGAAAATTGATAATATCACACGCCCGGGGAATCTCGATGAATTCTAACCATACATAGTGATACGTCCTCCCACCCTTGACTCGATAGTTGTGGAAGAACGTTACGCGTCGTGAAAAAAGACGATTTATAATTTTTTATTTGACTGTCATACCAACGAAAAACGCGACAAATTAACATATCGTGTCGTTTCTCAGAAAAAAAAAAACGGTAGCTAGTTCTTTCACGTTCAAATAGAAAGAACAGAAATGGATAGGCGAGAGTCCGTGATATATAGTATATATATATATATATATATATATATATATCTTCTCACATAATTGTGCCGTTTTACGAGCTATTCGGTCAATATTTGATATTACCAAGAATTTCGTATAACACGTATGATTCTCTCTAGAAGAGTATCTCTCTCTATATATATATATATATATATATATATATATATATATATATATATACACATACATACAGAGACTCTTATTGCCAACTTTTCTACCGGTGTGTTTATCGCGGCAATAGATATCGTAAGCGGCCGATTAACGTCACGCTGGAGTTAATTAAAAATTGTAGAAAGGTACGACTGCCGACGGGTTATAACGATAGTCGTATATTAAATATAATACCCAATATATATATATATATATTATGCTATCGTAATTGTTGCTAGTCGACAGGGAATATATAGAATCCTATACCCGTTATATATTCATAACGCAGGACATATTTACGTACGCTAGAAGTATTTGAAAAATTCAAATAACAGCAACGGCTGGGTCTGCGAATCGACGATATCGATCTGTTCGGATGGTAAAAAAATGTGGATAAAGAAAAGAAAAAAAAAAAAAAAAGAAAGGGTGAGAAGAGAATTAGGAAAATGCTCGTGGTCCCCCCCGGAGGTTATCGAACAGCTTTTATATATCACTATTCACATATTCAATGGGTCCCGAGAGAAGGAATTTGTCATTTTATTACCTTCGCTTTTATCTCTTCGAGCAGCCGCCATTCTTTCGATTTATGGGGATTTTAAGCGCATCGAGACGCCACCTTTCCTTGCACTTAGAATCTATCGGTTATCTAGCCGTCATATTCTAAAGAGGCCCATTCGCTCTATGTGTATATATATATATACCTGCGCACGTACTTCGTAAGAGCCAAATTTAATATTGCTTACGACGATATTCACGGGAAACACGTAAATAATATAAATGCGCAATTATAAGATATATTTATAACACAAGATATATCAATTTTGACATCTACAAGACAGATTTACGATTTTTACGGTTAACCCGATATTACCGGTCTACGTAGGAGACACACGTTAATGTCTCAATTGACGTACGTAGTACCCGGGCGTTATTGTGTACAACGCGTTACCGTGTTCATTCGCAATACTTTTTTCTTATTTTCGCATATCCAACAGTCATTTATCCTGGCAACGTTAATACGAACACGTTTCTCGTTTGCGACGAGCCACTCCGGGCTCCTTCTTCACGCTTTACATCAGCCAGTAAATTCAAGGAGTCGCGCCATTTGTTTCCGACGCCGCTTCCGCATAAAACACCTACACCGGCCACTCTTCCTCGGTGCAATCGCAGAAAGCACGAGAGCGCTTACTTAATGGCTTACGTAATCGTGAGATTTAAATGGTACATTGCTACTAACTCACCGACGGCTACGTCTTCGGTACTCGAGCGAACAGAAGATATTCAGTCGGGGGGGGGGGGGGGGGGGGGGGGGGTGTG
>JARQTH010000656.1:291097-378065 GCA_030142595.1 Trachelus iudaicus
CCCCCCCCCCCCCCCCCCCCCGCCCCCCCCCCCCCCCCCCCCCCCCCCCCCCCCCCCCCCCCCCCCCCCCCCCCCGAGCGGTTTGACTCTATGAGATGAGCGAAGATGAAGTATAGCAATAATAATAATAATTAGCAGTAATAAGAATTAATTAACGTGGCAAAGTAGATATCTCGTTTGATACGTGCTCACTGCGTAATGTTAACGTGACATTTTTTAATGCATGACATTTTTCGAGCGAAGGCTATGGGGAACGTTATGCTAATTAAAATGATGCGGAGAGAAACTTTTTTTTTTTAACCCGACGCGACCTTCGTTCAATTTTTTAAAATATACATCGGCAGAGTGCGTGACACGTGGATCATTGCAAGATTACGATAACAGTCTATGTCGTCACGGGACTCGGGCAAGGGGTCGCCCAACAGACAATTGTGAGATACATAAATCTAATTTGCCTTGGTTACTTCGCTCGCAGGATTCAAGTTGAAGTCCCGTTTTTCTTGTGCGTCAATTTTGGGAATCTCGTGCCTTCTCACTTGAGATTAATCGTTACGCAATATCGCACGGGCTGTTTCGAGAATATGCTGATGATACGTGGCCGTTCACGATGGGACAGTTGGGTATATAATTAATATTTTTAATTAATACGCGATTGTCTGATTTATTATGGTAATCTGGAAATTTAATTTTATAAAATACCCTTTATAAAAGATTCATTGAATTTTAACGAAGTCACGTTCACATTGCTCGTAAGATTTTTTTGTTTTGTTTATACGTCATCCTAGAGAATTGAATTGTTACGCGACTTGTATATATGCATGTGTGCATACAGATCACGTATGGCGTATATCAGATTGATTGAGTAGCGTGTATGGTATAGCTGTGTTATATATCTATCCTTGGTTTAATTTAATATTCAAAATGCCCGGCAGCGAGCGAGGCGTTGGGAAACGTCCTTAATAGCCGAAACTTCGAAACTGTCATTAAAACTTAGGTTAAAACTATAGTCCGACCCACCAAAGTTCCTCCAATATGAATCTTGTTATCCGATACCACTCAGTGCCGTGCTTCGTTCAGGGACGCCTAACCGGAGGCGAGTGTAGCGATAATTCGTATGAGTGAAAAGTGAAACGAACTTTTAAGGAACGCATAAAAGAAATGGAGAACAGAAGTAAAAGCGGACGACAAAATTTGCTAATTGATGCCTGCCGTACGACCGACACTTACGCGATAAAAAAAAAAAAACAATAACAAGATATATCGATAATCGATCGCACGAAAAAAAAAATTGATCGATCGGATTACTTTGTACCATATACGTTCCATAAACTCACAGGCAACGCATAGTCAATGCTAAATATCAGCGGGTGAATAAAAATGCTAAATCATCGAATCACCGTGTACAATCTCTGATCCATAATTTTCGAAGACCGATCGCAGTCCATGAACTTTCTAAGAAGACTGTCCTAAGATATAAAAGTTCCTAATTAATAACGGGCGTGTAATATGCGTTCGCGTATCCGACCTTCCACAAAATTTCATGAAATGTCATACGACTTTCGCAAAATTAAGTAACTCAGCTGTCCCGTCAGGAATCTTTCAGAATATTCATTAAGGTACAGTGCACAAAAATTATGCAATAAATACAGACGGGATGTGCCCGAACTGGCATATTAACGCGAACCGTGATATTTCGTTAGAGCCGAACCGTCGCATTCCGTAGTGAAGCCGCCCTGGAACCGCGAGCGATTAATTATCGAGATATTTCGCGTTAGATGCACGTCTGTGGTTAGCATGTGCATTGCGATGCAATAGCCGCGGTATCGAATGTGCATTCACACGCTCCCGCTATAGTAGGCCCTGTGTATTCTATACGTTTATAATATATAGGCTATACTACCCCAATGCTCCTTTTGTCACCCTGATGGGACATGCAAGTCAAATGTAATACCGTATGCACCGAAAATGTAAATGATAAGAAATTTTAACCGAGAGGAAAATATATTTTCATCGATTTCCATAAAATTAAAGGATTATTCGAACGAGGAACGTGATTCTTTATTAAAAATGAAATAACCTTCGCCTCCTGATAATAAAAAGAAATTCCAGGTATAAGGTTACTCGTAACAAATGCACCGACCCGAAGGCGGTTTTCAACGATGAAAATCAAATGGACGGGCAAAACTTCAAGTAGCACGTTTGTCGTGAAACATCCTGTATGATAATTATTATTTATCCGGTCTATAGTGACCCGGCATTTTTTTTCTATTAGATTGCATAACATCGCACACGCACATCTACCGCTGGGTATTCCGTGACGTAAGCTACCTGAAGTATGTGACGTGAAAACCAGACTCGCGAACTCGTGTAATATGAAAAGCGCTAACCCGCGTGGATTTGCAACTGGCGCAGGTAAAATATACTTGGTATGGTAATTCGAAAAATGGTGTACGCGTACACCGAGAAAGGGAATCGGCGAAATTGGTCCAGAGTCGCTGGCAGAGAGCTAAGTTTATTTTTTGCTAATTTAATGAATACGACAAGGGTTCCGAGATTTAATATCCTGCTGCGAACTGCTCTCGATCGCTTAGATGTAAACATGACGCTTAGATCAAACCGTTATACAATTTGAATAAATTATATTTTTTCATTGATTCTCTGGATTCTAATAGGCTTGTTAATTTATGTTACTTCTCTCGAGAGGGAGTTCGATTTACGATATGTTGGAAAGTCAATAAAAAAAAGAAAACTAAACTTTGAATTCAAACGTAAAGCTTTCCTTAGTAATCGTATCGGAGTACAAAGTAAAATTGTGATTTGCAAGTAGAACTTGGTAATATTATGTTTGAGGAGTGCTTAGAAAGGGGAAAAAACAAAAAAAATTGATAAAGCCATTCGGCAAAGTTTTTTACGTTGCAAAAGTTCCGTTTCGTTTATGTATACAGGGGGAATAAAATTCCGTAATTACCGTAGGTGGAAGTAGACCGAGGTAATAAATCTACGGCATTAAAAGAAAGTCTTGGAAACCGATAAGACATCCTTTACGAAGCATACGGTCTAGTGCAACATGAAATTTGACTGATTCAAATATTTTAATAATTTTCCAGAAACACGTAATCCTGAAAATTCGCAATTCCAGAATGCTCATTAGATTCGGAGCATGGAAAATGATGTTTTTCGTAAAAAAAAAAAAAAAAAAAAAAAAATTTAAACTTCGTTCCCGTTCGTAACAAAATTCACGTGAAAATAAATGAACAAAAGTACTGTATGATTTTGCTTCTCGCGATATCCTTATAATCTAAGACTGCTCATTTTATATACTCCTACATATACGTACATAGGCGGCTTGTTAAATCCTACATAATTTGGCATCCAATAGTTTTAATGGAATTATAAATTGCGCGTTGCACAAAGGCCGAAAGAACAGAAAAGCGACAGCAGCGCCACTCGCGTAAAAAAAAAAGAAAAAAAAAAAGAAGAAAAATTGCACAGCAGCTTCAGTATTTCCTCGATCAATAGCGATTGCTGTTTTTACATAGCTACCTCTTTATTCGCTCTATGAGGCACCAAAAGCTTTGTGCCACGAAGTAAAAGCATAATCCTTCACTTCCCCCTTATTGCCAGGAGAGCCTTTATCGCAGGAAAAAAAAGAAAGAGTCAAGCTGTAATCCGCCTCAAACAACTTTCGAATACCAAAAATTGGAAATTACGTAAAATACGAAAAAAAAAAAAAAAAAAAAAATTCCCCCCAAAAATAAATGACAATTATTCCATGTGAAAATAATCGTAAGAAGTAAACGTCAATCAAAGCGAACGATCGACAAAGTCTAATCTGACAGCCAAGAAGCATACGTAAATCCACACCATATCGATAAATAATGAATCATTATTTGATCATCACCAATGATCGTTAACAACCCAAAGTACATCACGTAGATCCCGGTACTATACGCAGATTTGATGAGTATTAAAAGATTACGATTATCGAGCAATAAAATTATAATATTCAATCGCTTTGACAGCCGCACAATGATAACGAAATATTCATTGAATAACACGAGAAACGTAACGCGTTACAGTAGGCTATTTCCGAGCTAATGATAATTGATAATCGTAATCGTAGAAACGTCGCACCCAATACACTGCCAGCAAATCCAATACGCTGCCAGCAAATATGGTCGACTGTGGCAATGCACACGGCGAACCGATATTCAGAAAGCGAAATGTCAAGCACACACGATTACGACCTATAATTATCCCGAACTGACGTTATACGGCACGAGAGGAATGCATTTGCAGCTGCAACGTGGTTCCTTCAACGATTGAGACCCCTTCGACTCGTTCGTAGAATCAGCACATCCTTCGGAAGATGCTAACGGCAATGATACACACGCAGGACTCCCGGCAGATGCGTTATCACGGCAAGCGATTACAGATATGGACTTTTTCAAAATGACGTATATCATCGATCAGCGCATTAACGTGTAATTATTGTACGGCAGATAAACCTCCATATGACTAATATATGCAATTAAACTGCACTTAATGTGCACTGCTTCCACTGACGCTCGGACGTATGGATAAGGGACGCAAGAATCGTTGACAGATTTAATTGATACATTCGGATGTGAGTCATTATTATTACGTAACAGCTCGGAGAGTCTGATCGAAGATTAATTATAATGAGCTTGCTCCTGGTCGATCTTCTTCTTTTTTTTTTTTTTTTTTTTTTTCAATCAATGATTGCTCATTAGGAGAAAGGAAAATATTCACGGAGCAACGGACTCGCGTCTATTTATCATTCTTGATGACACAGATCGTCAATTCTATGTTTGTCAGATGAATTCAATGGTTATGCCTCAAAATGGTCCAAACGTTCGGCATCGGTAAGGAAGCTGATTTCAAGTGTCATAAGGGTAAAGGAATGATACATACAGGAGATGATTTTGCAACTTGTCTCTGTTTGGCAAAGAGTCTGCAGAACTGAGAGGTATCTATATACAATATACAATATATATATATATATATATATATACACGCACACCAGTGAATAAACGATTTCGCGAAATCCACATTGGAATTTTTACGAATGAGAAAGTCTTGCCGATATGCCGTCCGGAGTCTGATTTCGCAATTGGCGATCTTACGCTACCAGCAGGGCAATGCCTTCGTCGTTACATTGCACTGCAGGGATTGTCGTTCGCCAAGTGTAGCCAAGCGATTACGCTGTTACGCGATTAAGCCCAGACAATCAATTCGCGATACGTTACGTTCGATTGGCCTGTCGCGTGAATACAAAATGGAATATGTAATCCGAGCAGGTGTTTCAGGCTGTAAATAATAGAAACTGAACACGTTACGTGCTACGTCTGCATATGTATTATATATACACAGATATATATATATATACACACGCGCACACGCGCAGAAGAATGTGAACGTAAAATAAAATTGGATATCGACGTGCGACGAGTTGCGTAAGTGGCAGATAGTAATAATTAATTGAAAGGACAAGGGACAATGAACAAAGCCAGAGCCTGTCCGTTGGTTTGAAGGCCGACGTCATTTTCAATTTTTTTTTTTTTTTTTTTTTTTTTTTTGTTACCATCCATAAGGATAAACGCGTTATTCTTTATACGAGAATTGATCTGTTAGGGTATTATCGGGAGTTCGCTAAATGAACGAGTAAAATTTATTCTCAGTCCGTGTAAGCCGCTAAATCAATTAGCGTCATTGTACGTTAAAACGCGAAGGTTGAATGGTTTTGGTTATTGAGGAGAAATTGAATAAAAAAAAAATTATAATATTAAATTTTATTACGGCTTCGACTTAAAAGAGTCTGTCACGTGTTCCTTGGTACGGCTGCTCGAGGACTTTAACGAGATAGCTTGAGGTGGCGGAGTATCGTATAATTATAATAATTAGCGTGCAAATTTCAAAATTCTTATAGGCCACGTCTAATGCCGTCTCTTATGTGTATATTTTAAATCAGACGTTTATCAGGACTAATAACGTGTGTACCTGACGGGGCTTCCAGGGACTGCGACTTCTGGCCGGTAAAACTGGAATCGCGATAGCATCTTTCGAGTCTTCATGTATAACACGTGGCTCGATACCATGTGCTGCGAATTGCGACATGCCGTTGCGAAACGGTCCTACCGAATTGCACAAGCGCGCCTTTAAATTTACAATGCTGCTGTTGGTTTCAGTTGAACGAAAAAGTTGCTTTTGCTCTCTCAAGGACGTTTTTGTGACGAGGATCGAGCTTGAAGGGGTCGCGAATTTTTTTTTGAGAGTTAATTAAAAAAAAAAGGTTAGGAAACCTATGGTTATAAGTTAGGATAAAAAATTTAATTCAAGCTACACAGCATTATGTTATTTTGGTATGGATTTATTAAATTTTCGTCAATAAAATCCTGGTACCGCGGGATATCGATACGATCAAGGAATTTCATTTATTCGGAGTATTGAAAATTATGAAAATATCTCTCAAATTCTTGTAACTCGTGGCTGCTGTAATTTTTTATGATTCTTTTTTTTTTGGCTTTCTATGCCGCATTTCACCCATTGAGTTTGTTAATGAAACGCAGTCGTGCAATTGGCGTGCCTTTGCTATTGCCATTGCAATTAATGGGATCGTCATGTGCTGTGCAAATATATCGCTGGCCGATAAACTACCGAGGCATCCATTAACGATAATTCGTACGTTATGTACATGGTAAAGGAGCGAGGGTTATTACTGTACGAGGTATCGCATAAATAAGTGGGAATAATGAACTCATAACTGTCAAGAAGTAAAGCTCGTGTACGATATCTGTTTAGTGCAAAAAAAAAGATAAGGCTAAAAAAGAAATCAGTATGTGTATATATATATATATATATATATATATATATATATATATATATAGTGACGTTATAATATACTTGAGAAAATTTGTAACAGCCTATACATACTTCTGTATGATTAGCGATATATTTTATATCGACGATCGATTTAATAATCTCATTAACTATTATCGTTATTGATATTCGATTTCATGCAGATCTACGATACATAAAATATTTCTTGACGACTCATACGCAATTTATTATATTGCAATAGAGACTCAATTGATTGAATAGACAATAATCGGGTATCGATGAATTCTGATTGAATAAAAAAAAAAAAAAAAAAAAATGAAGACAAGTATCACGTCACAGCTCAAAAGTAAATGCATTAAACTCCCGTGAAAGAGCAGGCAGGCGTAAAGATTTCCAAATAACATAGTCCGGATGCTGTTTACAGAGTAAACTCAATGGACCGCCGTGGGGGAAAAAAGTGGTATCAGAGAAAAGAAAAATTATTCGACAAGAACGACAATGACTAAGCGTAATAATGCGGACTGGCCGGCCTGTGGACTGAGGTAAGAAAAACGAATTTGCGAAAATATAATTAATTTAATCGACATTACCTATCACGCGGATCGCATTAAAAATCATGCAAGAAGATTTTATTATATTTCATCCAACGAATACGATATCGATTATTTAACTCAATATGCTTTGCATATTTCGATAAGACGTATAAACAGGGTTGGGTCTATGACGTAATTTAAATTGAAAAAAAATTCACGCGATAGAATGAGATAAGAGGAGATAACATAGAAGAAAAAGGGCTGCTTCGAGGGTCGCGTTTTGAATCCGAAGAGTATAATATTTAGTATAATAGTATTTAGTATAATAATATAAGAGTATATATATTTTGTCATAAACATTTACGGCGACTCGCGGCGATTCCGAAATTGCGAAACGCGAACTTGAAAAATTCAATTACCGAGTCGCCAATGGACACGCAGCACGAGGTAACGGGATTGTCTCGTTTGGTACATACATATGTCTTTCGGGTAAAGAAGTTTCCGCGATCCGTGAAAATACAGCGGCGAAATAGAATGGTTGGAAAATCTATATCCAAAAAAAAAAAGTAAAAAAAAGGGGCGGGGAAGGGATTGCGAAAAGTCCTTATACACAGACGTTAAATCTTTTACCGTAAGGATCCTGCCGGGTGCTACAATTGAAATGCCATTCGCACACGTAGCCATATACATAATGATACTGTAACGCACAGAGATTCTCCTACGCGATAATACACTTCGTATCAGGCGGGAATGATAGCTGCGAATATCTGATAACGTGCACGCGAGTCGCATGCAACGATAGTTGTAACTGCGATGACGTCGACGAGATGCAGCCTGGGTAATTTGCTAAATATTACCGAAGCAGTGGAGCTGCGCCACGTGGGCTTATCTACCCGGCGGGAACGTACAAGGGAGAAGTAAACATAGAAGATAATAGGTGATGATTACTCACACTTCTCGTCACACAAGCGCCGTCGCTTACCTGAAACAACAGAAAATAATTACATTAGTTCGCGAACTCCCCCTCGGCAATAATTGTTTCAAACAAGATTAACCGGAAGGGGTTAAAGAACATTAGGAAACCACCACGTGGTGCACTTTGACTCGCTGGTCACGGATCTCGTACCGGACTAATCTCTTATCGAGCCAAAGTGTGTTAACGATCACAGTGAATTAGCAAACGAATGAAGGGTGGAGGAGGGGGAGGGGGGAGGGGGGGAGGGGAATTGAAAAAAAAATGTATCACGTAATCGAAAATAAATATATAATCGATGAACGTAATTTTGGAGTCGACGAGTAATCGATGTTGGTTATAAAAAAAAAAAAAAAAATTGACCTAATTTCGTCTTAAGAGTTATGTCGGTAGGTAGAGAGCACTCTTTTTTTTTTTTTTTACGATAAGATTTCACATGGATCGATAGAACAAGTGCCAAATCCGTAATCGAGAGCGTATCATTTGTCTCGCGCACGTAGCGAGGTGGCTTGAAATAAAGTGACAGGATAGGGAAGAGATGGTGTAGGTATAAGGATGACGATATGAGCCGAGTGGCTCCTGAGGCTCCTGAGGGAGATGGACCAGCTAGACGAGGCAGCTGCGGCTCCAGGATGGCAATCCATCTTCGTTGGATAGCTGCTACTTGTTTCGCTTGTTTGTCTCCGAAGACGGATAACAACGTGCTGACCATCTCGCGGGGCGGCCTCAGCGGCAGCCCGTTATTTCGGCAGAGAAGCCAACGATGGACCACCGTATGCTGTTCCTGTAGGAGCAGCATCAATTTTTTTTGTTACGTGCCCGTAGAACGAACGTGGGACAAGAAGTCTCTTAACGGTGGCCTCGAGTCAGGATGACTCTCCGTCGGACGTATCCTGTGTAGGAGCAATACCGGACGAGAGGAGTCGCTACGAGAGGGTCCTCTTTGTTTTTGAATTTTATTTCACTGCGCGAAGCACGTGTGAATGGCACTTTAGACCTGTTGAAGAAGCCGAGCGTCTTTCGTGCGACCGTACAGGGTAATATGAAAGCTGTCGGAAAAGTGTCGATGGCAAAGGCGCCGCGTAGTCAGGCGTCGCAGTTCTTTATCATTTAATTTACATTTTGTACGCAGCTCGATGCGAGCCTGGTGGCGAGATTGCGAAGTCGAGGAAATCAGGATTCCAGGCCCCTGTCAACTTTTTCCAGATAAACGACCAAGTGCTATCGGGATTATGCGTCGGTTACAAAGACACCGCGAGATCTTTCGAAGGATAGATGGTCCGACTAGGTCACATATAGGTAGCTCTGACTGTTACGCACGAGTTCAGACGGGACTGACAGTAATCAAAGGATGGAGAAGCAGGATGCACAGGCTGGCGCGGCACGTCCTTCGGAATTTTTCAAAAAGTCCTTGTGTCGGCTCGAACAGCCCCGCAGGCTTCACTTTCAGAGGTACTTAAATCCCTTAACGCGATCCAAATTTTTTTTATCCTTTTTTTTTTTATCTTTTCGCGAGAAAAAAATTTCCCACGTCTCCATTCAGACCCTACGAACCCTCGCACATATTCGTTCGGATCCCAGGTACAGGCAGTGCCAATTCCTACTGACGTTTCACGTGTACGTAGATATACCCGACTGAATTAAATTTTCACAATGGATTTCCGAATTTCTGAGAAACAATTTTCATCCGGATTCTGTATACAGATCCGATCCTCGCCATTATATTCCGTTAATGAATAAGATACGAATTTCAATAGCACAAAGTTACTGTAAGGATTTACAGCAGGCAAGCGAATTCCTATCCAGCCTGGATGCTGCGAGAGTACCGTTTGTCGAATTGAAGCCATACACCGAGTTCTTATCAAAGAAGATAATACGATTAATCCCGCTTCCTAGTGCGTCCTTTACAATTTCAAAAATCGATATACACTTTATCCACTGTACGAAAATTTCGCGAATTAAAATGTTTAAATCCGCCCCCAAAAAAATCTGAATCACGAAGGATACGCGCCTGTGTGTGACAGGCATTTTATTATATTCAAAGGCAAGAGTGAATCGACTGCTTTCATTTTCCTGAGAGGCACAAGAAAGACAGAGAAATAAAAAGACGATGAAAAAAAAAAAAAAGAAAGAAAGAAAGAGATAGCACCCCCTGATAAATGTTAACGATATTACGATGCCACTGTGGCCTCCCTTTATTACCTGTCTCGCCCCCTGAAATCCCACGAGCTCTTCTTACCTCATAATAATGATATCGTAAAACGTAAGATTCGCGAGGCGCATATTTCCCACGTCTCCCCCCTGAATTACATACCTCACTGTGAACGACGAGATAAGTTACGTACTTGCTGCCTATACAGTTTCAATATCCGTCAATAGAGCGAAGGGTGGTTCTGATAAGCGGACGACTACGTAGAATGGAACTAGCGAGTTCTTGTCGAACTAGAAGACGATGATGGTTTAGGTATTACATACAGACGTAATATCCGTTCTGGATATACAATAGATATTATAGTATACGAATAACTAGTGCGATATACGTGTACACAGCATTGTATTACTCGACGGAGAAACAGCTTGTCTAAAGACAGTAGGGCACCCGATAAGGACAACAATAGGTAAAGGGATACCAAGGAGTAGAATATAGTTGCGGATAGGATCGATATATGGTTATTGGATTATTGAGAAGCTTAATTGGAAACGTGATAAAGGTGTACAGATATATACAGGTACGTTGAATATAATGAATTGCATAACAAAATTTCATAACAACGAGCGTCTACGTATTAGAGGAGATTATTCGAGGAGAAAGATCAATAGTGGTGCGAGATAGGGAGATGTACGTTGGACGGATTCTGGGATGGACCATAATCATGACGGTACTAAGGGTCGTTTGTGAATTCGTGGAAAATGAAATATATCAAAGGGAATTGTTAAACCGGTATAATTTCCTTGAGGGAATATGGAACGAAATAAATACTGGGGATCTTGAATATTTCTCTTTTTCTTTTTATTTTTTTTTTCTCTCTCTTTGCTTTTATTTGCCAGCGTTCTATAAAGCCTGACGTATTTCACGGGAATTCCTCGGGAGCACGAGCGACTCTCGCCGCGAGGTCGCGTAACTAGGAGATAAACGAGACTGGTAAATCCTCTCGACGAATGTAGGCAGGTTGGTAGGTACTTTTTTTTCTTTTTCTTCTTTTTCTTTTTTTGAACCTATCCCTCTATCTATACGTATCTACGATTTCGTTACTGAGCCTCCTCGATGGATTAGAGACAAGAATTTTCTGCCTCTTGGTACAGCGATAAGAGTTCAAAGGTAACTTTCATCTGAAATCTCAAATTCGCTTGGAAGGTTCAACCTCGAGATTGAGGGTGGTTGAAGGTCCAGGAGAAGATTGCAAGGTACCCCTAATAATCTTCCACTTAGGAGATAATACCCAGCGCCCAGCAACTTGGTCCAATTATTCATCCGTTTGTTTCTCTCTCTCTCTCTCTCTCTCTCTCTCTCTCTCTCTCTCTCTCTCTCTGTCTCTCTTAACTCTTGATCCCTTGGTAACGGAGCGAACCACCAGAGTACACAGTTTTAATGAGTTAAAACGGATAAATCACACGGCGTCTCTATTATCGTCCCACCGCGAAGTCGCACTCGGCACATTGAAAGATAAAAATGTGTCGCCGATATAATGATCCCCTTGTAAAAGATCTTCTTGAGATGATACGATATAATCCGTCTATAGAGATAATTTACTTGTTAATTTACTAGGTGTCGTAATAAAAAAAAAAAATCTAAAATCCAGATACAATTATCTTCCCTTATACCGAGCTCCTGCCTTAACCTGCACGAATTAACAGCCACGAGGGTAGGAAAATAATTACGGGAAGATGAACTCGAGATTATCGGATCCTCCGAGATAATCAAGAATAATCTATCGAGGATTACAAAGTAGCCGGCGATCGTTTCGTTGATTTCTTGTGTTTTTTTTTTCAATCTAGATACACGTGGATCACCAATCGATTTTGCTTAGCAGAACAGTCTCCTTGTTTCAATATCTTAGACTGCGCCGCCTCGATCTCTTGATTTTACTCAAGCCGCGTTCTCAATTTCAACCACCAATTGGGCTCGACATTCTGAACTCGGCTGTCGTGTCGTCCTCTCGAAGTTTCGCGAGAGCACAATTTATAAATAGTTTTGCGGCGAATACGTCGCGGAAACTAACGGAGGAACTTGGTAGCGTGTGCGAGCGTTAGAGATGGTGTAAGGGTGAGAGAGAGGGAGAGAGAGAGAGAGAGAGAGAGAGAGAGAGAGAGAGAGAGAGAGGAGGGGATGGGAGGAAATGCTCGACAAAGTTTCCAAGTTTCCAAGCGAAGTGTTTCTCGAATTGAATTCTGTTAGGTGATCGTCACAAAGTCGATGGACGGTATATTTGAAACAGAATTCTACCAGAAGCTGGAAACATGTAATCCAATGGAGTGCGAGTGATATGTGGTAACAAGAGTAACAACAGCATATATATACACCGAGAGCACCGGAATAATCTATATAAATAAAGCGCCACTGACGTAAGAGTCTGTAACTGACGAGAAAGAATAAACTGGAAAAAGATGCGAAGAAAAAAAAAAAACAATTTTCACCCGCCACTTCGAAAAGTTTCGAATTGAAGGAAGACTTTGAAATTAATTGGAATAACAAAGAGGAGAGAAATAGAAAGAAAAAAAAAATCTTAAACATCTACTCCTAACTCGCACCTACCTTCGAGCTATGTTTATTAAACGATCTCCCAGCAGTGTTACCTTCGACCAAGATATTTTCCTGAAGCTTCTTCGCGGCTAACCAGATTCCAGATCTACGTTAACGAGGTTAAACGCCCCGCAAGAAACGACATTTGACGCGAGATAAAATGCAGTTTTCTTGGCAGCACCGGCGCTTTTTGCCTCTTTCATCGCCTCGGGTGTCCCTTCGGCCCGTTATTCGAAAACGTGCATTGCCATTCGTTCTTTTGTCGATGCGCGACCGTTAGAACGCAGAAACGCTCGTGAACCTACTTGCGAGGCAGGTTCGACGGGTGCTCGACTGGAGGAAACGGCCGAAGAAACGATCGACATTAGCATTTTTCCTACGTATTCGCCCTCCTCGAGTCTCTCAAACACGAGGGGAACGAACGGCTTTGTTGCATCCTTTGCATTTATTTACGTAGTCCTTCGTAAATTTTCTTGCCTCTACAATGCTAAGCAGCCTGCTGCTCGTACACTCTTATTTCTCCAGATAACGGTACGACGATCCCGACGGATATTACCTGCCTCAGTCACACACTCGACGTGTCCCTCCTTCCTTTCCTAATATGCGCGCGTACTAAATATTTACTCAATCGGCAGCCTTATCGCTTCTACGGTTCTTCGTTATATCTTTCATAGTAAAGTTACAACCCGTGTATATTACAAAGGGCCAGCCTATAGCAGACGCCAATATCGCAAACTTCATTTTCAAAGCCTCACGATATCGTTAAGGGCATACTCTAAGAGAGGCTGCTGAGATAGCATTATAAATTAGGTTGCCAGAGAGGTCCCTTTCGTGGAAGAAAAGCTGAAGAGAGGCCGGGGCTAAGAGAATTTTTCAATCTTACGCAGCATTCCGAATAACCATCCCCACCCCCCGGGGGCATGAAATCTTTCATGTAATTATTATCCAGTAATACGGGTAGGAGGATACGAAATATTTTTCGGCGTGAAAACAGCAAAATTTGTTGAATCGCGAAAAAAAAAAAGAAAGAACAAATATCCTTCGCCGGAATATCCCGTATTTTTAATTAATGTTGAGGTAACAGGAGAAGTTTAACGTTTCTTCGTGAATACTAACGTTGCCGATATACATATGCGAATTCGACGTGTCGCGAATAACTTTAATGGACAGTAAAAGAGTCAGATTAATTCGCAATGACGAAGAAAAGCAATAGAGATACTATACTGTGTAGTTTATGTATGCGCGTGCGTTCTAAATGCATATATCAGTCATATGCAATTACACGCATACGTCGGAAAATCTCAAAGGAGGAATATATATATATATATATATACATATATAATTTGAAAAAGTTATCCGACAAACGTAATAAGGATGATATATCAGAAAAAAAAAGACGTGTTAATCTCGGCTTTCGGGAATCCACGAAAAGCCAACAAAGCATTTCGATTCGTGTGAGATAATCCTGAGAACCGTGGGAAGGAAAAAAAAAAAGTTACGAAGGTCGCAGAAAAGGTCTTCCATTCCGACAGTCGCGACGGCGTCTCACGTGCCAAAAGAAGTGGACGGGAGCGATAAGCGTGAGAAGACTGGAGACACGGAGGATAAGGACTAATGGGAATTAGCCGAGCAAGGTGAAAGCTAATTTTAGGTTAATACAATCGAAACGATGGCAATGCAAAGGAACGAGAAAATACACGATGCGTGACTGCACGCACGAGTCACGAACTTTCACCTATGAGAATCAACGAACCAATGAATGCTGATGATGACTCACAATCAGTGACTCGAGCCACGTCCAGACTGTCATTCATTAGCTACGTCAATGACGCTATACGTTTTCCGTACGCATTTTACTGTAATGGAAGATAAGTGAGTGATACTAACTGTGTAAGGCGCATTCGAGAAAATTGTAGCAATCGTGCGTGCATCGTGGAATTACAGTTTTCAAGTGAAATTAAATGACGCAATAACCCGTGACGACAGTACATGCAGCTTTCACTGTACTTGGATTGAAAGAAAAGAAAAAAAAAAAATAATAATAATAATCTGGACTAGATACAGTATCTATTCGCAGTCGAAGATAATTTAATTTAATGGGCTAATAAACTTATGCATGTACAGAGAAATAATTATCTCAAGGTATTCGGGTGCGATGGAAGATCGTGAAACGATCTCCGGACTATTTCCGTGCAATCTCGTATGCAATGATAAGGCAAATTTTCGAAATAGATTATCACACGGATATATCTATATGGGGTATACGTGATACAAATGAATCGAAGATATAATAGGCTACATTCGTAACGAATGTAGATCAATTTCACGTACAAGGTCTGTCGTATATTTCAAGGTCGATGATTTGCTTGTATCTTGTCATAAGATTTTTTGCTTTTTAATTGATATCAATTGAAATTTGAATAAATATTGAAATTTTTTTTTTTTTCATCACTTCGCAGATGAATCAACGGAGCCAGAGGAGAGAAGCGCCTGTTAAGACTAACGGAAGAGGAATAATGAGAAAGAATGAGGGCAAATGTAAGGGGAGGGAGAAGAGGCTTCAAAAGAGTGGACCACTCCCACTTTCCAGTTACTTATGAGAGTAGTAAGTATGATGTATTTGATGTGTGTGGGGTCTTCTGGAACCTCATCAGGTCTTATCGTTTTATCGGGCGAGCCTTTGAAATTTATAGGCAGCTATTAATTCTATTCAGGGACGAAACCACTGACACGCAATTCTATGCCACGTTATCAGCATGCCAAGATCTCGATCAGGAAAGAGTGGCCCGTAGTCGCTATCGCGATTGAAATAAATTGACAACGTTAATAAATCGAAACGAATGAAATTAATTGAATATAATAACACGACCCACGGTGACATTAAATTCAAAGTCAATAGAAAATCTGACAGTAGCCCAACACCTCGGACGTATCTTCGCTGGTCAGCGTAATAACAATACCGGATAATGAAAAGATAACAATTTTCAATTGTCAAACGTTGTTCATTATAAATATCACTTTGTTACCTCTTCTTCCTCTTCCTCCAGCATCTCTAACCTCCTTCCCCCTCCCCTACGCCAACCTCACGTCATCTTGCCACCAACAAATTTCACGACTTTCTATTACGGGATCAGCTGTCGCAGCTGTCACGTGTTATTTTGGCTTCTACGAGCCATTGTGAGTCTGGCGTGATATCGCTATCACCCACCACCCCCCTCCCCCCATAAGAAAGAACAAACTACGCAACGTATGGCGAATAAAATATTTTCGTAGGAAATATTCCGTAAAACCTGTATAAACCAACGGGAAAATTGACGTAAACATTCGCAAAAAGACAAAAGCTTTACCGATTTCGTAAATCGCTAAGAAATCATATAAATCTGCAAACCTCCAAAATTTCAATAATTTTGAATAGTTCTAAATATCGATGGCAATTTTTTATAAGAGAGACATTCATACGTGGACTCGGAACATTGTCAATCGCCATATGTGATAAGTGAACGAGGACAGAAATACCTTCGACATATGGCAAAGAAGAAAAACATATTTTCGCTTTGACAAACGCTATCGTAATTACGTATTTTCTCATATGTGACAGGGGAGGGGGGCCGAAATAGACCACCTAACGAGAATAAATACGTAGACTGAAAGTAGGGCACGTGTATTTTTATTTTTTCAAGTGTCGTGCGAGTCTACGACTAGCGAAGCGACAGTATTTCTACGCGGTACCGTTTACTGGACGTTTCAAGTCTAACTTGATGCGTAAACAGTGCGTGTCAGGTTAAACAGAATGTGGATACTGTTAATTACGGCCGTCACTCACGCGTCTTGTTGCGAGTGAGAAATTGCATTTCTTTTGCAATCTTAAAGAGTCACTCACGTGCACAGATAACATACGAGTACAGGAATGCAAATTTCATGTAATATAATACAAATATTTTTTTTCTACGCACTAATCACACATATGTTAATCAATGTAAATATAGCTGAGAAAAAATTATTAGTAAAAAATATTAATGATGGATTTAAGAAATTTGATCAGCTGTTATCAATTTCTACAGTGTTACCTGACGACCCAATTACATTCTTTTTTTTTCCTTCGAGTCACATAAACTGCAATGCAATAATAGATATATTCATCAAGCGCCACATAATACAAGGAAGAAAGAGAAAAGTCAGAAGCCATTCGAATTGGCGTTTAATTGCAATACGATGAGCATCTCATGGTATTATATGGTATCCTCGGTACCTGTAATTTAGTGGAATTATTCTGGTATGCAGGGGCCAAGTGCTCCTGGTTCAATCAATGTCCGAGTTCTCTGGATTCTGGCTTAGGTTGCGTGCTCAATGCTTACGGGCAACTCTCTCTCTCTCTCTCGCTCTCTCTTGCTCTCTGTACCAGAGATACAAACCACTCAATTGCAAGGTGGCCTGTGGCTCAAAGATCAGAGCTACTATAGACCCAGTGGACTAAGGCATGTCCTCGGAATGGATTTGAATTTCCTAGTCCCTGTGTATTTTGGTGCTTGACCACTGACAGTGGTACAATATTAAATAATAGACTATACACACGCCTATTTCGATGATTTTTTCAAAAAGATCGAAGCCTATTGACTGACAGAGATATATTGATCGTCGATCGAAAGGATACTTGGTTTATGTATCTTTCGCCGAAAGGTAACTTTGATGATAAACAAGTATGAGGGTGCGCGAAATTATGGGAGCCGCGGAAGCAGGGAATGATCGTCGCATCGATAATTCGATCGAAGATCGAAGAGCAATTGATCGAGAACGTAACAGATCGAGTCGGATCTGTGAAATCCCTCCACCAATTAATAAATTGGGAGTACTCACCGGGGATGGTCCAGCTGATCAGTGCAGGTCGAGAACAGCATCCAGGAGAGACTCAGGTGGGCACTGCACTGTAGCACAACACTGCACTTCCGAAACGCACGTAGAAAATCGATAGGATTTTCTGGATATTGCCAAAACAACGCGAGAACTTTTAATACCGGGTAGGAAACACGTTTGGAAAAACTATCAACGGATAGCTCGTGAGCGCGAGGCAGCTCGAGGCACCCCGATCGGTGTCCCAAGACAGACTGACTTTGACAATAGTTAAATTCGGTAACTAATCATTCCGATTGGTCGAGATCCTAATAGCCAATGACTATTATCCTTTCCCCCCAGTCGCCCCTTTAAACTAAATCGTCCCCTTGAAACAAGAAATACAGATATAACAATGACTCGTTAAGTAAAACCGAGATAACGTAATTTTATAAAATTTTAATTACCTCAAAAAATAATTACCCTTTTTAAAACCCATAATGAATCGTTAAAAAAATCAATCCCTACGATTTTTTCTAGGAAAATCTTCAGATCGTTAAAAAGGATCTCCCGCATCAACCACCGTAATAAAAATTGCGTAAGAGCCTACGTGACGTAACCGATTCAATTTCTGAGGGAACAATATCGCACCGGTGCAATAAGGAGTCGATCGTACAGTCCCCCCGCACGACCACGGTCCACTTCCGTTTATAGGAAGGGTGGGTGCCACTTCCGAGGAACAAATTAGAAGATTGTCCGTAAGGGGCGGCGCCGTGGGAAGCGACTAGGTGATTTCCGTCTTTAATCCGAGGAAAGTCCGTGGGCAACTTCCGGCGAGCCGTAACGTCGTGAGTCAGGTTCTTCTTCGTTCAGGAAATTGAGCCATCTAGGTGTAGCACTACCGTAGCTTCCTGATCGTTGGTCCAGAGAGGAGAGACCCTTTTTTTATTAGCATCCAAGAAGACGCCACGACGCCATTCCACCCCGTCACGAGTCGTCAGAAACGCTCGTGCGTGATTGGGAAAATGAGAAAGGGGTTGTCCATCAGCTACAGGATACGGAAAAAGGGGGTGGGGAGGGTGGAAGAAAAAAGGTACGGAAGAAAAATGGATTAATAAGAAATAAGGATCATGGAAAGAATATATAGTGTGCACGATGAATTGAGATACGAGGATGCTGTATATATTTCATCTGGTAATCTTCACTCTGGCTACTCGCCGTGAGATCCACTTTTATGCATTTAAGTATCAGGTAAAAGGTTAACTCGATACGAAGGTACGGAACTCTTCGTGTTCGATAAAAGAGTCACTTTGTATATAAGTGTCTTGTAACATGCGGAGCATACGTTTTATTTTCTAACGGGTGTTTTGTGTTTAAAAACGATCGTTAAGCTCCACGGTAAATGTATGATGCAATCGTTGCACCTAAGAGCGGAATGTTTTTTAACGCATCGGTATGCAGCTGTGATAATATCGAGTACGGATCGGAAACGTATTTGCATTGACATTTCCAGAATAGAAAACTCGGCTGGTGTCAAGGTATCCTAGCAACGTGTAGGAGGATAAAACACGTTTCTCAAATATCCTGCGAAATTCTCATCAACGAGCGATGACAAATGGTATCGGATATGAATATATGGAATGAAGAATAAAAAAAGGAAAAAATAGGATTTTTAGGTAAAAATCAAAGGTTGTTGTTATCGGATTGTATTTGCGGATCGCGAATATCTAGTTTTTATATATACGAATTTAACAGCATACCGGGCAATGCCCGATGCCCTGGGGAAGCCAGCGCGGAGGATCGCCGATTTTTTACGTATCGATTCACTAAGAAACGCTAGCGCTTATCGCTCTCGCGATATCCAGACAGTCCTACCGATTTTCTGTGTGCGTTTCGGAAGTGCAGTGTTGTGCTACAGTGCAGTGCCCACCTGTGTCCCATGGATGCAGCTTTCGGCCTTTACTGGTCAGCTGGACCAGCTCCGGTGGGTACTTCCAATTTATTAATTGGCGAAGGGATTTCCGTCAGAACTCTCCTTTTGGCAGAGTGGAGACTGTCCCATCTCAATTTCCAGGTCGTACCGGATCGTCAGCTTCCCGTGAAAAAAGAATGGCCGGTGTCCGTCCGGTATGCGGATGCACGGACGAAGGGTGGACGACCTCAGATCAGTTCTCGGATTTTCGTTATCGGTCTCGAGTTAAGAAAATACATCACAATATATATATATATATATATATATATAATGTTAAAGGATTACGATCTTCTTATTTACTATCGGAGTTTTCAGTTCCATTCTGATGAAAGATGCTGGGAGCATAAAACTGTATGTATTCCATACCGATCTCGATGCGCTTTAAGTTCGTACTTTGCACCCAGGTAAGAGAGACACCCTGTATAAGATTTGTCGACGGTACGTGGGTGGCTTTCACAAGAAGAAACGACAAATACTTATCCTAGGATCTGAGTCGATGTCGCAGAGTAAAGCGAGGTGACCTAGTTCATGAGGAAATTTGAGATCGATATGGTCCAGCACGAGGAAGATGCTGAGAGAAAAATTCAGACTTTCCTTCTCCGTTCCTTTGTATTTTTGCAAAGATGTTTACCGACCCGCGCAACGTCCAAAGAAAATATGGCGGACCGGAAGCTGATGGAGAAGAAAGGAAGTAAGTATAAAAAAGAATCAACAATCCTTTTTTCACAGACAGCAAATATATATACCAAAGATCAAATCGAACGATTTATATGGCAGAACTATGGGCATTTGACATTTGAAATCATTTAACAATATCTAACAATATCTAAGATATTATAAGTAAACAGATAAGTCCTACGTAATTCACTCTTTAATAAAGTATCTCCTTTCTATTTACCAACAATATGTTTCCCAAGCGCTCCTATGCTTTTTCACGCGCTTGCATAATTCCCTGTAGGTATAAACTTGCATTGCATCCCACCTGCATTATTGCAACTGCACCTGTGAGACTATCTAGATACAAAATCAGCATATACTCCAAATGTAATTATAGCACAGAAATTTTACTGGTTCCTAGCCAGTGTATATGCATGTATACTGAGTGATAGCGATGAAACCGGAAATTCGCAATGGACCACGTGTGACGAAACAGCAAATGCATCTCGTACAAGATGCATCTCTTACGCTGCACCTTATGACATAGAGAAATTCTCTGTGTCTTTTTTCGCTGGACCCAACATGTATCGCCGGCAGATGAAATCGCGACTGTGACTAATTAGCTTGTAACGCGTGATACCTGACTGTGCACGTGTATATAGATATATTAGCATGAAAATTTCGCGAATCTTAGCAGAATGAAACTATCGGCCCGTAACGACCTCACTTAATACAGTGTAGAAATAGCCATGATTATTATGTAAATGGCCGTCTAGGCTTGAAACAGTGTTAAATTACTGCTAGCAAGATTGCATACTTCCGCAGTGCTATTCCCCTATTCCCAGCAGGCATGTTCTTCGGGCGCACGCCAGTTAGTAATTCATCTGAGGCTACCAACCTCGCAGCAAGACAATTGGGTCAGCGTTGAACTTGGCCAAGAGAGATAAAGATGATGGCTGTGATTTGTCTGTTTTTTCTAATCACTGATTGCATACACGAAGCTTACTATTACAATGATAATAAAATAATCCAATATAGATATACATTATGCAATGATGGCCAATCGTTTCCGATAAGGATATAATAATTATTATCAAATAAATGATTAGTCGCTAATTGACAAATTTTTCGCGATCGGAAGATATCGGATCCGATCCGATGCTGACAAAGTTTCGATCGTTACGATTGTTCTGGGAATTTTTAAGTTTCTGTATGTAATATTTATTTTTAGTTAGCTGCAATATAAAAAATGCCAATATCACTGTCCACGTATGTGCTCACGTCGTACGTGCAAGTGCGTTATATAAAATTGTTTAAACTGTATGTTTACCAATGCTAAGAAATTGGCCGGTATAACAATAAATGACGCGAGTCTTGGTAATCTGCTGATAAAATTCTTGGAGAAATTAATAATAAAGTGTATTGCTTTAATATCATTAATTTCATCGCAGTGGGGTTTGCTTGTCAAAATATTAATTCATATGGATTCGATGACTATTGTATCCCTTGTTACGTTTCTTGCGGCAGGTTTGCACGTACTTTTTAATACGAGGTTATAGAGATCGATATACGTACTGCACTATTATAAACAGTACGTAACATTCATGGCGATTGCAATAACAGTTATTTGTATAGGTTTACATACTCACGTATGTGGGACGTGCCCTGAACGTTGCCAGACGTATCCCATATTTATTACGGTGTTAACAGCTGTTATCAAATCGATAAAGCATCGTAAAAAAAAGAGACGATCCCACTGCATCCCATACCTACGGAAGTGTACGTAATTGAAAAGGAAAAGAAAAAATTATGAAAATTCTATCTTATCATGGAATTATTTTTTTTCCTCAGTTATCCTACACTGGGAATTATGTTGTTTAGTGAAGGGTCTTGAAAAGTATTGTATATACGAGGTGTAAAATCTATAAACTTCAAAGATTTAAAAGAAGTTTAAAACTGCTTTGAAGCATCGTTTCAGTGTGATAGGATTAAACGTGACGCCTGGCATAAGCTCATTCTGCTATTTTTAAAGAGCACTTGAAATCTTCAATTTTTTAGCTTCGATGCCACCGGTAAATACCACGAAGTTGAATTAGGAGCATGAAAAATTAAATTTTTATACAAAATCAATGGAATTCTTAAGCGCGAAAATACATTAGCGATAAATTAATATAGACCCACCATAAGGACTGTATCTACAATATTAGCACGAGAAAGAAATGCAAAAATCTGCTTTACAATTTGGTAAGATCAAACGTCCTTGTAAGTACGATCACTCGTTAAATCACCTTGGCTCAGCAATGCTCAAAGAAATTAAAGGTCAACCGGATCCAATTCACCGGAGCAATCTTCTCAGTCTTCTCACAATCAGGCTGAGAAAATAATGCGGTAACCGAACGAGAGATGCGTATCGGGTCTAAGCACTATATATATATATATATATATATGTATATACACACACCATACCTCTATACATAATAACGACAATAGTACATATATATACCAGTGTCCAAAGATCAAGGATTCCCTAGATACCTAAAAATCTGATAAGCCTCCAGCTTCTTCTCTTCCACTTCAATTTTACCTTTTAACATATACCTATAGCTATAACGAGCTCTTACGTACAGGCAGTTTCCATTCCCTGCCCTACCCCAAGTTTCCTTTCGCCGAGTGCACAACACCATTTTGCTGCTCAAACCAATCGCAAATTGAGAGCGGTCTCTAGTCTTCCAGTCTACTAGAGACAGTCAAGACCCGAAAGATATATATATATATATATATATTACAGACGTAATATATAGATATACATATTTCTTCTCATTCTACGTGCCACCTAACCAGTTTTTTTGCATAATAATAATAGTGAATATTTTATAAGAATGCAACTCGCCCACTCGATCCACACGTGGCGCTTTGACATTTCAAATTTGTCATTAACACACGCGATATCGAACGGGAGGAAACATGGAATTGTTTATTCGGGCCAAGTCAGGTTTTTATAGCAGGCTACGTACGTAATAATGGAAAATCTTTTGTACAGCGAAATTGTGTTACGAGGTACAGTACAATGGGTGTACAGTATTGTTAAAAATGAATAGAATCTTATAGCACGTGTCGAGTAGAATACGAGCGTTATCGCGAATAGGGTCTGGATACGTTTTTAATAATATTGCGTAGCTTAGAATTTCTATCGTAAGGCTATATGAGCTATAATTAATTTAGGGTAGGCAGCGTGTCTATAGTACTACGTATGCCTGCATGTAGCTGTTGTCTAATTGTTCCGTATGATGGTCAGTAGACTCCTCGTTATCATTATTGATAAGGATGAATAACGAAAATGACAGGCGATAGTTTTGCCTCGTAATAATATTACAATCGCATTATCTCTGAGATATCTTTACTCTTGTTGATTGAATTAATAGCTTCTTTTTTCGACGATAAACCTTACCTGTATTCGGCGTACGATTCGATGCCCGGGAATATGATCAAATGATTACCTCACGTACCTGAAATTAGACCAGAGACACCAATGAATCGTTGATAAGTAAAAAAAAATTATTTTAGTTTGCCTGTGTAAAACAGGAGTGTCGATGGTTAAAAAAAAAAATTATTTCAGTCGTATCGCGCATTAAATAATATTTTCTTATGTGATTTAAAATTCTTTTATTGTTTTGCCAACGTTTCAATTGCTCGAGGCTTCCTCAGAAATTCCTCGTAAGAAAACGAGCGAGGGCGATACGGCTGCATTTATACGAATGCCCCGGGGTGATGCATGCGCCTACTTATACACAGTGCCCGGAATGGTTTTCTCCGCCCCCCGATGAAACTCAGCAAAACATTGCATCGGATAATTAGGAGGAAAAGGGGGCTCTAAGGCCACGGTCGTTGTGGTAGGCAAAGACGTAAAACCAAGGCGGAGGCAACCCGGAGGCTGGATACATGCATAAGATTTTACCTATTTACGCCTGTTTATGCGTGTATTAATATAGCTTTCGAACTGCGGAAGAGCCTGGACCACCCACGTGGACCACCCACTATAGATAACTAAACGTTTCTCCACCAAGTATCGAGCAAACCCAAGTATGCGGAACGATCTAAATAATTAGTGATCGAAAGTCAAAATTATTTACGAAAATGAATATTTAATCGCATTGCTTGCACAGCAAGTCGACTATAATAAAACTTAATGATGCTGATTAGAATTAATAATCCAATGCCATCTCTGTGTTAGGCTATAGACTATTGATCGAGTGTCAAAAAAAAAATTCGACTCTTACCATACACTTTCTAAGATACCTATAACGAGATAAAGTATCATCCCTCGTCTCGAATCCTGTCACATTATCGAGTTTCGACAAGACAGCAACTTCAAGATTAACAATGAGAACAGAAGTGGCAAAGGTGGGTTGGGTTCGTCTTCACTCGGATGAAAAGAAGTGTCCGTGCGAGTGTCATCTCGAGATAGAGCCATCCGTCGTGCTGGACCAATTTTTTTTGTTGGTACCAATAAGCTCGTTTTTTCGTAGGATCAATACACAGTAGCTTCGCCCAGTTATAAAACCAGCAGCTTGTCATATAACTTTTTCTCCTCTGTTGCCAGCGACCCCCTCACCACCTCCAATCGCGAGGACCATGGCCGCCTGTATCCCCCTATCCAGCATCCCGTGCAAGCTCGTCCCTCTGGACCCGTCGCCGACACACTTCCACCAATTGCGATGAACCATATGGATAGCAAAGTCTCACCTTAAGTAGAACTGACGTCCTCGGCAATGTCAACGACACGTGCTTCCGCCCCTTATTATTCCATGCATCTATTTACGTCAGCCCAGCTTGACGAGTGTTGTAATACGTAAATCTGAATGACTTTTCTTTCCTACGGAGAAGCGACCATTACGGTCGACATCGAATTAAAAGGATCTTTGACATTCATGACGTCAAACTGACTTCAAGATGAGATATGAATATTTCAACGAGCTTCGAGATCAAATCGGGGGCCACGTACAAAGAAAACGATACATAGAGATATTTTAGTTATCGATAGAGAAAATGCTTATCGGATTATTAATTTTTGAAATCGTTCCCCTTATAGCCTTCTCGAAGGTCGTACAGGTACTAAGGTTAAAGGTTAAACCAAATTTTTGAAGATATTAAACATTTTTCAGATACGCGTATACATACATTTAAAAGACAGAAAAATATAGGTAGTCCATAATAAAAATATTATTTTTTTGACATTTTTTTTTTTTCCAAAACATTTATTTTCAATGATCGATTAGCTTTTTCCATATAGCTACGAGAATAACACGTACTTAAGCGAAACGCTTTTGATGGATGTAAATAAATTGACGCCCCTCTCAAAATCCATTATCGACAAATCCTCGTTCTGTTACGTTTTGTTCACTCGATTTTCCAAGGATACCACGAAAAATATGGGCCTCCACTCGATCGACGTCATCAGCCCTCTAGACGTCGTCGACGTATTTCTAATATTTCCACATCACGAACGGACAACGTTTGCTTTCCTGTACGAATACGAAGTAATCCAAGAGGAACGAGTAGGCGAGTTTTTTTTTATGATAAGAATAAAATTTCATTCCGTAAAAAAAAAAAACAAGCGAATAAAATCATATTCTTCTTGATTTTACTCGGCGTTCCTGTATACCCGTTCGTAAGAGTGTTCCTGCATTATTCATGATTGTTTAGTGACCCTAAAACTTGTTAATGTCTACTTACGTATTCAAACACGACTAGCTGTGTTAGTAGGACAGACTCTGGCCCCTATTTATAATAGACGACCAAACGAATTCAAAGAACCAAGAATAAGGATCGAGATGCAACCTCAAAGAATCTCTTATACTAAGCACCTTAGTCATTGTATATATATGTACACACATACCATATACACTGCAATATACATACTCACGACTTAAATAAATCACTGTAACTGCACTGTACGCATTTTGATGCAGTCACCAAAAAAAATAAATAAATAAAAAACCTCAAGGTTCTTTTCTATAGCAGAAATTCTGCCAGAATGCGGATCAGCGACGACCAAGAAACTCGTAAAAGGAGACGACGGAGTTCCCTCGCTTTTACATCGTGTATATATATATATCTTATGTATATACACTATAGTACATAAAACACGGCCGCTGCCAACGTCAGTGATTACTTTGGCGTTAACGTGAAATTAGTTGAGATATTGCGCCTCCGGCTGTAACCGAGACGTCGTATCCGCGTACAGTTCGATACAGCCTGGGCCGCCATATTTGATATTTTTATCGTACCATTATTACATTATTATCAAATCCTGAGACGTTAAAAATTATGAAAAAAAAAAATGATATATTCCTTCCAAAACCATACATATGTATATACCGATTGTACTTAATGTAATTGTAATAAAATAAATTTTACTGACATATTTTTCTAAAGGCGTCATAGCATCACAGCGACTACTGCTTGTTTAACTTGGTTAGGAAACGACAACAAGAAAGTCCATCGAGAGTGCACGCGCCCATGTGTATCAACCTGCATGAATTCCTTGTACCCAAGCGGTTCTCGCATGGTTATCCATGAACTTTAACAATGCTACTTTCATGGACTCGTACCGCTGCGATACCAGATAGGTTATTGACATTAATAAACTACAAACATCGAACTTTATCGTCACCTTTTAACGGCCTCATAGTTTACGACATGCGCTCTATATACTGACTGTATGCACTCGGTGTGTGTATGTGTGTGTGTATACACACAGCCACGTTTGTATCAGATATCATTGGGTAAAACGAGAAGACGTAGAAATGCCAGCAGAGGACATCACTGACGCAGGTAGTGAGCGTGACGAGGAAAGTGGTCCAAAGTTGGGATGCTGGACGGATAAGAGGAAGAGTTAACGGGCGAACCACCCTTTTATCTGAATGATCAGCATTTTAACGGGTATCCTCAGCTCGTGTTCCTAAACCCATCCCATTGGCGTTAGGGTCCAACGCTCTTCTCAGCATCCAAGAGGATGTCAGGACTGAAAACTTTCCGACACGAAAACTTTCTTTTTACACTTTGCCCACGTGTCCGGTCCACTCCTTGGTAAATAGGTTCTCCGTCCCAGAGATTCGAGAGAGGACACACAGGCCGAGCTTAACAAGAACGACGTAAATCCTGCGAATGGACCGTGTCGCGGGATGAAAAAGATAATTATAACGGATTAAATGATATTTCGATAAAAGATTATACGTTTGATAAATTTAAGGTCGCTATCGACGATAACCGGTTATGACGCGATAGCCTCGCTCTGGATGAACCACGGCGTCGCGGCGATCGCACGCGGTGTTTTACTATCGGGCGATTACGTGATGCTTTAACGAGACTCGTCTTCGAGGGAAAATGGACCACCAGCCTCTGGTACGTATAGCTATGGAGAATTAACATGGTTCTTAACGAGTAATAAAAAAACAGCAGATCCCATCCTACCCAATTAATTTTTACCCTAGAAAGAGATTGGTACTCCTGACGTTACAGATTGGAACTTTTCTACCCGGCAGCCTCACCGGAAACGATCTTTATCAAGGTACTCAGGAAGGTCCTATGTCTCCAGTATCCAATTAGACAAGGAGACCAGCCTCCTTTCAGGATTTAAGAATTTTAAGGACTATAGACCATATATATATATATATATATATATATACCCACTTCAGGTCCTACGATTTCGGTATAACAAGACGCAAAAGTTTCGTTCGACCTCCAGCGGGTCGAAGGGTCAATCCCAAGAGGGTCACTGGGTGAAATTGAGATAACTCTCACAATGGAAATCTGATGGCAGAGATTCGCTTGTCGCCGTAATGAGAATCACGAATGGTACAATCAGCGGACAGGTGAAACCTTCCGGAACGAGAAAACATTCCTTCCCAGCATCCCGGGAGCGTCAGCCAGGCACACTAAACTTCCTGATGGGGTCCATCCTCAGCGGCGTCCCCGAGGAATCCACAAGGGATGCTTTTTCGCACGGGACGGTAGCCTAGCTGGGTATCCACTTTTCTCCCTTCATCAGCGTATAAGGGCTGTCATTAAAGAACAGGGTCTACGCTCGCTAACGAAGCGTTTCGCACCCTGGACTCGCCGAGTCGTCCGCCCCTGACCCAAACACGTCCGGACTGACATGGGAAATACCAAACCAGGAACAGGAACCATCCACTAGGATTCCCTGTTCCTCCTGGATGCTAAAATATTCATATGGCAGATTGGGCCCTGGAATTTGGGCCACGTCAGGTCGATGCTTTTCTTGGGTTCGCTGGCCCATAGATAATCCCGCGATAACATTGATGAAGGCAAAGGTCCAGGGCCGTGCGCGTCGACCCGAACCTTCCCAATCTCATGCGTGCTTGCATGTATGTATATATGTACACGTATGTACTAGATTTCACATTTTGGGGAATTTCACTGTGTGCTCTGGATACAACAAAGAAAACGAGGAAAAGGAATCGACTGAGACCCCAGCCATGTTATTGGAACGCTGATCTCATTCATTCTGGTCCAACCCTCGTGACATATCACGAAAGGTTTCCTCATAATCAACCAGACTACTATATCTATGTATATATACCGTATATAGTTTTACTATCGTTCGTTTTCGACTTAAAGGGCAGCTTGTTAAAACAGATCAGTCTGATGCATCAGGTCGAACGTACTATATTGGTACTGGATGGGTTTAAGA
The DNA here is from genome assembly GCA_030142595.1 of Trachelus iudaicus. Taxonomy (NCBI): domain Eukaryota; kingdom Metazoa; phylum Arthropoda; class Insecta; order Hymenoptera; family Cephidae; genus Trachelus; species Trachelus iudaicus. The sequence continues at coordinate 320,375 of JARQTH010000656.1, forward strand.
AATTCGAGCTCTACATCCGACGGAAGATAATAATAATAACAACAACAGAGATGTAATAATTAGGTAATTTTGTACGTCAACTCAGTTTCCTTTACCTCGAAATTCAAAAAAACCATGTATTATTACGTTTATCGCTAATTCCAAGGGATTCAAGATTTGGACTGTCGTTATCATTATGTAATAAATTGACAGAACGTTCGATGGTGAACGATTTAAAATCGAGGATGAGGGAAAAGATCGAAAAGAAAATATATATATATATATATAGGCAAGTAAAAAGCGGAAGTGCAATAGACTCTTAGCTCTGCTCTCGTAATATATATATATATATATATAATATATATATATATTATACAGTGGAAATCGTATCTCGATATCAAGAAGATGATACCGAGGTAGATGAAATCTCCATTTCTACGGAACAGGTTATATTCACAAGCATAAAGTTTCCCTAGACGAGAACGAAATAACAGAGCTATGAGTAATTCGTCCTGAGAGTCTGCATAATTGGCTGACCTAATAAAGCACAGCAATTACCCTCGGTTATAAAAAGTGAGGACTCATGTGAACGCGAACGTATATCTGCGATCCATCCAGCATCCGAGCATAGGATGAGTGACCATGAACACCCAACTACGGGCACGGCCATTGCGTCTAGCTACGTGTATATAGCTAGTATGCATACACATACGTATATATAACGCATGCGACCCAAGTACACGGTAAGTAGGATCGCCACGTCTACGTTACGGAACGTATGTAGAACGTACGTAGCTGTACATGCGGTTATTATAACCAAGATCTGCCCATATACGATAACTGTGCCGCTCTCCAGTTATATGCCTCCTCACGAAGTTAACTATCCGCCATTTTGCCCTCCCCCCGTCCCTCTTCCCGTAACCCTACGCGAGCCACTGTGCATCTTGGACCTAACGTCCGTCGTCTTAAATTTTTTTTTACTAAAAATCTACCACTTCGCTTCTGATGACCTACGATAGTAAAGATAAAAAAAAAAAGAAGTCGAAATTATCCTAGCTCGGAAGGATCCGCAAGATGGCCGACCCCTGCCTTCCACCCGAGAAACTCCTTGCGGTTTTCGAACCTCCGTTCTGTTTACCTCTAGGCTATGTATTGACTGTACCAGGTATACGAAAGCGGTACTTGTACGTATCCAGACTCCGGACAGACTGTACTAGTCGATACGAGCAAGTGAAGGTGCGAGAAGATAACTGCAGAAGCGTCTTCGGGTATAAACGTCATCCCGGGACTGGGTTCTCGATGGCTGATTTAACGGCGTTTGCTATAGCTGCTTCTGAGACGTCCTCCTTTTCCGTCCTGTTAGCTGGCTGAACGGCTACGTAAACACTTTAAATGGATCAGGGAGCTTCGATCGGAATTGCTACGTCTGGTCCTCATGGAAACGCAGCTTGGTTCCTTGAAGCTTGCACGAAGACGACGATCTGATTATCCTGAGACTGGTGAATGAATATTTCGACGGTAGAGATGCAGTCTGTGGACCTTTATTATTTGGCTCGATGGGACGTATGTGGAATCAACGTATGTGGCTTTACTGCTTTCGGTTGGCATTAGAACGATATGTTGGTGCCTCGTATGCCAGCACGCGTGTGCGGGACATTCTAATGCTGCTTAACAGGCGCCCGAGACTGCCGGGCGAAGCGTGTGTGGAAATTGAAGCGTGGAATTGCTTAAGCAGAAGTCACGGAGGCAAATGAAAGGAAGAGAATGTCCTACGATGTTGGCCACGCTCCATTAATTTTATTACGAACAGCCGAGCGAGAGCAAATACTCTCATCTCAATCGACGCCGAGATTCAGGATTTTATCTGAGATTTACCTTTACGCATTTGCGTCGGGAAATTATTCTTGATACTTTGTCATCGTAAATACGAAGATTCGGTTGGGTCAATCAAGTTTCCCGCTGCTTGATGATTATGCTTGTGAATTGAATGAACATTTTTGTTTCACTTTATCAAGAGTGGTAGTTGCACATGGGACGACTGACCGTTGTCATTGAAGTAATTTCACTTTGGAATGGAGGATTATATTGCTAATATTATTTTTTTTTTAACTTATGCTCGAAAACTTTTACAAAAATTCAAAATGGTAGCAGCTTCTTCGGAATTCGACGTATTCGACATGAAGAACAGGCAGTCGTCGACTTTTCACGAATTCGGTATTGATATTTACAGTTTTACTGTAAAATGTCTGAATTTAAAGCGCCTAATTTCGCGAACGCCTGCGACCAGCATTTTATTTCGCGCTCTAGCTTCGATCCCATGTATCGTATTCGACTATACCGTGACGTATCATATAAAAAAAAAAATTATAAAAAAGTCAATTCATAAGTTCACACGAAAATGATGCAAAAAAAATTGCATAGTACATATAATATATATATATATATATATATATATATATATAACAAGTAGCAAGACAAGCGTGAGAAGAAAGTCGCTTGAGATCTGAACGAAAGGATCCAGACTCTGGATCACAGTTGCGAATCGTAGGTCACGCAGCGATTGGCTACCTCGGCTTATTGCGCCAATCGGGCCGAACAGCTCGCGCGGCTCTATTCGCAAAAGTGCAGGGCCACCTGATTAATGGCCGCGCTGGCTCCATTATTCATTACGTTAGTCCGTAGCGAGTCATGAAAACGTGCCGTGTCACAGCGAGTGCGAAATCAATCGCGAACCGTGCCAATAGATCTGCCAAGGCATATATCAAAGTGAACCGAATCTACATATATACATATTATTCCATAGCTATATCTATACATGAATGCATATATGCACCTGCATCAAGCGACTGCACAAAGCCGAATAACCCTTGAGCTCCAACCTGCACATCCTATGAACGTCCGATCAATCGGTTATGCAGCTGACGATTTATACGATCCCATGTATGACGTAACGAAATCATCAGAATATACACCGCGTCCCGGAAAGGTATCCCCAAATTAATGAATATTCAAACGGGACAAAGGAAGTGACGTGGTGGAGAATAGCAGCACATAACCGGATGATCCCTCGCAGGATATACCCGATTTGATATTGGGTTAATTAGGACTCATTATAGACATGCGATACGATATATACATCAGGGAAACAGGATAATACGATAAGATAGAAAGAAATATGCATTATTGATTTAAAAGGTCATTAGGTCACGTATATACGACTGGACTCCGGGACGGATAATTAATCGAAGATGAATTATGTGGACGATGACGTCACGGACCACATCCATACACATACACGGTGTATAAAATTCGCTATGTATTTCTACGATTTCCTTCGTTCCAGCATCCCGTATGAGTGACGGATAAAATCTTGAGTGGTGTACCGATACGTGAAGCAATAATGGTAATAACTCTTGCGCGAGTTCGCAAGAAGATGCGAATTACCGTAATTCGCCCGCGGTTACCGCATGAGTTTCGCGACCCGATTCGATCTCGTACGACATACGCACAAAGCAGTCGGTCAAAATTTGTTCCCGGAGGCTGGAGCTGGAAGGAAGTCAAAGGAGGTCGCCAGGATGAGGCGGATCGATTTATCGATAAATCGAGATATATATGTATACTCTATCCATGTCTCTCTATCCATGTCAACGCGTCAAAGCCGACCGGCATAACCGGACCGTAATGATTTTTAGATTAAGTAAAAGAAAAGTGAGTGTACACGCTGCCGTCCATAGGACTGCGGGAGTCTGTAGGACTGGACCCCACCTCGTCGTCATCCTGTGGGACCTTATTATTACACGTGGGACCTCAATGCCCATCCCCTGCACAGGGTTCAAAACAAGGTCCGCGAACAAGTGCAGCAAGTACATGCACGAGCTACGCCGTGGGCGTAGACACTCCGCGTCTGTTCACGTCCACTCTGTACACCGTAGGGAACTCTTTATACAGGGTCGCATAAGTATATGATATTCGATATAACTTTATTCCTTGGCAGTTCCGCTGAAAACGTGTTGCGGAACGGGCTCTCAGAGACTCGGGCCGGTTATAAAGCAGTCATGCAGGCTTACGTGCGCGCGCGACTAACCAGCGATCAGCGATATCCGGTGGGAGACGCTAGATGAGATGCTCACTGAGACGCAGTAGGATGCGTCGCGACGGCACGCGAACGCGTCGATATTACAGATTAAACGATTCACGACCATTCTGAGGTTAATCACCGGATACGGAATCCAGTTTGCAGATTATTCATATAATTAAACGCTTGATCGCCTCTCGTACGCCGATGCCATTCGCTTTACCACTGTATCTATATATACGTATATATATACAAGCGTAAGGCCAATGGGTGCATTTAACGTCGCGAAGCTACATACGTATATAGACTTCTTCATTATCGTACGTTTCTCCCTGCAAGACGTTGCCAAGAAATTCGCAACTTTTTAACCAACTTCCACGATCTTAAGGCCAGTACGTATGATATGTATATTTCTCACACCGTCATCCAGTTTTACTGGGATTCGGGGTAAAGACCGTCTTACCGGCGTACAGTACTATCCATTTTCAAGAGAGCCAAGAATTCTCCACTGCAATGCGCCCACGCGGCAGTTAAACTCTTGGCGCGACGTCACGATTTAATTAGCTCGCTAATACTGTCGGCTTGCCGCACGCTAAACCAGCTCGGACCGTTTACGTGCCAAATTTACGAGCAAGTACATCGGATACTTATTTTTTTTTTTTTTCTTTTCTTTTCAATACACCGTCACCCATACCCATCCTCCTTCCTGCTTGACCACTTCCAACTTTTGTTCTTTTTTTTTCCTTCGTCCTCCTTACTGCCCGGAAAACCCAGCTGGACGTATTTTTCAAGAGCACGTGGTCCGGCACCTTGTATACTGCGGTAAGTGGCTATCGGATGTAAGCAACGGTAATGCATTCACCTATTACGTCATCGGTGAACGCGCTTTCGCCGATGTTTTATTTACGGCGTTACGAAGGTGTGGAAATATCCTCCCAGTGGACGCTACCGAGAATTTAAACTAGCCATTAAGTAATGACTGGCCGCTATAGGACAATTACCCGAGCGCGTCAAATTTTTTTTCTTTCTTTTTTTTTTTTTTGTTAGACCACCGACATCGAAGACGCTTAAGCAATTAATCGCCAGACGTTACGCTCATTTTTTTTTATCTTGACGATTCCATCAGCTTCGAGACGTTCGGGCGTTTTTTTATCTCGTGATAAAAAAAAAAAAAAGGAATTTCGTCTTTTATTTTTCCACGTCAAGCGATACCCTCGAATTATACGATAGACGCTAAGTCAATAAACTAATCTATTTATTACGGGCCGACAGGCGCTCTATAAAATCGATACACTCGCGATACAGGTTACAAGTCGACGTCCACGTAACGCCGTGAGCTCCCACCTTGGCGTAACGCAAAGTCCAAGTGGAATTGCGAGTGTGCAACAGTTCGTACGGCTACGCGTAAGGCCAGGTGCGACGGGAGTTGCGGATTCTTGAAAGCGAGCATTGTGCAACAGCTACTCGCGGCTCCGTCGAGTCCTTAATGCAAATCAGGCAAAATCCCGCGGAATTGAGAAGCGGCCGGACAAAGCAGTCGAGGCGATTAATCTCGATCGAGCGCGAGAGAGATTCATGATCCGCTAGTCTCTCGTCAAGGCTAACAGTGGATCGTGTAATTGCATGGAGATCGCATCTCCCCGTGCGTCTATACAGCATCCCGATCTATCCCCCCAGTCTGTACCGTCTTGGCGCGGCAGCATCAGCTGCAATGCAGTTGCGACAATCTTTCCGACAAACGAGACGATCTCAACACCTTTCGATAATGGAATCTCTGATAAGACCCATTGATTATGCTTTTTATTGTTTTTATTATTTTATAGCAATTCCACATATTTCATCATCCATTCGTCATACGTGTACACTGCAACGTGATTTCTCGACCCACGGTCACGAGGCTACTCCCGCTAATCTATTCTGATAACGTTCTCCCAATTTATCGATCGGTGAAGGAATTTCGATTCTGTAGCTCCGGCTCGTTATGTTACGTTTCCGATCGCCATTCGTTTCCGGCACTGACGCTTAAACGCCGATCGCTCCTAGCAGCTTGAGCAACCGCGAAGATGAACGTAGGTCAGTTCTCGTATTTTCATTATCAGCGCAGAGTTAAGAAAATACGTTACAGCGTATACCATTATAAATGTCTCGTCAGAGTTGATTCTCAGGAACGCGATTTCGCTTAAGTGCATAGAGATAAGTGACGATGGTAATTAGATGCCAGAGTGCGTTCATGATAATATTCCGTTACAGATGTAAAACCGGCTTCGATTTATAGATGGAATTTATTAATGCGACCGAGAGATCATTTTTGCGTCACGCTACTCGACCAAGCACGTGGATGCTGATTCGACATGAGTTTCCTGGAAGTAGGTATTCGATAACGATACGTACATGCGTTATCCAGATCTTCGTTCCACGGGGACCAACGAGAGCGCTTAGACGAAGAAATTCACGTTTGAATTTTCCCGCCGTTAAAATCGTCCGATAGTTATCAGACTATGCTGGAAAATCATTCGGCGTTACGGCTATAAACTTGTTATTCAAGCGCTCAAGCAGTCGCAGCTAATCCAACAATGTCGAGCGGCATGAATATGAATACACCCCACATGAAACGTCTGTTAAGCACTGTTTGTACAACAATTTATATGCGACGTGCTACTGACAGCGCGCCGGTTAGGCGTAACGTAACGCGGTGGCCATGTCCACGTATAAATATGGACAGAATATATCCACGTGGCCAGCTGACTACTTGATAAAGGCACTGGGTAATTCATACGACGTGCTGTAATGTTATCTGCCATCGGAGCAGTGTCCTACGCCATTATTGACATCCGGTAGTATTCTGGTAACTACGTATATTTACGGATAGTTGACGAAATTTAGATTTTGAAAAATAATTTGGAACTTAAAAAAAATTTTCGACTGCGTACACTTACCTGTGTATCTAACGGCAGGGATTTGGCATTTTTCTACCACGGAAGGTGCACGTGACGCTTATTGCTTATAGCACGTGTTATTACGCTATGGCCGCACACGCTACGATGTAAATGCAGAGCGTGGTAAACGTCAAGACAAGGAGGCAGGATTCGCGGGGATAATGACAGCCAGAGCTGGAATGTAGAGCCATCGTAAAAACAAGGTGTGGATATCTCGCTGAGGTAAAATGATAGGTCGGCTGATATCAGAGGTTTCATGTTAATCGACTTTTTTTTTTTTTCAAGCGAGTATTGCATTATCCGTGCGTTGCACTCTACTTATCGATACATTGTAGGAGAAGATTCTGATTGCATTTCCACGAAGCAGTATGGGCTTGGGTACGTCGAGTGCGATTTGAATGAGCGATTAAAAATATAAAAAATTCACTCGAATCCCGAAAATACTGGCGCATTCGCATGAAAGAGCTCGACGACGTTCTTTCGTTCATCCTGGCTGCTCGTTAGGCTTTGGTGTGCAATTCGTTAAAAATTTTTACCATTTTTTTCCCGAGTGCCGGATTCGTTAAGGGTAATGCTTTTTTCTCGCCCATTAACAGACACGCAGCATCGCGTTTCAGCGACCGGAGACGCGCTGGACCACATTGTATTCGTTATATTTTATTTGAAATTCATGAAAGCACCCTTGTTAAGTGATATTGACCGTGTGAATTTCAAGGGTCGCACTAGAGCATCCCCGAAGCGTTAATGACCGAGTGGACCACGTTTCGCAGAATCATCCGAATCTGGTGTCCGGAGATGAGGATCGTGATTGGTGAGAATTCCGAAGAAATTGCTGGGACGATTTATCATAGACATAAAACTTTCGTAACGAATTCTCCGTTACAAGGTGTCACTCGGCACTTCAATGATAACGGTAATCCATATTATCGGCTCTATTTGAAAAAGAATTACAAATGAAAATTAAAAAAAAAAATTGCCCGAATTTCACGAAACCAAAATGAGAAAGGCGTCTAATGAAATTTTCACTCTCGCACCGATCTAGTTCGTCGGGTGATTTTTTTTTGTCTATCCCGTGAAACAAAAATCCCGCGATTTAAATCTCTCGCTAATAACGTAAAGATTACAATTTTCAAAATGATATTAAAAAAACATTATCGCAACACACGTGAACTTTCCACGTGAACTTTACATAAGTGGCGACGATTAAGTCGCCGTAACGGTACCCCATGAATGTATTACAGAATTTCATACAAAGGAGCTGCGTGACGAGCAAGGACGCGTGATTGCACGAAGTTGAATATGATAATGTTTTACCTTGATTTTAATGCAAATTCGAGAAATACTACGGTAAATACAAGACAAAAGTGTCTCCCATGCTGTTTAACTACGTGCCAATACTGTTATCACAATACCATATACACATATATGCAAATGTACCTGGAACGTCGAGAACTGACCAAACAAGCAATAATAGTTGTACGACGACAAGCAGACCTTTCAACGCCACAACTGAAAGTATGGAGAGTATAATGCTCTTAGACATCTTATTTCGGAAAAAAAGAAACAAGAGGAAGCTGGCTTAGCGCCAGAAGCGTGCGAAATGAGGCGCGATGGCTTTCGAAAGTCGATCCGCGCTGTTTTGCAATTGAACGTGAAACGGGCGCGCGCAATTATTACGGGTGTAGGAATCACGCATGAGATGCGCGTCTAACGATTCCACAGTCACGATTCCCAAGTATTGAGGGACAATTTCGAGTGGCATAATTTGATACGAAAAAATTATTCTCATTGAATCCCAAAAAGTGTATACACATATGTATATGCATTACGCGCAGAGACCATAACCCGTCGCTATACAAATGAACAGGTAACACGTGCAAGAGTATCAGACGTACCTACGTACAGCGAAGATACCTGATAAGGGTTGACGGGGGTCGAAGTCGCTTTCAGTATTCATAACCTTAAAACCGTACCCGACATGTTACGTCACGTGGTTATTTGGGATTGGATTTTTCAAGGAAATCGGTTCTGGAACACACGAAGTCGCACCTGAGTGAGACAATAAATAAGTCCTTCGTTACAAACGGTATTCTTTATTTCAGTGTACTCCATAATTTTTTTTAAATTACTTTTTATTTATTTATTTTTATTATTTTTTTTCTTATACTGGCTGAGAGAAGAGTTTAGACATAAAGTAAGTAAAAAACACGAATGTAAAATCGTTACGAATAATTTCACCAACGGGACGGTCTCTCGTGACAGAACGTGATAAAAAATCTTGTGTACATCCCAAATCGCAGATTCAAATTGGCCTTTTCTCAGGACCGCGAACGAATTTCGAAGAAATTCGTGCGTGGTCCATTGCGCACTCGTCTCCTCGTAAGTATACATCCATATACTATATAACACACACACACGCACACAAAGTATCGAATATCCCGCTTGAAAAGTGGAACGCGATACCACGTCATGATTCCGTTATCAACATTAATCATCCTACGTCCCGTCAACCTTACGTCGAAACGTACGGACAAATAAGACTGCAACGATTTCACAGATATTTGCCTCAAAGTAAATTTTGCACGGATGAGGCATTAGAAAAAAAAAAAAAAAAAAAAATTCGCAGCACGCAACTGAATCAATAAAACGACTGATCGTCATTCGCCGATGACTTTTCGCACGAGATTAAATATATGCTACGTCTGTTTTCTACTGTCGTCACTTGCTGGGCCGTTTCGTTTAATTGTTATTATACATGTATAAACCTCCATATGACACAGCTGTATATATATATATATATATATATATATCTATATACAATGTCTCGTTATCACAGTCACCCAATACCCACAAGAAGCGACCGCGAGGACCGTCGAGACGACACCTAATGGTCTGATTCCGTGAATCGCCGGCAGAGGCGCGCAGCAACCTGTTACGTTTCCTACGTGGATGAACGGGACACAATTTATGTCTGACGCGGAAACGAAAATCGACGTCTGCGCGACGAGCTGGAGAAAAGGAGCAGGCTAGTAGGTGGGCGAGTTAATCGCGTCGACGTGTAAACGTGCGAGAGAGGCAGATAGAGCGACAAAAAAAAAAGGAGTGGCGAAGTATCGCAGGAATAATAATTTTGAAGTGTCATCGAGGACGAGGATGATTAATCGGCTGATCTGAATATGACTAGTAAAATATATAAGCAGATATATATATATATACATATGCACGTATCAAACATCTGTGCGATTCCTCATTCCGTTTTCTCGACCCACTCGGCACCACTCGGCTACCTTCGGTCGTGCTCGGGAGGAGGAAACTTTTGCGAGAGCCGCGACATACCCCTCGATCTCACCTGATCCCATTCGCAAGATGGGAATCGGACGAAAGGAGCGTCCAGAAAGGAATGAAGCGTCGCGAGAGAGGTCAGAGGTCGTTTATCGTTATCAATGTACCTCGACCAATCGTATCGATCTCGCTCGCCTCTGCGTTTAGACGAATCACGCGTCCACGTGCAAGCGCGTAAGGGGATTGAGGAGCGCACAAGTTTTCTGCTCCGAATTTTTTTTTTTTTTTTTGTATCTGGGATGCGATTACGTGATAACGGCTATTACGCAATTACCTTACGAGGAGGCTTTGACTCGTTCTTCGCGGGCAAATATCGACGAGGAACACAACGAATTTGACGTGATAACCCAACGCGGGTAAAGAAACACGATTCAATGAGGTTTTTAAGTATATCTATAGAGCCAAGTTAAAAGGTGCGATTCTCGGTTGGTGCAAATATTCAATAACGGGGATGATGGACACGGGGCTTTATTCGCTACCCTATAAAACACACAGAAATTATTGGAAATCCTCTGGGCTCGTTTGCATATATCGAATGTCGTTTATAACGCGTCGCTTAACGACGAATCTTTACGAAGATTAGGATTAACGCCTAGCTAAGACGATGCATTCGTTACATTTTTCATTTTTCATTATATTCTCTCTCTCTCTCTCTCTCCCTCTCATTTCCCATTCAATTCTCATCCATTCTTCTCATTTTAGCATAGTCAGTCCCATGTACGTACATATAGCGTATTTAAAGATAGATCTCGTAGGATATCTACACGATGTAGATATATATATATATAGTATATATATATATATACACATTACACAATCATCAGGTGAGTTGGGTATCCTCATAGCGTAAAATACAGGATTCAAGTATAATAAGGAGCGATATGTGATATTTCAGGCATTCCGTAAGATGGGACCCGCAGACCGTGAAAAGTCGCGCAACTCGGCACAATGATATCAGAATGATAACGCGTGATTGCGGTGCAGTGAAGTTCGAGTGTACTTGGTGTCTGGCCGAGTTCTTTATGAAAGGCTAAATGAACTTGGGGTATCCAACGATGACGCAAAACTTATTAGTCACCCGTCAGTTCAGGTTGGGGATTATGCGAATACAGTGTCCGTACCGGCAATACGTATAACAATTACATTAATTATTTTTCACCCTCTATACATAGTTGCGTAATCGACAATACGTCGACTGGACAGTCCGACGTTTGTTTCGAGTAAAAAACTTTTCGATGACAGCAGCCCGACGTATAGGATAACTCAACCTGTAGATCATACGTGATCCGCTCGACAAGCTGATAACTCATATGACGCTTTTCTATGCGTAAGCGAGCGCTGCCAATTAGCGTGATTTTTTTCTTTTTACGGGTTCAACAAAAATTTTCCAAAAAATATTTCAAATCAATATCGTACGCTGAATCGAATCGCGGACATGTCTCTGTCCCATATGAACACGGTAATTAAGTCAGAGGTGTAATATTGTATCATGTGGGTGAAACAGTAACAGTTTGACAACCCACGCCAGTCGGCTCAGACGCTTTTAATTGCGAGATAAGAAATGAGGTCGTCGGCACCTGAAGATATCGTGAGGTCGAGTAACAGGTTGAAATGAGAAGATATACAAAAAAAAAAAAGTTGATTGGGGGGGTGAAAGATGTCAACGCGACTCATGTGTGTACCGGGTAGACGTTATATGAGGTCCATTGATTGGATGAAAAACCGAAATTGAAAAATCAGGAGATGAAAAGTGTACGAGGTATGGGAATAATGAGCGGTTAAATAATTCGCGCTAGTTTCCAAAAAAAGATGCGAGATCAAGAAAAAAAATAAATAATTCGATCGTGTAATTAGGGAACCGATAAAAATTAGCTTGGTCGATTTGACGATGAAAAATGATATAAAATAAAAATGGTCCAGAGGAGCCGACTCCGATGGCTCTATGGTTGAGATCGTGGTGCGAACGAGGCAGCCATTAATTCTTATGCACAGGAGAAGAAGCGAGATTAAATCAGCGCCAAAAATCTTTCGAATATCATGAGCCACTGTTTTTGTTGTTGTGCGACAAACGGGAGTGCAAATATATATATATATATATATATATATATGCGATCCCTGTTAAATTTTCTTTTTTTTAATTTTTATCCGGTATTCTCTTCTCTCACTCACTCACTCGCTCCCTTTCTCTCTCTGGTCCACATGTCTCGTCATCCCTAGGACTCTGTTTGCTGTCGTGTTTCCCAAGGAGAGCTAATTGGGAAAATCTTAGGACGCAGGGCGTCTATAACCAGCCTTATTTGAAAAAAATCAATCGAATCCAAATCAATCGTATCCTCTATCCTCGCCTAGATTACGTCAACGTAAATCTCAAGCTCCGCAATAAGGTCTCTCAATTAATTAATCCAGGCTAGGACGACAGACAGAATAAGAAAGAGACGATACTGACAATGTGATATCCCCCTTATTGCTCGATTCCTAATCAAAGGTCAGGGGTTACGACGAACCCAGTCTCGACGAGCCATAATTCAATAATCTATCGATCGATCGATTACAATGAGAGAAAAAAAATTATTTGTTTTCTCAATTCCCTTTCCTTCCCTCCATCCGTAATACCCACTCCTGTATTAACCCTTTAATACCCACTTCTGTTCATTCCACATATTCAAGCACGAGCAACAAGACTCCCATATCCACCCTGAGGCGTATTATCCATAAAATCAATGCGTCCTGCTAGCGGTTCACGCCTCAACGAATAAACGCGGTGTCTAGCAGAGGGAAGGCAAAGGTAATCAACTAGGTGGGTAATTAACGTGCGGCACGTCGAGCCTGGGGCAGAGGCGAGTCACTGCTACCGTGCAGCGGAGCGCAGCCGTGGCGCATTTAAGTCACTAAATCATCGCTACGAGAGACACGAGATTCCGAGAGAGAGACAGAGAGAGAGAGAGAGAGAGAGAGACGAGAGCAAGAGAACAAATTAGAGAAATATAAATCGGCGGGAAATTCCAAAAAAAAAAGAAAAATGATAATGAAAAAAAAATTCAAAATTCATTACAAGCATCACGTCACACATAACCTCTTTGCAAAAACTTCTCGGTCTCTCGTACCCCTTAGCGATTATCGTCTCTCTCGAAATCGTTATCAGTTTCATTGATAAGGAGCGACCGGCGGTCCATTCGTACGTTCGTCCATTAATTATAACACGTTTAAGTCACTACTATCATTATACGTTTTGTACAGAGATTCATCCAAGTGAAATCTCAAGGTTCTCTCGCAGTGTCCATTAATATCCTGTTTTTCTCCATGATGATCACGGTTGATAACGATGATAACGATGATCTCGCGATAACAGCAAGTGTACCTGTGTTTTATTTACTTCATCGCACAATAGGTACTGCCTTTACTATATACACCATCTGTTTAGACACTTGCGCGATCGCGTTGCGTTCACTTGGCGGCGCGACAGTCACCGCTTTATTTAATCCAACAGGGAGAAGAGGAAAACGTCCGAGGAAGTAGCGTAGAAACAGGCGCACTTGGGGCGTCGATAATAAACACGACAATGCGGCACATTACGCGTCCTATGTGTACATGTGTATTTACGGTTACGGTCACGGACGCGTTTATGGCCGAACTTCGCTCGTTACTCCGTACACGTATACTACGTGCACCGTTATGGGAGCTATCCTTTCGTTTGGTGGTTTAGTCATTTCGTTTTACACGCTTCGTGAATGTCGTGATCATCGGACGAGGAAGGCTGGGTTATGGGGAGGAGTCATCGAGGGATACCGTCGCGTCTCTCAATGATAATTTTTTCTTCAGCAGCGAGAAGAAGGTGTTGGAAGGAGTCTGGGAGGAGGAAGAGAAAGAGAGAGAGAGAGAGAAATTCATGTGTGTGTGTGTGTGTGAGAGAGAGAGAGAGAGAGAGAGAGAGAGAGAGAACAAGGGACACTTGCGCAAACGGTAAACAAATAAATAACTGTAAGGCGTCGAGACGCCAGCTGCGAATCTTGCCTTCGATTCCCTTGGGCGAGTACCGCTTCTTTTTTCCGCTCGTTAACAAGGTACAATTTCTTATTCCCTTCTGGTTACGACCCTTCGGGTCGAGGATGGGTATAGCAGGTAACCAGGGTGGGTGGTCAGGAAGGGTCGGGTAGATAAGGTTGATCCCCTTTCTAAGAAAGTTAACCCTTTCCATCGGTTCTCCCTCGCAGCCTCCCCCTTTTAGTCTGGTCCAAGTAAATCTCGAGTAGTCGAATCTACTTCCCGAAGACGAGACCTCGTCTCGCGTCTCCAGCTGCCTTGCGCTCGATACTTCAGTCGTGTCTGTTAATCTCACATTCCCTGTCACTGCCGACACACTTCTTGGCTTCTTCACTCTTCGGCCTGAAGCAGGGTGCGAAAGTCCTGCTGCAGCTTGGACTCGTGGTAACTCCAAATGTCACTGAAGTCCTCGTCAGGGAAGATGGCCTTGTCCTCTGGGATCGTCGCGGTAGGGGAAGACGAGTAGAACTTGATCTCCAGGTCCCTGTGGCCGTTAGGCGAAGTGACAATCTCGGTGGAAACCTCAAGACCCTGGGACGGCACTCCGACGGTGCTCGAGGAAGCGTTGGATCCGGTTGACGAGGTGCTACCTCTCCAGGAGGTGACCTTGCCCTTGGAAGCCTCCGTCAGTCCACGATCACCAATGACGCCGACGCTTCTGTTCGGCATTATCTCCTCGCTGAAGTAGCTCGTGGGGTCGCTCCAGCTGCGTCTCAGGATGGTGCCGTTCTCGCGTTCCCCGTGAGGACGCGGTGCCTCGTCAAAGAGCTCCACGGCGGTCTTCTCCTGGCACAGCGGCCGGGACAGGAACAGAGGAACGTGGGAGAAATGTACATTGCCGTAGTTGTTGCTCCGGGGCGCTTGAAGCGGTGGTGTCAAGAACGGGGAATAGCCATTCTGATCGACGTCCCAAATCAAACCGGAAGGATCGCAGTAGCGACACTGACACGAACCCGGACCACCTTCTGCAAGACCTTCCTCGCAGCCTGTCGCAGTTTCACCGTATTCATGAATAAACGGTATACCGGTACCGTTCCGATAGTTCTTGGTATGGTTAACTCGTACCGGAGGCACCACAACGTTCCTGTTCCCATCGAGCACTTTCACCATGTGCCGGTGGTGATACCTCTGCCTCGTGTCGACGATCTCGTGCGTTGACTGCGGCCTCCCGTAACTTTCACGGCCCACGGGTGGCCGTCTGTGGCCACGATGAGCCTCGTACCTCTCGTAGCAAACCGGCACATACGGCTTCAGGGTAACTATGCTAGACTGTTCGGAAATTACCGTGCCGAGCTCTTCCGGTTTCGAGGTATCGGCAGGACCGGCAACGTTAGGCGGCTTCCGGTCCTTCTTTCTGCGCTTTCTCGGCTTTATTATCCGCGGCAGACTGTTCTCGGAATTGTTCGAACCGGAACTCTCGTCGCTCGCGATACTCAGGGAATCTATGTTCGCGATATTATTGCCACCATTGTCCTTCCCCGTCGCGGACTCCTTGGTCGTTAATTTCTTCGCTGGTTCGCCGCTGGCCCTCTGAGGTCGCGACGGCGGGCATCTACCGGCGTTCGCGTTACCCGCACTCGTCACGTTCACATTGTTGTTGCTGTTGTTGTTGTTCGTCGTATTGTTGCTGTTACCGATGACAACGTTGCCGTTTGTCATGGCGCCATTGTTGATCTTGCCGCGATTATGAAAACGACCAGCAAGTATGAGAGGTGCACCCTGAGTCTGAATGGCAAGTCTGGTCAGAGGACTCCTGTTGTGCAGATGAGAGGACAGCTGCTCGTTCTCTTTGATCGGCTGCTGCTGCTGCTGCTGCTGCTGCTGCTGCTGGTGTTGCTGAGGTCCCGGGGAGGGCGAGGAGCGCTGATTATTTCGTCGAAGACTCGACGTCATGGATATCAGGGGTGCACCAGCCCAAGTGCCAGGAGGCGCATACTGCACCGGACATTGTTCGTTATTATAATTCTGTAGATAACGAGGCTTTCCCCTCGCCCCGTTTTCCTGCTTCTTTGCGCTCTTATGAGCGCCAGCCCTGGCGTTCGACGTTATCAGACAGCTACCGATGTATCGCTCCACTTCCAGGGCGCCCTGAGAGGCCGGGCTCATTTTACAATCCGAGACACCGTGCCACAGTATAATCAGGCCTTGCCGCCGAGCTTTATTATTATTTCACCACTTCCGTGATAACGCAGTCGTACAACCGAATTCATGTCACATTGGCCAATTAATCGACTGCCAAAATCGTAACACGACCTCGAACAATATACTTATTTATATCCCATGTCTTCGCGTGTCGCTTCTATACGAAATACTTTGCTCGAACCTTCTCGCGCCGTGCATCCAGTCCTTCTGTCCCTACGGACAACAAACTAACCAGATACGAAAACGGACCAGCCAACCATAGAACAAACGAAGCCGCGGCCCGAGCGACACTGACGTTCGTGCGGTCGCGCGCGCCGACACCGTCTCGACTCGAACGAACCCGAACTCTCCCCACCAGTGGCGCCACCACGATCGGCTACCCCCACTCCAATCCAAGAGACACAGTTCCATTCCGAGGACCTGCCTCCCCACCACAGTCGTCATTCTCCCTTCCCCGGGAACGGATCGTAGTAGCTCAACGCCGCACAAAACTGTACCATGCCAGAGGTGTTTACACAGACGACTGGCGTTGGCTCTATCGCTGTGGTACAACCAAGAAATGGATGGCAGCCTTCTTTACAGAGTATCCAAGATTAATAACAGATCATCGTCATTGGACCACAGGGAACGCCTAAACGTGATTCTGACTCGATCGTGCTTATCGTACCTGTACAAAGTAATCGGATATGAAACCTCAATACTCGATTAACGTTAGGCATTACAGGCAGATGGGCTATGCAAAGCAAGCGTAGGAGGAGATTCTTCTTTTGACTCTTTATCCGAAAGCAAAGAAAGAGATAAAAGAGGGAACGGCAAGGAGCAGCCGAGTGTGAAGGAAGAGAATGGCGATGGAGAATAGAATGAGCTACAGGAGGTTGTCGATGGAGAGAGTGGCGCGATAACGTTGGATGAGTGGTGGCACCCCCGCATCTGGGTCACCGCTCTCAAAACTAGGTCAGAAGTCATCAATCGGCCACGGCACGCCACACGCGGCGAACCTTGGAACCTCACGACCCACCTACTCACCACCGCGGCGGGTTTTCTCATCTGGAGCGAAATAACTCGATACGTACGACCACTCTGTTCCACCCCACGAATACCTAATGACGCTAATGGCTCTTCGGGAGTCTCGAAACTTAAAGCCATCTTGATAGTTTACTGATACCGACTATATGGGCTCTTGGAGGCTTCGCACGGAAGTCCATATCCGGGCGGTACCTTTCTCAAGCGGTTAATGCTAACGTGTATATATAACAGTTCAAAGGTTAATGCAATTTTAAGAGTTCCTTGGAATATTTATACGACCTGTACAACTCTGCAGTTGGTCGTTTCTCGCATAGCGAAAGCTATATACAGCAATTCATTCGTGAGGTCTGACGGAAAAAAGTTAAGTCCCGGGAAATCGTGAAATTCTCAAGCGGGTTAATGATACGTTATCTCATCACGTTTTACATTTTTTTTTTTTTAAATACTTTTATCATACATCTTTTGTACAGTCTGTCTCGAGAGTGGCACGTTCGCCGTAAGGGGACGACGCTGTCGCGTCTCGCATGGAAATTCTTGAAAATTCGCAAACCCGAATGGCAAACCCTGATCTCTCGCGCGGGTTTCCGTGGGAGAGTCAGAGAGAGCCATGACCCGAATTACAAATTTCGTAATTACCACGTAGCCACTGTGGAAGATGTCGCCAAGTTTCTTACCAGCTGCACTAACTGTGACTCGTCTTATGTCGAACTTGTTGTATATTGGATTTTAAGTAATCCGCGAGGGTAAATGCTACGCGATAAGGGAAACACGAGGTAGTTAAATTTTACCAAGAGTAATTTTGAAGTCTAGTGAAAGAGTTACTGGACAGAAAATTTGCTCGTATTTGATATTCCGAAAAAAAAAAGTGACTATACCTGTATATCGATATGGCGCTGAAGGAAAGTGAATGTGACGTCATGATTTCTATACATAAAGAACACTGCATTTCGTACATTAATTCAAAAATGTAGTATATACGTTTTTACATACGAAGATGATATAATCTTTATCAATAATCATTCACAAAGTTGTTGCTCCAATTGTCGCTTTATCAGTTAGCCCATATTTAACGCAGGATATTAAAATATTCAGTATGATTCGGTTCGATGCAAAAATTGTGGAATTTCGCAAATTCATAATACGGCTGGTTTATCTGGCATTAAAAGAAGAAAAAATTCGCCTTTTTTGTTGTACGTTCTCACGTTACGATTTTATTCGGATTTTCGATATTCGATATCGATAAAAAAAAAAAGATTCTATCATTCTATACTCGACGGCGACAATAAAATTTACGGCGATTCGAGAGATTTGTCGAATTTACCAAATTCGCAAACACATGTCGAGTTGCGAATTTCGCGGCCACCCGAAACGGTACGATTTGCATTTTCGATCGTACACAGTAACCCAGTTACCGCAGGTTGAAAATATCACGCGCGCACGATTCAATCAATTGTTTTATAGATATTGCTAATTACATCAATCTACGCGATTTAGCGAGAACTGTTATCCGCGCTATAAATACGGTTATGAAATCCCAACAGTTATTGAATTTTTCGATAAAATTCAATATCGTTCAATTACGTCGATTCCAATAACGCGAACGCATTCAAAATTCGCGCTTGTGCGATATGTATTTCGAAAATCCTGGAAACGGACTCTGCCCAGCCGTGCATTGCCTAACGATAATCTCTTACCGTAATCCGAATTAGGTTGTATGCAACATGTACAACGTCCCTTTACGATAACAATGCATAAATCGAAATCACTGATAGCAGCAATAATTCAAAGCGTTAGCAACAGAGAGCCCAAGTACATACGACTCACCAACCAAACTCAAAATATACATTGCGCTAAATAAATAATTTATCGAAGTTATTATTAACACAAATAATATTCCCACGAAATAATTCATGCTGAACCGTCGAAAAGTAGAGGAAACAAATATAATAGACCAAAAGTATACAAGAACACAATTTCTCTCGAACGAATCAATCAAACCTAATCGATATCGCTGATCGATATTTCTTTTATTATTAAGTAACGTTTCGCATAACTGCATCCGATAACTCTCCAACTGCTAAACGATATTCGCAGTGATTTTTCGACTCACGGTCACAAGGCGACTCCGTCTACCGATTGAGATAACGTTCTGGCATTACCCGGTTCCCTTCGATTCGCCAGCAAGCTCAGAAGCTACGATCAGCTATTGCTGAAAGTGACGTAGGCTAGTTCTCGGATTTTCTTTATCGGTATCGAGTTGAGAAAATACGTCACAATATACATATATATATATATATATCTCAAATGAGGTAAAGAAAGGCTCACGATTCAGACTTTGCCAAGCGCGTCTCCGCTCACCCTACCAATAAAGAGAATTTCCTTTTTCGCGTTTACAAGAGACCGAACGGACAAGGAGGGGAAAAACATCAAGAACACCTTTGGGAATTCATAGCCAACCGATCATCGCCGATCGGAAACGTGAGCGTTATTGGATTTTTGGCTTCCATCGTTATCCTATATCTGGTATCACGTAGCCGATAAAATTATTACCGCATAAATATGAACCAACCGATACACCGTACAGTTATAGGTAGTATCAATGCTTTCTCTCTCTCTCTCTCTCTCTCTATATATATATATATATATATATGTACCACCAAATAATATCAGTGGTATGGACAATTTAAAAAAAAAGAATATCAAACCCCACAAATTCATTCCATACGTATATATGCCCGTAGCAAAATTTCCAATTTCCAATGCTCTTTCGCCAAGTGAAACGAATAGTTTTCCATTATTACCTGCACATAGCCTTAGACCAAAAGCATTGCTGATAGGAAATTTTGCTCATCGCGCCCAATATTTCTGCACGGATTTGTCTCCGCGAGTCTCTCTCGTCCAATACTGACTTCTTGTCCTTCTCTTTTTTTTATCTCGTATTTTTCTAGCACAGCCAAACGATTATTACGCAGCCGCGGCAATAACTTTCCCTTACCAAGGCGTCCATTACCGTGATTGTTCGCAAGTTTATGGCCGACTGCTGCTACCTGCGACTACCGGCGCTCGCGTCTGCAAGAGGAAACGCTGAAAAACTTCCGTCATCCTCGAGCGGTCTTCACTTTCGAAATACGCGGTACGTCAGACGATAGATTACACGGACACGTATCCACATTAAAGAGTGTACTCCAAATGGATGGGAACGAGAAAGTTGGTAGAGTAAATAGAAAATAATAATAAAAAAAAAAATAATCGTTCGCCCTATGCATTAGAACAGGGTGCCCTGCTATAATCAATACCCGATAATTTTTATTTATTCATTTTTCTGTCATTCCCAGAGTTCGTCCCACCAGCCTCGTTACCATACAAAACCTTACGTCTTTAATACACATATATCCCATAATATTTTCACAATTCCACACCGATGACGTAAATTCGAAAATCAACCCACGCGACCTATGACCTCTAAATTTTTTCCCTCTATCCCACCGCCAACGAGCTTCCCCAGGAGGCGTCGAAAATTTACCCAACCCCGATACACCTGCGGATCATCCCCGCGACTCAGCACCCAGCCGCCGGCTTATCAGTCGGCCGATTGGCAAAAGTGCCCCGAGTTCATTCCCAAGTACTAACGAACGCAAACGCTCCAACTTAGACCCGTGATATAGTGCAAGGCTACAGGGACTGGTCGCTCGCGCAGGGAACCTACGTATACAGAGTTAATAGGAACCCTTGACACAGGATAAATAGCGGAACTCCAATGGAGTTGCCACTTCCGTGTACACCAATTTCCAACGTGCAGAATTACCAAACCGCATCGAACCAGCATTTGCTTCGGACGTCTCCGGTACCGGTTACTCTATATATGTACGTGTATACCTGCCACCTAGCCATTCGATAAGGGTGTCGATGTTCATACAGGGAGGGAGACCCCATCCCATTTCCGAAGCACCCTTTGAAGCTACTGCTGCAACTTCAGAAACTACCCCTATGGTATACGTGGTACGAGTAACAAGGGTTGATCGGCTGGCGGCACTTGTTACTACGATAAGGAATCGATTGTCGAATTTTCAAGGGACGCAGTATATATATATATATTTTTTTTTTCAAACGAAACGGTAGAGAAAAAATATTTATGAGAATGAAAAATTATTCTACAGTCGGCACAAGAGTGAAGGACAAGTTTAATGGGCGACGCGAGGCATTATTACGCAACGTTGTCTTAATCCGCTTCTCTCTCGTCTCTTTTTCTTTTCCTTTCTTTCACTACCCACCCCCCTCCTTGCCACCACCCACCCCATAAATCAGCATGAAAATGGAGAAAGGGTTGCCCCACGAAGCCAGGGCCTTTCAGGCTGGATCATAAAACGAGACATTGTACGTTAAATGAATGGTGCGTTACGTTACGACCAAAAGATCCTTGTACGGCCTGTACAAAGTATCTGACTTTGTATTCACGTGTCAATCGTCGCGGCTGTAACGGGTGTTCGGGATCGATTCGGAATGAAAAATTTCACGGTTGAGCAAAGTGAAAGTGACGCGATTATATCCGTGATCGTACGGTGCATACTGGCGCGCTGAACTTTCATTGCGAACCGAGCACGCGAAGTGTGTCGCAGGGCAACACGAGGCAAAATTAATTAACCGACAGAGACAATTACGGCGATGAATGACGACGTTCTTGGTTTTCGAAATTTAAAAAAAAAAAAAAAAAATACCACGCAAACAGCTCGCTCAAATAGACGCGCCACGATAGTCCAAAAATACTCCACACGGAATGACGCACGATACTCGTCACGAATTTTAATTCAAAACATAAGAATAAAAAAAATACCATAAAGATACCCTCCTCTCATCATCTCCACCCCCCCCCCACCCCACCCCACCCCCTTCCCCAAGGGGTACGTTCTCAGAATTACCCGGGAACATTAACAGTCGATAAGTTCAGACGAGTTACCGCCGATATTTCTATGCAATAGCCGACGCGACGGCCAATGAGCTTCCAACGCATCGAAGGCGGATGCTGGAGGATTTCCTGCGCGAGAAAGAAGCGTCCCTTCGCCATTGAGGCTCCGCGTTATCGCGGGGAGGAACCCGCAGCAGCAGCAGCAGCAGCCTGTCCAGCCCCTCGAGGGTGGATATTCCCATGGACTCTCTCGTATATGGACTTCCACCGTACACAGCGCACCAATACTTGGCGCCCGGCGAGCACGACTTCCGGGGACAAGCTGCAGGATACGATGAACACCTAGTCGGCAAAATATATATCGCTGGAACTGAACTAAAAGTGAGACGGCATTGTTCGGTCATAAAGTTTACGGAAGCCGCCTGGGCAATATCCGAATGGCTCTGGCGAAATTGCGATACCGGGATATTGGGAAGGGCGGTTGGGGCGGGACGGGGCTGTCTGGCCGGGGGGGCTGGTTAAGGGTGTGGGTATCGGAGTGTACGGGGATGCTGTTAGGGGAGACAGTATATGGGGGATGTTAAAGGGGGGCGGGGGGGGGGGAGATGCGTTGGGAATGGAATAGGGCAAAGCGACCGCGGTGGGAGATTGAGAATACCAGGAGGATATACATCGGCTGTGAAACAAGGGAAATTCCTATACGAGATCCCCTTCCGCCCTCTGCCCCTGATCGTCCCCCTCTCTTTCTCACCGTACCTAATAGACGCTCAACCGGATGCACTGTATAGGTCCCATACGACGTTCGATCATCTGGCATAACGAGTGATCGATTGTCCTGGAATATTGAATCATCGTTACGTAACTTCTCTTAGAGATAAAAATCATCCCTTTGCAAGTCAAGGCGAGATTTTATTGAATTTTAATTGGGGGGGGGGGGGGGAAGTAAGGCGGATGTAATTGTGAAAATTGATATCCTTACGAGGGACGATTACGTAACAGCGTAGAAGAGGCTGATTACGTAAAAAAAAAAAAAAAAATGGAGTCGTAGCAGCAGTCGTACTTATAGCGTTAAGGGCGTACGTATAGGTACGTTGCATTAAATTCCCCAGGTGGTACCCTTTGGAAAACACGGTCGGCAATGTAGGTCGCTGCAGGTGGAAGGTAAAGAAAGAGAACGAGGAAACGGAAGGAGCATCCCTCTCGAGTTCGTTCGAACTGAGTGTATTTAGGTTCGAACGAGTTCACGAGGGGAAATAGTCGTTGTAGACTCGACGACCATTCACTCGTTCGGAGCTAGAAACACGGAGAATCGGTTGGCGCTGCTGAGACTATTTTCATGGAGTATATATACGTGTATGTATATAGAGCCAGTGGTTACGGGTGGCTATACATATAGGTATAGACGAGGGGATCGAGCAAAGTAGTAGAGGGACGATACTAGCCAGACCCGTAGCTACGTTACAGAGTCAGCCAGTGGAGGAAAACGAAGTAAGGACCGCCGGCAGCCTTATCTGGGTACACCGAGGGTATATGAATTACAGAGAGAGAGGACGGAGTCTGTCCCAAGGCTGAAAAGTCGCGGTATAAAATTTCTTAGGGTCGCATTTGAATCGCGACGTAAACAATGTGTCGCGTACGTGTCCAATGATCGATGCCTCGCGGAGCCACGTAACGAAGGACTGGACCCGAGTCAGGTATCGATCATCGAACGCGACTCCCGTGGTGACTTCGATCCGTCGTGTAATCCGACACCGTGTATAAAACGTACACGCGTACACGCATAAATAAATTCCGCAAGCTGGTATCGCACGAACGATTGGATAATCGATACGGGAATACCGTATTTGCCAGGAGGTACGAAGTAAAAGAGTATTGATTAATATCCAGACACGAAATTTTTAAATAACGATCGACGATCGATCGTTTACGCGTATAAAATAATTATTGTTAATGTACGTGGAAATATTTTTTTCCGAATTCATCGTTATCGATCGATACATTTCTGATATCGTTTTATCAATTATCGAACTCGATTCGCTGTTGTCTTGCGAACGACAGCTGCACCTGCTTTCACGTGACTGCCGTTCGGCGATTGGACACGCGTGTCCAAATGTATATCGTTATGGTCACGGATAAAGTATATAAATGGCTGGCGTCACTCATTAGACGTGAGTCCCCTACGTGCCGTACGTGAAACTCGGCACACCAGTGGATCGAGGGGTTCTAACAAAAGAAAATCAGGCCAGGACGCACGCTGGTTAACCGCCACTCGTGTTACCCGGCAGCGAGAAGCATTGTGCTTTAGTCTCGGTGTTTTATCGTGCTACTGTGTACAACAACAAAAAAAAGGGGGGGGGGCGGAGGGGTGAACAAGAAAAAGAGTCTACCGGTCAAATACACTTATCACGGGGCACTTTCATTTTTATAAGCGCATTCACGTGGTACGCTGTAATAAAACCGTCGTCTAACTACCGCGTGACTACTGTACGGCCTGTGCCCCTCGATGTTGACGCCACCGTTCGTCACTGCCGCCCAATGTGGGTCGATTCGAATCGGCACGATCGTTACGGACGCGAATCGCGCTTCGAGTTATACAAAAGCCGATCTCTCATTTCTAATCGTCATTATTGCCGCGTCGTTCGCGCACGTCGATCTTTTTCTCTTTGGGTGCCGACCGCAATTTTGCGAAATCGCTAGAGGGCGCTTTTAGCGAGGAAAATTTTTTTGGGGAATTTAATTTTTTTTTGGGGGGACGACGGGGGAGAGTGGAGGATACGTAAGAGAAGAAAATACGTTTATACATTTTGAACACCCGTTAGTCGTGAAACTGAGGAAACTCGTTGTACGGATGATGCAAAATATATTTGAAATTAGTTTTATTTGATTTTTGTCTTGTTCCCAGCAACAAGTGTCGCTGATGGATGACTGCGTCTAAGAATTACCGGGACGAATTAATTCGTCGCGAGAATAGGGAGAGCGGTTACTCTGTCGCCGAGCGAATGGTCCAAACGCGCGGTCTTTAATCTTGAAAATGTAGAACGACCCGGTGTATATATATATATATATATGTGTGTGTATATATACGGCAAAGCCAAACGAAATCCATTCCGGCGTTCTACCAGTAAATCAGGAAATTATATTGGAGCCGCGCCAGCGGTCTAAATATCGTCGATGACGACGAGCGATATTAAACGGTAGAACCGAGGGCAGGATATTAAAAATCGTAAAATAAAAGAGGAAGTAACGAATACGTAAAAATCAATTGAAATCGTTACGCGGATTCTAAGCGGAATCACGTATAAATTTGTAATAATATATTTCTTTTTAAATACAAGTCAACAAGTCGCGAGTCCCTACTGAACTGTCAGGTGTTTCTGTATAAAGAGACGTTAGAAGCGGCGCCAGGTATAATCGGGTATCTCAATTTGTACCTAGGCAATCAAAAAGCATTAAAGTTATAACGGGCGTTACGAAAGTCACGTGTGTGTTCGAGGTCCAGCGTCTCGAAAACGCTAATAACTTTGTGGTAAAAGAAAAAAAAGAAAAAAGAAAAACGTAACACGTTATGCGTAAGACACACGTCCACCGAAGCGAAACATGCGTGTCACGTTTGGTCAGGCAGGTGAAAAGAGAAAAAGAGACACGAACGACGGGGCGACAAAGGGGTGGGACAAAAAATAATTGGAACAAGGTGAAGCGAAATTTATCGTAAAAGTGAGACTGTAGCAGAGAATACAGGGTGTTTCAATCAGGATTGTTATAGAAGTCACTTAAATAATCGATTGATTGCATTAATTAATTAACGCGGTTCTCCCGATGAAAAATAACAGTATCAATTATGGATTTAATTTAAAATTTAATCACGTCATTCGTAACGTCGAAACACGATCTATCTCTGATAAATTATCGTAAAATCCAAAAATAACGACCTATCAATTGAAAGATATTTTCCAAATTTATCTCACGTTGCCAAATCCCGACGACTAGGTTAATTGAAACTTAAAAATAAAATCAAACCGTCAATTTCATCGGATTCACGAACGCAGGATTACGACGATCGAGCACAGTCGATTGACGCCACATTAAAAGAGTCTAACAGCCTCGAGGAACAGATGTAATATTTTTGGCGAATCAAGGATTTCGTGTATTGGCTTTATGCATATAAAATACACACACATGCACACGTATATAACAACGGTAGATAATCGCGGTAATACGGCAAAGGCGCATGACCGCTTCGTTCCCTTTCCTACCCTATTCCACCCCAACCACCCCCAACCACCCAGAAACAACCCAGAAACCACCCCTGCTGTTAACCAGTAGCACAGCGAAGCGCTTTGCTTTATCTGTTCATTTTGCGCCTGTTAATGGAAATCCGTTATTTTAATATCAGTCGCCCAGTAAAGCCACTACGTATATTGTGTTCGTAATTTCTTGGCCGTCCTATGCGCTCTGCACCGGGTGAACAATTTCTTCTTTCTTTTTTTTTTCACTACCCTCCCTACGTACGCGTCCATATATATTGACAAATGCACGTATATGCACGGCCTGGCGAAAAAGTACGTCTCATTGGAAAGTCAGCTTTATAGAAAAATCGATCCTCAGCAAAGGCAATAAACGTGGACGCAGGTATTTATTCTATTCTCTGATCCTGACCCTCGAGAAACACAGGATAAAGACAATTTACGTTCGCGTCTCGTACATGTATCGACTTTAAGTATCTCTGTCTCCCTTTCTCTCGCAGGCCACGGCAATGCCAAGTTTCTCCATAAATCGTGCGAGCGCTGAAGGATAAGGGCCAGAGTGTAGGATTTCCCGAATATTGGGAGGGAGAGAGAGAGAGAGAGAGAGAAGATAGATGGTCGATCGCTCAGCCATAGGTGCCCGATATAGGTATCTCGTATGCTTGTTTCTCGTTCAATTCCATCTGCCTTAGCGTACGTGTTACGTGGGTATCGTCACGAAGAACAGCCAATTGGAATCGAGTAAAACCCGGCGCGATAGACGCGTGGAATTTTAATGGCAGATCCAATGGCAAATTTAAATTACCACGATAAAGCGCTACGCTCTTTTTCACCCCACCCCCTCCCAGTAGCACCCTTCGACGCATGTGCTATCACAATTTAGGTTCCCGCGATTCGCGAACATAAAAAGTTACTGTGAATCGAATTACGTAATTTCGGGTAAAAAAAAAAGAAACAATATCGAATCGATCGATTCCGATAAATCAATATCCTCGATGTACTCGTTCTGATTGATAATGAGTAAACAACTCTAAGAGACAATCGATATTATTAATTGAATATTATAATCTCACTTAGCCACTTCTAAAAAACAAACGTATAGTCCATGTCAAGAGTCACAAGAAAAAATCAATCGATCCGCCATTGATTACCCTCTATATATCTACATCTAAAAAAAGATATTCCGAACAAATAAATAATCATGATTTATATGGACAGCGCGAGTATCGTTAAAATAAAACTACTATATCTTACATCCACATTCTCTATAACACTATCCAGCATTCGGATGGACCATACCGAATCGATATATAGTATAGAAAGACCTGTTCCATGATAGATAGACGGGCTATTAAATTCCTATATAAGCTTGAAGTAAAGCACGTGATAAATTTAAGAGTCGTACCAAATAAAGCGCATTACGTTTTTTCATTCGCATCAGCGTCTTTTTATGCGTTTCCAATGTGCCAAACAATATGACGCGTCTCCATATTGCGAATTACGCGTGTTACGTTCTTCGTGTCTCACTTGGTTTTTTCGTCTATACCGTGTCGCGTGCAGCGCGTGCTGTTTGTATCGTAAAAAGCATATACCAATATAGATATATATATATATATATATATACATACACACAGTTAGGTATACACCTAACCTAACCTGGTCAGGATGAATTTTCTCTATACAAACAATAAGTAAGCCTTTAGCACTGTATATACATATATATATATATATATATGCATGTATAATATAATTACTTTTGAAAGATATAGCCCCTATAAGTGGTCCAGCGTTCGGGTCTTGTGTTTCTTGAGAAAGGAGGCCGAGAAACTGCTAACAATTAGCGAGAAGGTAAGTGGTAATTAGCACGGACAATGCCGGCCCACCTTAACCCGGTAACATGCCACCAGGCAAAGATCCCGCGACTGCGTCTTCGCTCCTCTCGCCGTTCTTCTCGATGGCGACGACTCATCTCTCCCCCTGTCCCATCCTCTCTCTCTCACTCTCTCTCTCTCTCTCTTTCTCACCACTCAGCCTCCCACTTTGATCCAGCCATTCTTGCGCCCACGAGTGTCACTTCCACTTAGCCCGGAAAGCCGCGACTCTTCCGAGACGCAGGAAGAGGAGGAGGAGAAAAAAAGCACGAGAGTCTACGTCATCTCGAAAGAGTACCGACTACTGTATCTGGACCGAAATAAGATTACCGGGAGACAATATAGATATAGATATGAAACATCGATGATAAAAAAAAAAAAGAAAAAATATCCCACGGAACATCATCTGGTCCATTGTCGTATCGATCAATAAAATCTACGTCGCTGTCACGAGGAAGGTGCGTATCTTATCTCGCATCTGTGTTAAATTGTAAGTACGATTTCCTGAGACTGCTGTAACAAAAGGGGGAAAAAAAACCCGTAAACTTTCGCGTCAAAATTCGTGGACCCGTCGGTACCTTGAATACTTTGGAGGTTTCTTGGCACGTCGCGACGCTCTCCAAGAGAAAAAGAAGCGTCGCGAGTATTACAGGGTAACAGCGAGTACACCAGGGAACTTCGCAGTGGTAGAAAAATTCAGAGATAAAAAAGCATGTATGCTCAAATATATATATATATATATACATATATATAAAATATAAAAGAAAGAAAGATAAGTATAGGGGAAGTAAGAGTGTGAAGGGGAGGCAGTAAAACTCGTCTGTTTAGCCAGCAGGATATACGGGCGCAATACCAAAGGATATTTTCGACGTCCAGCGTCGGGACGCTTCTTTCATCCGCGTACTAGTAAATCGAGCAGACAATTCCTCGGGTAGCTAAACAACAAGCAATAAAGTAAGGTGGATGCTGAGGAACGCAAAGCCTCATGAACGCCTGTGCATACGTAAGGAGCACGGTGGGATACGTGCATGGCTTTTCGTATTCAGTAATGACTATTAGACTGCGACGCAACCTTGGCAATGCCGGACCGTATGTGATCGGCATCGTTGGTATACGATAAAGGAAAAAGTAACCGAATTTACCTTATTCCCATGAAATGACGCAATATACGTCAATCGATAAGACGCGTATTAAACCGGTAGGCCCTGCGGTGTTTGGATATCGAAAATGGAGAGACAGTAGGCATATGCGAATACACCGTAGGTATATATTATTATCGTGGGTACGTATAGCATGTATGAACATATGAGTTTAAATAGAGAGGATGGGGTGACGTGGGTATGGTATGTGGGACGGAGAAAATCGAAAAGAGAAGAGGGTTGGGGGGGGAGGAGGGGGGGGGAGCAAAAGAGAAAAAATCTACAAAATTACGTAAAATAGTTCTCGGGCTTGTTTTTATACATAACGTGAGTAGGGGTAATAAAATAAAGATAAATTCCGTGAAACTTATGGAATCGCCAGGGCGCAAGGGGTGACTCTTAGTAGGGGAGGAAAGAAAAATTGTAGGGAAAAATAAAACGTCGAGACTGAAGGTCATTTGCATATATACTAGTATGGAAGAGGGGACGGGGGGCGTTGCAAGCCTGGGAATAGGGAAGTTCCATTTACTTTGAAATTCGGTAAATCGTTTGACGCTCTCTCTCTCTCTCTCTCTCTCTCTCTCTCTCTCTCTCTCTCTCTCTCTCTCTCTCTCTCTCTCTCGTGGGAAGGATGTATCGATAGCGAATTCAAAAATCGAGGGGAAAATATTTCTATGAGCAATCGGTAAATTTGCTGGTAACGGCAGATACAAGACTGCCGGCTTGTCAAATATTGACGTACAGTCGTAGACTGATATAAAAAGTTAAATTGCATAGATATCGCAGACTACTACGTGGTACGGTGAATAGAAGGGAGAGGCCGATAACGTGTAATAAAAAAAAAAAAATGCATTTAATGAGCATCGTTGTATAACGTCTATGAAGCATCGATATAAAATATTTTTAATTTTAAAAATGAAAAACGATGCCCGAATCTAAACTTCATAATACTTCGCATTCCGATGCGGAAGTTACATACTGAATTCTTGGTGAGTTTCGCGAACTTCCTAAAGAGACTCCGTATCCGGATAAAAAAAAGGATACCGGACAAAAGTCAGCATCCAGCAGAAGAAGTTGATCTCAACCGAGAAGAAAGCAAGTTTCCTAGAACGCAGAGGTAGGATTGAGTAGATCAATGGTCCAGCCAAGGGAGCAGCTGCAGCATCGTCCGGGAACGCATTGAGATGAAAAGACGTGGCTCGGGCAGTGTCAAAAAACAAAAATCTCCACGTGGCGCCGCGTGAACCTACGATATAATATTTTCAAAATTCATCTCCTAAAAAAAAATTGCCAAGAAACTTCCCTAATAGACAACACTCGACCGACTCATCTAATTAACTTCTTCCCCAATCGATCAAGCACTATGACGCCTCTCGCAGCGATTACATCCTCCCTCTCGATCTCCATTATAATAAACGTTTGACCTTTCGGCTACCCCGAGCGCGCCCCCATAAATTACTCCAAATATATTCAGCGACCCCCTTGGACCCCCCCCACCCCCGCCCACAAAAAATCCATCACCCAAAATTCCTCGAAAATTTTTTCACAATTCTATCAATACCGGTCAGCATCCGCGACGAGAAATCCTTCGAGATAAATCGACGAGAGATAACAATCTCCGATCTTACCCGGCGCAATCAATAAATCGATAAAGTAAATATTGTCTCAGATATTCCCACGTATCCCATACGTACTCGAGGTACTCCATGCTACGTCACACGTGACACGTGCATCTCGTCAAACATCGGTGGAAGCAGCAAGATAACTAAGCAAGCAGGCAAGCGAGCATCCGTGGAACACGAGCCCGTTCACGGCGTGAATACACAAACGGGATAAAACAAGAGAATCGACGGATGCCCAAGTATTCGGCAAAGGCAATGGTTCGCCTTCGCGTTCGCCTGGCTGTATGCCCAAGAGAGGAAGAGAAGCAAACAAAGCGAAAGAAAAGAAGTCCAAAGATAAGGTACCGAAGGAGTAAAAGGTCGAGCGACTGCGAGTGACTTTCAAGATCCGCGAGCAAGAATAGATTCTGGGGTAAGAAGAGGCATAGAAAGGGTACGAGAGGGTGTCTGAGGGGAATAAAAGAATAGCCATACGTGCATGCGTGTATCCTCGCCCTGCATGTGTATTCGCATACGTCCGCCGTATAAGTTACACCCAATATGTGCACAATACGTATAATGGGGAATGCGTGCGAGAGGATCTCGCGAAATCGCTGGAATGTCTCGGGACGACTCCGTGCGATGCGTTTACAAATACGCGATTCCTACGTAGCGCTCGAAGATCTTTAAGAGCCGTGACAAAAGTTATGTAGCCTTTGGGAACCTTTGAACCGAGGAATTCCCTTACTGGAATTGCAAGCGTTCCGCCACAGCTCGGTGAGTAAGCGACGTCACTCGGGTTACCGTTAAATCGTGCTTTTCGACTGGTGCATATGTATTCAGCATATACATATATATGTATATATACAACCATGCGAATACGAGAGAGAGAGAGAGAGAGAGAGAGATACAGTTAGATACCCTTGCCCATGAAACACGCGTGTTTCGCGCGCGATTCAACGTCACCTGTTTATTCCGTATATATATATATATATAGACAGAAGAGAAAACCTTGGATAAAGTATTACCTTGAGGTGCAGTGTCAAGTGGCTGACTAAGCGGTAGACCACAGTGCCCGCCGGCCATTCACTTTTGACTTTGTCGAGTCTAGCCGTTGTGTATCACAGGAGAGACATGCAGACTCGTGACGCGGAGTTACAGGCCGAAGGATTGCGTAAACGAGAGCGCCAAGACGATTCCGTAAAACTGACAGGTATAACGCGACACTCTTGTTTTCTTTATTTTCACCTCGACAACATTTTCACCCAGTAAACCCGACGTAATTATAACTGTACTTTCTTGAAAGTATGAAAGCTACATATACATACGGTAATTATTTAATTGCCTCTAAATAATAACGGCTCGGTTAACGAGCCCGCTACTTGTTGCACCAGTAGACGATGCACCAGGTACAAGGAAGTGTCGCGGTAATCCGCTTTCCCCACCCGCATGACGCGATAGACCCGCCCCCCGCGCCCTGATCCGGTGCACGATCCTCACCCGCGCATGGACCAGCTGCTTCCGGTTACAAAAATGCATACGATTTCTATGCGCTGATACATATATCGGTGCATCGTATCGTTGCGTGTATACATATATGCAGGATGCACCGAGTCGGAGACACTAGAGTGTATATAGGAGAGGAGCGCTGAAATCACCACTGCAGCATCCCTTTTGGATTCTCAATTTTCAAGCATCCACCCCCCCCCCCCCACCCTATCCCCCCGACCCTCCTGTCGTCCATAAGAACTACAGGCACTCTCGTAACACACTCCCTCCGCCTCCCCCCGCCCCCCTCGTCGCGTACTCAAGCAAACCTCCGGTTACGATATGCCGCATTTCCCTTTGGGGCTCTCTTATCGCAAGGGATGGATACCGGTACACCCCTCCCCCCACCCACCCTTCACTGCACCGGGTCCTGCTCGGTATATTCTCGAGAGTGCACTTGAATGCACAGGCTGCATATAGTGCGTTCGACGATGCTCCGCGTGTAACGTGGGTACACGAGTAGAGAGGGTGAGAGAGAGAGAGAGAACCTCTTGCACGTGTATATATATATATATTTGTGTATATATATACATATATATATATATACATCAAAGGACAAGGAAACCCATGTGGCATGTAGCATGCATGCATATTGGAAGGGTCGCACAAGGGCGTGTTGGCATTTGGCATTGCACCGCATATTATCCAAGGATGCACCAAACATTCTCACCATTAGCAGGCCGAACACGCGCGTTCCTTGTTGCTTCATTCCTGCATGTTTCAGGTGGGGAGGGGACACGAACAAAGCGCACATATAGATGATGACCACGAAAGATCAGGAGTACAAAAAGCAATGGACGAAGGCAGAGCATAAAATAGGAGACCGAATACAGAGACTAATTTATTACAAGGGATAAAAATTCGGATATCGCCAAGACTGAGAAAAATCATGGAAAATCGTTAGGTCGATCGCGGAAAATTATCACGGCTATCAGTGCCTCGTACCCTGTTGGTATATACGTATGACGGTATACATATGCATATACGTGGACTCAACGCGTGCGTATCGTAAATGGTCACCCGGTGGCTGGCAACGACTAAAGAGTTCCCGTGTAAATTCGTCGTCGTTATACCTGACGAGTGACGTGCGTAACGAAACACGGTGATTTGCGCGAGGAAAAGTTATCGAGCGGTCTTCCTTGGCGTGGAACGTGAAATTTACACGGGAATGGGGTAAGACCGTAATAAACAATACTCGCGCCTCTTTCGCGAAGGACTACGGAGTTTCAATGGGGAAGAAGAAGGACGGCGGATACGTGAAAAAAAAAAAACAATTGGAGCGAAAGGAGGAAAAAAGAAATCGCGCGACCACCGCGTGTACCTGCTCGATGTTCCCTATGATCACCGAGGACATAGAAATTTGAAGAACGAACCAACCGACATGCCTCGCGTCCCTCTTGACCTAAAAATGCATACCCGGGGAGCATATGTGCAATCACGTCACCACGCATGGTGCACATGGTGCCCAGCTCTGCTTTTCGCGAAACGCTATATTCGGCTAATCGATATCTTATCGATACATCGTATCGACGATTAGCCCCTGGAAAGAAATTAGCCTGGCGCGAATGATAATTTGGTATTACTTGTACGGCTGTACTATGTGCGAACGGACGTATATACGGCAGCGCTGAATATACCGTATACATACCTACGCAAGGTACCGCTTACGGAGTATAGACAGAAATGCCCGAAAATCCTCGAGAGCGTAAAATCTCCAAGGGTGTGACACTTCCAAAAGAAGGGAAAAAAAATCTTGCCCCCTTGACCGTTTCCTAAATTTAATTATCCGGTTACTCACCCACCCGTCCTCGGACCCTCAATGGTATATACGACCATACCTGGGCACTGTAACGGCGCAGCATCTTCCGGAGAGACGAATGAAGTCGTTAACCTGGTACGATCTAAGAAGCTTACCTGAAACAAAAGAAAAACGTTTATCAGGGTGATTCAGTGCGACAGCGGTAGTCTAGCGCTCCTAGTGGATGCATTACTTGGGCAATGCGCTGGCGAATTAAACAGACCGAAAATGTCTTATCTGATAATAGGAAGTGAAACGCGATGATGTTTACTCGTCTAATAGTTGGGTGTATGCATACGGAGTATCTAAACGAGCGAGAGAGATAATATCAACAGCGATAATCTTCTAAGTACATAAGAACGTTAACCTTATCTATTTCTTGAAACTATATATATATATATATATATATATATATATCGATGCGGCATATCGATGCGCCTCACAAAAGCAGGTTAATTCGGCTACCTCGTGGGGCCCGATGGGTCACCTGGTTTCCGGTGACGTTGAACATGAATAATTGCAAAAAACGATAGAAGACTTCCGCGGGAAACTTACGTCATCGCGACATCCGAATTTATTGATCGGACTTTAATCGATTCGATGATTCGCCGATAACGTGCCGAGGCAGCTCGTTTGTCTTGGCTAAATTGACGGGAGCATTTTGTGGGCGGCTCGCGAATGATTAACGGCCGACGGCGCAATTAAGATTTCGGATGAGGATACGCGACATTGAATTTGCCGTTGATTCTGTAGGAAGAACGCGAACCTATAAAGACACAGCTGTCTATGGTATTTAGGGCTGGATATGCATGGCTATAACGTAGCGTTGATCGTCTACGGCAGATCGATCAGAATCCGATAATCGATGGCTCAACGTGGCTTGGCGCAGACGCGAGTTCAACTGAACGGAAGGTGAAGCGATGAATTTTTGTGAATTATAATTTATTATGAACCAAGTAAATGGAATTTAATGGAAACTCGAGCGTGTGTTTACTAAATTCATAGAAATATCTCTTGGCGATAATTGAGAATTTGATGCGTAAGGAAACGACTGAGGCGATACGATTGCAAAAATAACGATCGAAAAAAACATTAACGAATAAATAATCACGGTAGAGAAAAAAAATGAAATGATCCGGGATCTTGATGTCCACGTACGTATCAGGCGTGATATTGTTAACGTAAAAAGATATTTTAAAAAATTTTAAAAAAGATGCAATTTCCAGAAACACGCATTTTGTCCCAGTACGATGTCTCGCGCGTGCGTTTTTCCTATCGGCTTTGCCTTTCCCGATACTCTCGTAAAACATTTCGTCCTCGCGACGAGATAGGAAAAAAAAAAGAAAAAAGAAAAAGGAAAATGTATATATCAGCGAGAACAATCGACGTATGGAAATAAACAGGAATAATATTTTTCACCAAAATGTAACAGATGCTGGGAGGAGCATCATTGTGTTTGTTCGATCTGCACGTAAAAACTCTGCGTACCAAATATATAGATATATCCATAGGTTCAGTCATATATATATATGTCATATATGTCATATATATATATGACTGAACCTATGGAATACCGCAAAGGTGCTCCTTCCTTCATTGATATCGGCAAAGGAAAAGAAAAAAAGTCGGAATCAGCTTGAAAAAAATATTTTTCTCTAATACACCGTTAACAGGTCATTCAACTTGAAAGAGAGAATCCTTAAATATCTACAACAACCCATTAATACGGAATCGACCTTAGTAAAGTCTCAAAGCGTATTGAACATATTGCGAAAAAAAAGAAAACCAAAGATAAAACCTAAAACCGCTTTGCTTAATTAATTTAAAAAAAATTTCCCGTTAAAACAATATCGCGACCGCACGGCCGAAAGATTCGCCAAATTCGGTTTTACTAAAAATTTGCGTCGGGAAATCGAATATAATTACAAGCGAGCGAAAAGTCTTTCGAGTTTGTATTAAGTCTGCTACAGTTCGCGTGGTAGCAGGCGTATCGATTCTGTCGTTCTTTATTATTCATGATACACTTTTTTTTTTTCGGAACACGATGTCGGGTATCGGTTCGTAACGTTTTGAACGTGCGAGAGAGAGAGAGAGAGAGAGAGAGAGAGAGAGAGAGAGAGGGGGGGGGAGAGGGGGAGAGAGAGAGAGAGAGAGAGAGAGAGAGAGAGAGAGCAACAAAGCTAAAGAAAGAAAGAAAGAAAAAAGATAAAGATAAAAGAAATGTCGCATAAGGGAGGGGATCGTGTGAAATGTTGAGGAAAAGAAGCATAGATAATCTATGCAGATTATGCGGCCCGAGCGTTAGCCTCTTTTCCTCTTCCTGGCGCGGCAGCCGCGACGTCACGGACAGAAGGATCGTTATACCGCGGACTGAAAACTGTGACGAGCCTAACGGTTGAGCGTCGCGCTCCATATATTAATTTAGCGTCGAAACTCGACGAGAACCGAGACGACAAGAAGCGGTAATGACATCGAGAAGGCATCTCCGCCTAGAAAATCCGACCCGTCGCGACGTCAATTACCGTCGTAGTCGTTTTGCTGTATGCCAGTAAAAAAAAGGGGGAAAAAAAAAGAATCTCAGAAAAAATGTGCACGTCGAAGAAATATCAAGAGATCAGCCTTGCTACCGTGAAAAAAAAAAAGATAACGCACATGAATTAAAAGCATTAGGGTTAACGGTGATCGCGTATAGATGAAATTAAAAAATGGTACGTGACATATAAACAGAAAAATTCCTGAATCGAATAATTATTCAAAAACGGTCCATTCAAATTCCCAAAATCCAAAATACAGATTAGCATCGAACGTTACACAATGTCAAAATCATCGATATCGATAAGAAAAGATACATCGGAGATCGAAGGATCGTCACAGGGTATCGAAAGTAGCGTAAAGGGATCGCAGCATCCCGGCCACGTACCGCGAAGTAAATACGTGCAGGTGTCGTTAGTGTGGTAAAAGAGAAGGAGGAGGGGGTGGGGGGATGCAATTTGAAAAGTAAAAAAATAAAATGGTCCATACGAAGATACGCCTGTGACGCTATACAGATATAT
Source organism: Trachelus iudaicus (assembly GCA_030142595.1). Lineage (NCBI taxonomy): Eukaryota > Metazoa > Arthropoda > Insecta > Hymenoptera > Cephidae > Trachelus > Trachelus iudaicus. The sequence goes on from JARQTH010000656.1 coordinate 358,073, forward strand.
ATATATATATATATATATATATATATATATGTAGTAGGTACATGTACTCCAGCGGAAACACAGAGCGGCAACATATAATATGAAATTCCAACGCTGAATGGATATGTCCGCTATGCGGGAGATACGTGTAATATTGTTGCCGTGGATGCCGCGAGTATGGGATTCTCGGCACGCCGCATTGTTGAATAATATGAAGAACCGCGGGTACATATACATAACGTATATATAGCCTGGGCGCCACAATTCCTGCCGTGTCTCTCGGTACAATTAGAGATGACCCGAACGATACCGGAGTCCGCGATTCTGCGACCAATCTTCCCCCCCATCCTCCTCCTCCTCCTCCTCCTCGGAGTTCGCGTCTTTTTCTCGTAAGAGACGCCCAGGATAGACATTTCTTCGGGTTATCACAGAGCACGGCGAGCACTGTGCAGGGGATCGAGGTATTACAAGGGAACTGGTATGCATAAGTTAAGGACTTTAACCGTGGTAGGAGGGAAGAAGGGTTGAGGTCGGGATACAACGGGGCATCACTTTCGTTAAGGAAGGGTTAACTGATTTACCAAAATATTAAAGGTGGGTTGCCTTGCTGTATTTCTATGTGTACCCCTTCGATCCAGCCTCCCGTATAATGTCGCAGGGATGGTGTATTAATATTTTCTTTTAATATAAGAGAAAAAAGTTCTGTGATTTTACGTTCAAAGTTAATGGATCTTGCCAGGGATAGTTTATCGCGTCGCTTTTGTTTAATTGGCGCGGAATAATTAAGATGGGACGTCTATAGCTATGTATATGGACTATCGGAAAGTCGAGGAGATGGGGGAGGACGGTCTTGTTCGTTAAGATAAGAAGCCGAAGAGAGCTTTTAGCGGGCTCGTGCAGTATTCAGTGGATCCGAAAGTTTCTAAGGAAATTCGTATCCGGGAGGAACAGTGGTGCCCCGATGGGAGAGTGAACGATAGAGGAAAAAAAAAAAAAAAAAGAAAAAGATCAGCGGGAGATGATCGTATATATGGCTGATCTTACGTCGATAGAATGAGAAGTGCTATTTGACTTAGACAATGGTACTTTAATTGTGACGTTTTTTTTTTTCTTCCCCGGGACACGACTTTTGTACGTCAGTCGATTGGAAATTCGTGCTGCCGGTGATTACGAGGAGACGCCGCTCAGCCTCGAATGGACCAGTAATTGTACGCGAGGCTAATTCCACGAGAAAAACGAGAGATTACTCAAGAATGAGATAATAAAGAAAAAAAGTTTTCTTCAAAGCCATGAAGGGACAAGAAAAGAAGAAGAAAAAAAAGGTACCCCTCTCGGAGTTCCTTTACTCTCGTTTCCGAAGAAACGCTATAAGATTATATACACGCAAAGAATAACTCATTATCGCAGCATCCCCTAAGTAAGTGAAAACTTAAGATCACGTGAAAACTTTAAGGAAATTTCGTTTAGTACAGCGTCGAGGGTAGAGCGGAAAGGATAATAGGCATGGAGCCCCCCTCCCCCACTCCCAACCCTTCGCCAAAAAGGAAGGCCGTATATTCCACGTTGCTAATTTCCAAGGAACTTCCGGTAAGGTCCACGTGACCGTTTTCACCCGCCCCAGCATCCCAGTCACCCCCTCCAGCTTCCCTCGGATTTTTTCCGGTCGTTTTCGAAATCTAAAGTGCCTAAGGGAACGACAGACCAAAGCCAGCCGAGATAGGTATGTAGAGATACAGTGTATAGAAAACTGAATTTCTATTTGCTTTTTCTTCCATGAAAAATAGGAAAATCAAGCGACCCCCACGAAGGAAACAAAGGGTTGGTCCATTCGACGTCACGATTACGGTGGACGACAGTGACCGGCGGGTATAGCGAAAAATACGGAATAAATAAATTTACCCAAAGCGATGAACGAATTTCGAATTGAATCCTGACAGCTCGATGGGTTATTCAGGAAGCGTGGGTCGATCACCCTTGATATTTTCGCGTCCCTTTAAGGCATGGTGGACAGCGACGGTCCGATAACCGGACGAACGAATCAGCCATCCGAAATAGTCCCTTGTTAAACGATAAAGGGGATACCACACAGAGACAAGGCCATACGTGACATATCCCAGGTAACGTCCGGAGGGTTAACAGCGAAATTACAATTTCCCATGCACGTACCGCTTTGCTCTCGTTGCAATCTGCAAGGGCGATACGTACTACGGCCTCAGGATGAAAGGGGTGGCCAAACCCCTCTGCTACCCCCTCTACCGTCCCGGGGTCAACGACCTTTTACCAAAGTATTCTCAAGTGCCAGTGCAATGACTACTGGTGTATACATATATGTGCTAAGTATGTACTAGATTCAGAGCTACGCCCGGTGCAGACACAATGGACCAGGCTATTACAAGATGCAGCGACCGTTGCTGAAATAAATGCACTGGCTTTTAAACGAATGTCCCTGAAGACCGTCGGGGGCCACTCTGACATTTCGTGCTCATTGCCTTCGCTCTTTTGCTGCTGGGAAAATTAAAAGCGAGCTGTACAGAGAGTGTGAGAGAGAAGTGGAGTATGGCAGAATGGGAAAAAGAGAGAGAGAGAGAGAGAGAGAGAGAGGCTAGAAAACAGAAGTGAACAAAAGTTGGCTCGAGTAAAATAAGAGAAACCGTTGATTACATTTAACCTCGTTATCGGAGACACGATCAATCAGAAAGGATCCGAAAGAGAAATCTCTATCCTCTCGATTCCCTAGTACCCAGTCCCGTTTCTGATATCTTGAGCAAATATCCGAACCCAAGTCACATATGTGTGAGACCTAGATTCACTCGATATGGATAAATACACACACGGCACTGCCTATACAAACAGGCAACGCGACCCCTGCATACGATTCACGCGATAGATCGGCCAATAAGTCAATATTTAACAGGACCAACATATCGATCTTTTTGTAGAGTCGCGTCGCGCGCGATGTTACCAGAAATGTTATCGGACGTCGAAGATAACCGTGGTAACGTTTCGTAAGACGTCTAGACGAGATTTCACAAGTGACTAGGTACACGTGGGGGTTTGACGATTTTATATGGGAGTTTCGATAAGAGCGAGAGGACGGTATCGCTCGACCTTCGAGCAGAAGAGAGAGAAAGTCGAAGGGACGTATGGAGAAGAGAGCAAGCGTACGATACGCGTGCTGGATATAGGTAAGAAAAGGAAAAGATGATGGAGAGCGAAGAAGGGGAAGACAAGGAAGAAAAGTCAAGAAAAATAGGGGGGGGGGGGGGAAGATAAAAATAAAAAAACAAAGAAAACGAACCAGCAACAGTCGCAGCAAGTAGGTTTACGCCGTTATATAGACACATAGAAATCTTCGACTTGGTAATATCACGGTTAGTGGGCCAATCACTGGAGAAAGTTACCTTCTCGTTTCTCTCTTTCTCCCTCCCGCCACGCTCCCGCCCTTTCTCCACGGTTTCCCATAACCTCCAGTAGAGCCGTATCGCGTCCTCCTTTTACAGTTTACTCTCAACGGCCGTAATGATACCGATACAGCATCGCGCGTCATCGAAGTCAATTACTGATAAGCGTTTCCGACTTCCGGTCGAGTCTGAGATTTTAGCGAATCATTAGACTTGTCATTTATCGAGCAGGCCCTGCACAGAGCCGACGTACCCGGTGCAAGAAATCAAGATCTCGAGGACGTAAATTGAACGCGTATGTATAGATACGGAATGGACGTGCGTAGGCATGATCTCGGTCCAGAGCGGATGCTGGGTATGAAAAATATCAGGTATCAGAAACACGGTTAAACAGAAGGAATCCGAAAGTAGCTCTCTCCTCGTGTATCTCTGTCTCGTCTAATTGGAAAAGTCCGTCCTGTCAGTATGGACGATCGAAGTTTCCGGTCACGTAGGACATTTGTTTCGCGAGATAAATATCCACCGTCGCGAGAGAGACGATCTGTATCGAGGCGACGATTGCGTAGCACACGTGCCGCCATTCTTATTCGGGAAGTTGAACGGGTATCAGGGACGCGGGTGTAGCGCGACGTCCTGCCCGCCAAACTTTTATCCGATTTTTACACCAGACGTATGTCCCTGCTGTCTGTGTATATATATATATATTTAAGGGGCTTTCAAGAAATTTCCCATGATGCAGAGTGCCGACTACCGACGCGGTTACCCTACTTAAAACCGCCGCACGCCACGTCTCCGACACGGACTTTTATTTTTCGAAAGTCGAGCACGACTTAGAAAGGCTGTCCAACCGCCCCCCCCCCTCACCCTCCCTACCGCCCATCCTCCTCACCACCCCCGTCAATGTCCCGCAAACCGAGCAATTAACTGCACAGAGAGGCGTCTGGCTCGAGCCGCGTGACAAAATATATATCTTAAGGCAGCGTATATTTTCTTAACTTGTTATATTATCAGCTCGAATCTCACGCACCTGATCCTTGACATTGAGATAAACGAGCACGCATGGACAGTACAGCAGCCTGTACCACTTTCACCTGGGCTCATTAAAAAATCAAACTTCCGCGCTTTAGATATATATATGTGTATACTATAACATATTTAACGAAATTTTCGGAAACTATCGTACGTGCGTAGAGATCCTATTGATATCTCCGTAAGACGATAACGAGAATGGAGAGTATAATATTTTTTACCGATAAATAATAAGTCCACGGTGCTAAACCAAAGGCGTCCCTGCTTATGTCGGTTGAGGCTGTGGAATAATGAGTATTGATCGTGGGGATTAAAGTGAGTATTGTCACACGAAGACACAGAGGTTCGCAGGGCCGATTTCTCCGGTTTCTCGGTTCAATTACGACGTCGAAGAACAAAGGTGGTAACGCGACAGAGCGTGAAGTTAGCGAGGAGCGACTATACAGAGCTTCTGGAGCCGACGATACCATGTATATATATGTATATTTACGTGTATATATGTATATATATATACATATACACGCAGCTGTATATAGATCTCATGAAATAATCGCCCAGCGCGCACTTCCGGCCTGCTCCACGACTTCGAAGATGTCCCTTTGTTTTTCTCATCCAACAAGAGGTCCAAGAAGCATCCGTGGCGCAGTTAGACATTGACCCAAATACACGTTAGGCCCGAAGTAGGCAGGAACCGTCGCTTTTTGTCTAAGAAACGTCGCCTTGAGAACCCAGCCGCATGTTCAACGAGCGTTCTTGCGCTAATGGATGTCCGCCCTCTGTTTTCAAGCGTCATTGATCCGTCACGGGGCAGAAGAGTCACAATTAGCTCAGAACGACGAAATAGCTTCGCAATGCGACCTAAAACAAGCGCGAGTCCTTGTCGGCTTCCGCCGACTATATAAAAAAAAAAAAAAAAACTCCCGTAATATTAAAAATTCGAAAACTCTAATATTACATGCTATATACCCAACCTATGCTCTCTGTGTACTATCCGATCGTATGAATATCCGATACGAACTATTTCGGCGAAATTGTCCCACTGCTGCGTAGGCAACTGCGTCGCTTTGCCGTTACTGAAATTGGCCAAGAAGTCGTGGAACGCGAGTGCTAGATGGAAATTCGCGAGAACTAGCCTGACAGGATTGGCACTGAGGATAGTATACACGTATATATGACAGGGAGGCTCGATAAGACGTGCCAAAGTCGGAAGTGAGTTATAAGCCCACGCGCACCCGGTATATGGGATGATGAAAGGAAAACAAGCGACGCCCGAGTAAAAAGTGACGTTATCGGGTGGATCGAACGAGCCGAATATAAACCGCGAGGAATTTCGCGTTATTACGTCGTAGCGTGTGAATTTGCATAATCTTAAGGAATTATGACGTAACGAGACAAGCGCGGGTGAGGTCAGCGCATGCGGTTACAGTACTGGGAAAAAACGAAGACTCTTTTCGAGGGTCAAATAAAAGAAACGTAGAACCGAAGCGTAATACCGGGTGACGCGAATAATCGTCGTCGCTGAAAGACGTTCCTACGGGGTCAGGAGTTTACGGTTACCGAGACGACAATAGCCTTCCTTCATGAAACGCTTTCGGCACTTGAAAACTACCCAAACGCCCATTACACCCGATAGTCGATTCTTCCGTACAGGACAATAGCCAACTTCGGGTATATCAATCGTGAGGCGACGACTCGGAAGAATCGAACCAAAAAAGAAAAGGACACGTGATTAACATCCGACACGAATAAAAACCCGCATATCACATAAGACCTTTTGTATCACAAATATATATATACACACGTACGTAACAGGACAGTGTCATACGTCAAGAGCAGAAAATCGCGAGCGACGCAAGGAAAGATTGATTGGTCCAGTAGGCGGTTTAATGGCCTCCTGGAACGCGTCCTCCTATAAACGTCCGAAAAAGGTCACGCGATAAATAAGGATTGTATAAAACATAGAAAAAAAAAAAAAAAAAAAAAAAAAAAATATTATTTCAACCCCACTGCTCGCGTAGTGGTCCAGATCACGCGAGCGATCCTCCACTGGGCACGTGATGCGAAAGTTCCCAAGATCCGTTTGCCTAATAGATATCCATTAATGAAAAGCCATACGACGAGAGCCGGACGCAGTCCGGAGAAGTAGGAGCCTTGATCTCTGTTCGCAGCATCCGACAGGAGCGTATGACAGTTGATTTGTGGTTAAAGGCTCCGAAGGGAGAACTGGACCGTCGAATGGATCGTCACGGCAGAAGAAGGACTCTAGAGGTTAGGCGCGTACCCACTGCCGAGTGTCGGTCTGGAGTTTACGAGCGGCGTGATTGTTCCCGGTGATTTACAAGGGTCATTAGGTCAGGGCCAGGAGCTCCTACGGGTAAACGTCGAGCAGACAAACGTCAGTCGAGGTTAAAAAGTGAATCGGGCGAAGGGCCGACCGAGCGATCGATTGGCTTGGTTGACGATTAGTTTATAGGGAAAGGGTGATAGGAGGGATCGGCGGGGTAGGGGGGCCAAGGAGAATCTAGTACCGAGGGAACAAACAACCCTTTCGGGGTACACTGGTCTTCTCTTTTTTTGGATAACAGGGAAACGAGATATATTAATATATATATATATACATACAGAAAAGCAGAGAGAGCGAGAGAGACAGGGTGAAAGAGAAAACGTAGCGGAATACACGAGATAGTAGAATTGCCGAAGGGAAGAAGCTTTGCGAAACGTGTCGCCGGCTACTATCGGCTTGGCGAATTTGAAGGCGTCGACGCCGAGCCAATTAGCTCCTTGCCAAGTTGGATGTGTTTAGAAAGCCGCCCCTAACTTCTAATCTGCACGTTCCGATCGGTTATACCAACGTTCCACGTAAATTACGGGAATCTGTGTGTACTGGTATACCGACTGTATACGGAGCGTGAAGATGACCGTGTAATCCGGAGAGCACTGACGAGTTTACCTGGGAAACTATATATCGGTGATTCAGTACACGACTCATCGAGCTTCCAGGAGCTATTGCTATTATTTTGTTACGTTGATCAGCTTCTCGGTAAGCACGCTGACTCACGGAATCAGACTGAGCAACAATCGTGATCGGCATTGTTGATATCGTGAAAGGCAGTACGCGGTTTCGACTGAAGAATTGGTGACGATATTTTTCGCAAAATTACGATAAGATTGTTTATCGCAAATAAAGATCCGCCTTGCGCAATAATGGCAAACATGATATATCGCGAAAAGACGGTAAGAGATTTTTCGATAAGGGGATAAAAGAAAAATTATCCAAAATCCACCTTTTATCTCCGTAATCGTATGAATCATCGAAACTCTCTCGCTGCTCCCTCGTCCGCGGAAAGTAGAAACGGCATTTTTCGCGTCGTCTAGCAGAACTGATTTCGCGCGGCTTTTACAGCGGCCCAGACAGCGGCAATACAGTCAGCCTGTGCAAATCTAATTGAACAGAACGACTGACCCAAATTGACAGACGAGAGTACTTGTGCGCGGGACTGTACGGGTGGAGCGTCAAGCCACGTAGCGAAGGTACGTCGAGAGGCACCTTAGAAAATTGCATTCAGGTTTTCGCGAAACGAACTCCCGTAGTTCGCAGCCCTTCTACTGTTCGTTGCCCGCTGAGCCGTAAAACACGTGGCACAGGAAGTGGCCGGCTCCGCAAGACTGAGCGGACGTAGAACGACTTCCGGAAATGAAAATCCATCGCGACGCCAGCAGCCGCAGGCGAACGAGTGTAGCGGTACAAGCCCAAAAGCAATGACGTAAAAATGTCCGACCGCGAGTGAAGCTGTTATTTAAAAAGATGGACCAATTAATAAATCGATCTCAAAATAGCAAAGCAGAGCTAAATCGCAATGACATAAAGGCCTGAATATCTGGAACGCGGAAACGAGATCGTTCGTGACGTCCCCGGCGACAGGCCTGTTGATCAATCCGAATCAATCTTCGAGGGAGGGGGAGTAAAAACGGGAGTTTCAAATAATTTACTCGTCACAGCATCCATCACCACCTGGACCACAGATTTAACCTCTTCGAGAAGTGCGACAGGAGACTTCCAATTAGACGAGAACAAAAGAACAAAGTATATCAATACCAGGTCGAGGTCAAAGGTGAACTTAACGGAGGAAGGAGATCAAACGAGATCTTTCGTTAGGGAAGAGAATTGCATAAGGACGTCCAGTAACCCGCATGGTATTTCCCCCCGTCTTTCTCAGTGTAAAAATCCCGACCCCGCAGCATCCGGCCAAGTCGCTACGCCGCCGCAGTCGGAAAGGGATAGAAGCCGGCCGGAATAATTCCAGCGGCGTGGCGAAGGGAAAATTTATTCAAATAATCCTTTTTATACGAAAGCGCCAGCGCGAGCCGTGGAAACGCCCTGGGACGACGATCCTGTACAGGACGCCGAGGAACGAAACGTGGGAAAGAACGTGGCCAGTCAACTCGCCGAGATAAGAGGTCTCGTTCGTAACAGCCACTGACCGCTGCCCGCATTCTCCCGGAGTTCGCCAATGCGCCAAGTGAATGTCTTATCGTTTGATTCGCCTCGTTTGCGCGTTGACTCCGGAGAAAGGCAGGAAACTGAGCGCCGCGACAATTTTCACGGAATATGAAAAAAAAAAAAAAAAAATATTGATTAATCGGAAAAAATGAGTATCAAAAAATCTTACAGTTAGTGTTCAGTGATATTCAGTTTTTCTTCTTTTCTTTTTGTACTATATAATTTTTACTAAACAGTTGCGTAACGGGTGTCTACACGCGGCGCGGAGTCAATTATTGCCATTGAGAAATTATTATTATTTTTTTTTTTTACTGCGTTGGATACACATTTCTTTAAGAGTCCATAACGAGAACGAAACCTACATCCGTTATCGTAGCATCGATCTCCGGTGTGTACGAGGCGCCGTCATTGCATCCTCCGATGACCTGGAATTCGAGTCTAATAAACTTTCTACGAGAGCCGGAACGACGTGCGTGTATAAAGATATATATATATATATATGTATACACACTGTTTGTAGATACGTGAGGAAGTATAGTCGTTTGGTCGTTCGTGAATTTCGATGTCAGAGAATAGAACGACGGAGCATCTGCTCGCTGATATGACGCGTCAACGAAAGCTTCGTTCGAATCCGTGCCAGCAGATGCGTGAAAGTCTTACGAATATAGGTCGAAACGAGGCGTCGCGACGCGTAGGGACTGAGACAGACGCATATAAAGGAAACTTCGTAATATCAAAAATTCTCACAGACCAAGAAACATTACGGACAAACGAAAGTCATTCGTGTAAAATTATATCACGCGAAGCGTGCAAAATAAGTCAGGATTTTTATTTTAATTTAATATCCTGACAAGACCACCCGGCAAGTCCAATAAATATAAATGCAATATTATTAAACGTTATTATTAAAATCATTTATGAAATAGGTTTTCAGCTCGCGCAGTGTCCCTAATTTCTAACAAACACATATCATCCGCCGAAAATCGCGTTAACGCGTCTATTTATCAGTTCGAAAATGTAACGAATTGTCCAGCCGACAACAAAGAACGAGACGACCCAAAAATCGCAGACACTTCTGGAACGCAACCAGCCGAGATGAAACGACTCGATTATAGCATCGAGGCAAGGTCGTGGGTGGGGGGCGGATTACGGTCACTTGGCCAAGCGAGGAGATGAGATGAGAGCGAGACGAATGTATATCCCAGAAGTAGGCAACACCGGAAAGGAAGCCGTGCGAGAGAGAGAGAGAGAGAGAGAGAGAGAGAGAGAGAGAGAGAGAGAGAGAGCGAGGTTTGGAGGGTTGCCCAAAAGAAAAAAAGGGAACGAAATAGCCAGGGATGCCAAGTCCCGTCGTTCCCAGCGAGTGTCCCAGGATTGTCATCGATGTTCGTGGCTCGTGCGAAATCGCCATTTGTGAGATAACACCCGGGACAGGGTGACCAAGGTCCCCAGAGTGATCGAACGCTCGATCGAACAGACTCCGTAGAGCGGGAAGATAAAATAATCTGGACCACCGTTATGAAACTTCCGTAACGCAGCATCCGCAGCGAAGGACCGCGGAGATCGAGCGGATGGACGGAGGATCGAGAAAGCGTAAAAGGAAGCGAGAGAAGTAAGAGTAAGTCGATCTGGGGATATGTCAGGGTCTCGGTAGGCGGATGAAGGGGGGATCAAAGGGGGGGTAGATGCCAAGAGATCAGCGAATGAAGAGGCCAATGAAGGTTTCTGGGCCGCGTCGACGAATTCGTCGATGAATATCGCATGCCAATCGCCATGCGTAACCATTAACACCGTTTGAGGTAAGTCGAGCCGCGGCGCTGCGATAAAAAAAAAAAAACCAAATGCGTCTATCAAGGAGGCCATCGGACAATTTGATTCTTAAGCGCTTATTACGCTCGTTGATGGGGAACAATGGAAATTATAAAGAATTTATATATATATATATATATATACATGTACTCGTGCATCGATGTGAAAAAAATAATTAAAAACTTGAGTTTAAAATTCAAGAAATTCAATGACAGCTGCGACCTCGTCGTTAGGCATATCTATATATGTACTCGTGAGTTCGTTCGGCTCACGTTTAATAATAGTTCCGAACCAGCGAGGAAAGTGCTCGAGGCTTATGGAGCGACGCGAACCTGTGCCGGGTACTCGTAGAAAGTGAGCCGCACGCAACGCCAAACGAAACGCGATTGTCAGCAAGAACGAAAAGAGGCGAACCCGACTTATTCGGAGCATCGAGTCTCGAGTCCTGCTGGCGACACGAGTGGTACCGACTGTCGGCGTCACGCATAAGCGTTACGCATAAAAAAGAAAACCACCCGCTTATTGAATGGAAAAAAAAAATCATCCCTTGGAAAAATAATCGTTAACGAGACGAAGACGTCGTTCCCTCTATGCCGATCGCCCCCCTTAACCCTGTGGATGGCGAAGAAGGTATTCGCTCGTGAGAAAAAAAAAAATTTCCAAAATTTACCATCCCTTATTCCAAAATGCATGACCCCCTTACGTCGCAGTACGATTCCAGTGACGCGTATGGGATTTACATGTGGCGGGGGTGGGAGGGATGAGGGGGATGGAAGAGGAATTAACGTCGTGAAACCAACCTACTGGATACGGTTAAGTCAACTCTGCTTGGCTAAATAGAAAGTTTCTCCTTTGAAAAGCAGTTGCGGGACTGTAAACAGGAAGTGGAGGTAGGGAGGTGCCATTCGCAGGAAGTATAGGTTAGATAGACGGATATACGTACGTATACGCAGACATGGGATACAGCGTGACGTATTTATCAGAAAGACTGACGATTTTCCAAAATTACGACCAGCGTGGAAATTATTATTCAGATACATTTCGATCCGAGTTTACTATCCCCCATATATATTCATTCGTTGGACCTTGTACCAGAAAGAAGAAAAAGAAGGAAAACCAGCCTTTCGCAAGCGAACAATGCGCGAACCCTTCGAAAGACACGAAGGCAGCCGCCGTCCTCGGCGATGGCTCATTGCGATGCAGAACCCGAACCGAATAACACCGAATAATGAACGATACCCGCGCCTCTCGGTCCCGGTTATCGCGGCACTTTCTCCCTTCCTCGTCGTTCCCAATTACGCCAAGCGAGACGGCCAGAGCCGTAATTACACGGGCGAGGAAGTGGGCAACAGCGACGCCAAGTGGATCGCATTATTTTCGGCCGTAACCCTTTCACCCGTGCGTTCCGTTTCGCCGCCATCTGTTTTTTTTCTTTTTTTTTTTTTTTTTCTTAGGTACTCGCACAGTGGCGCCAACGATCATCGCAATTGGCTTTCACGTTGCGACTGGCCGAATGGATACGTCATCGAACTCACGCGACGCGATCGGGTCGACGACCCATATTTTTCACGTGACAAGGTAAAAGACAAATACACGTGACGTCGTGGGAAAAAAAAAAATATAAGAGCGACAATTTTTTTTGTTTTTTTTTTTTCATTAAAAATGCAAGCATTCTTAGGTTATATTTACGATGAGTTTATGTCGTGGGCCTGATACAGGGGTGCGAAGGAAAACATAGTGTATAGGTGACTTGAGGAGGCCTGCTTAAATGAGATTTATCTCTGTATCTAAGTTGGTGCCATTTATTTGGGTGACTTCGTCGTCACTGTATATATATATATATGTATATGCATGCATATACATAATGGAAGTGTAACAAAAGAGAATTTTTCCTTTACGCAAGCCAGGAAAAGCCCAGACCAGAGAGACGCCATAGCGAGAGCACAAAGATGCAAAGAGTCACGATTTTTGGAGCATCTCCAACGCGCTCTGACGTCGCTTTGCATCCTAAGTGACTCAACGACCAGAAGCTTTGCAGCCAACCGCCTGCATTTACGAGTTTGCGCTTTTCAGGCACGAGCCTGACGAAATGTCCAAGAGGGTGCAGAGAGAGAATAACCGCGTGAAAAAAAGGCATAGATAAGGATAAAAGTATCTTGCAAGGAATTAAGAGCCTTGGCGTAGATAATCACGTGGAATTAGGTCAGATGTCAGGGGTCGACAGAGAAGTGACGAGGTACATACACGTACCAAGGTGGAAGATAAAGACGAAAATTCAGGAAACGACCCCGGTTCCATCCACAGAGGCCTTCGACCTGCCGCGCTGTCTCGCACGATTTTCAAGGAGAGTCTATCCGATCGGAAGGCAAGCTCGGCGCAATGCGCACGGGAAGTGGAGCTTGCGAGCTTATATCCTTATACCCGTATATATATACGTGTACAGAGAAAACGCGTATCTCGAAGGCGACCTCCAGCTCTTCTCGTTGCGGTTCCCGCGGAGCTCCTCCCTGAGGTGATTTCAGATAAGCGACTGCCCGGGAAGGGAAGAGGAGCAGCCCGAAGACTCCTAGGCAAAGAGAGCCAAGGAGCCTAAGGAGGAAGGAGAAAGGAGAATGAGAGGAAGAGGAAGAAGGATGACGAGGGAATATCGCACGGGGCCTGAAGCGGAGCGCAACGTTCCGTGGATGACGGGCGCGGCATTACGCCAAATAGTAAAAATCTGGGAACAATGGATAAGCAGAATGGTACAACCGAGACCTTTCAGGCAATCGGGTAACTGGAAAAAATCAGGGAATACAATGGATGTAAGTACACGCCCTCCCTGCCTGCTTGGCTTCGCTCCCTTACCGACCACCGTCCTACCATAATCCCATATAAACCCTAGCCCAACCTCAGCATCGCCCATCCGGACCCAGCCGCGCTTGCGCCTCACGGTACACCCACTTGATCCCGATTTTAAAAGAAATTAAATTATGTAGGGGCGAATGCGCTCTGTGCCAGGTCTGGTCTTGGACCTTATTACTTTGAAAGATCTGTCCAGAAGGAGGGCGGGGGAGGGGTGGGGGAGGGGAGATGCGGCTTCGTTCGAATAACCAGGAAGGCATGTCTCGCGATCGACGATCCGGTTGATGACAGCCGTCTCTTCGTCCGATGGTTATTTCGTTATCGTCGGAAGGACGAGATAAGGATGAATTTTTTATGGGCTGCTGAAAAATTCGTGAAATTTTTACCGCGTTGTATTTTTTGTTGATGACGAAATTGGAGAATTCGATTTATCCTTGATATAGGAAAAGTACGATCTAATACGTCTCGCGTGTCGTCGCGATAATGAGAATTACAAAAGTATTTCGACGAGCCGACTAATTCGTTATGATCCTGTTGAAATGCGCGATTACTAGGCTCAATTGCTCTAAGAGGTTTCGGTATCGACATCTGGTGGGAATTGTAAGAACTATCGCATCGAGACGCGTTGGACGCAGCAGATCTCTTTGGGATCGACGGGAAATTGGCTTTGGATATCAGATCGATAATATCGGTTGATAAGAGTGACAGGATGTGGCCAGAGATGTATGTGCGTCTGTGATATTTATCATCTGCGTGATGCGCGACTCTTTAGTGACGCGGGGAAGTGAAACTATTTTTTTCCCCTTTTTTTTTTACACGGCTTTTGCACATAACATATCGAGCGACCGTGCGGAAGAGGACATCGCGGGAACTACAATTTATTCCATCTTGAACGATGATGACAGCGATATTAAAATTTCGATTACAAAAGTCCTGAGAAATATATCATCCCGGGGCTCGTTTATCTCGCGAATATTTAACGTATACGCGTAAATTAGTAAAAGCGTTGGTTGGTATACGACGACTAATTATGCAAATTCCTTCCAGAGCTTGGTGGGTTACATTATATAAGCTGCGAATAAATTTTAATCAATCTCTACGTTCTAATTCGACTTTGCCTGAACTCACGGAACTCTCTGTGTCTAGCGACTAATCGCTATTGTAAAAAGCAAAACGGGTTGTCTTACGCAACCCCGCTGGACGTCGGTGAACTGCTAAACAGTCTTCTCAAAATATTTGATTAACGAAGAAACATCAATCATCTTCCAAAGAATTCCGAACTGTTCGGGCTATACTTCCAGTCAAAAGAACAATTGTTACATATTAATGGGCACACGATGAGTCTCCCTGATAAATGATCATACCAGATTCGCATGAATGACATTGAAATACTTATGGATGTGAAACAGCTATTTAGAGCGTCAAATTTTACAAGAGAAAGTCCTTTAGAATTTTGAAAACCCAAATTACAGAATATTTCTACTATACTTGTTAACTTTTATATGTGGCAAAGATGATGCTCACAATTAATTTAGAATTTAATAGTTTTTTTATATTAATTCAACTTGAATCTATTTACATTTATTCATTAAGAATATTTTGTATCAAGAATATTTTGATTATCAAGATAATCTATTCTATTTGTATAATATAACTGAGTAATGATAAACTTTATCCATTATGTACAGTGATTCTAATGCATCACAAGTTTAAGATGCACATCGAAGCTGGATTATCCATCGTTTCAATTGTATATCATAACTGGTTATGCGAATACATTTTGACTTACCTTTGTATGGTTATATTCGAGCATGCACATATATGATGTTTTTATCTGGAGCCAAGCTCATCGGCCATCTGGGTTATGTATATATTCTCAACGATAAGAATTACGTCAATGAAGAACTCGTAAAGGATATAATAATGTCAATAGATGATATATGAGAGAAAACCAATTGTGCCACAGTAAATAAACAAGCTTGTTCAAAGAAAGATGCAAAGCACTTACCTTGTAAATTGTCGAGCATATAAGACAACAGCTTGTGCGTTCCCGATGGCTCTCCGTACAGCGTCATCACCTCCTTGCTGAGTGGATTACCATGTAGTCCAAGCACTTGTAACTGGAACAACTTGCCTAACTCGTATGGTAGTACGCGAAGGTAGTTTTGATTCAACAACAACTCCCTGTAACAAAAAATATTGGATTAGGTCAGGAAGAGATAGAGAGAGTATTGTTTGATGTAACAATTTTAAGGTATATGCTAAACAAAAATTTTAACAATGACATTTTGAATACAGAATCACATTCTGGTTTAGGATAGAATTAAGTACCTGAGATAGATGAGGTCTCCCAGCTCTGCAGGCAAACTGCGAAGCTTGTTACTGCTAAGATCTAAGGCGCGTAGATTGATTAAACGGCCTATTTCCGATGGTATCCTTTGGAGACTATTATCATTCAAGTATAATGCAGTCAGATGGGTCAACTGCCATAAATTTGGGCTCAGATTTCTTATACTGCCTGTTATCTCCAACTCCGGCCAATAAGATTTCTTCCCAGAGTTTGCATCCTCCGTGGACATAATAGTGTGCGTGCGACGTGGGTTGGAGTTTTCATACTTGTCCTTGTGACTGCGGGACATCTTAAATCCTTTAAGGAAAAAATATAGCATATGACTTATCGGATTACAAGGTTGTGTCAATTGTACAAATCATAAAGTCTTAACATTTGTTAGTAAAAATAATACTGTACTGATTTTAATAACGATGGCGTATATGGTGGACTAACCTAAACTATACCGTGAGGAAGTATGGGTAGGACAAGCGGCACAAAGGAGTTGGGTATTTGAAGTAATTTTTATACGAAACAGTGGGGTGTCTCTTTGCAAGAGGCACTCGATGCATATCACCATCATGGGAAAAGCCATATTAATAGAAGAGGCCATATATCAGGACAAGGAATCTTCATATCATTTGGTCAAAGGGATGTCCGCAGGGTAAACTATAAGGAAAATCCAAAGTACACCACATACAGAATCGATACTTGAGGAAAGATAAAATTAATATAATTGTTAGCCATAGAACAAATAAATATTGCTTTATAAAAATAAAAGTAAACACCTGCGATATATTATATTAGCATTAAAAGACAAAAACACAATTATACATGTAATTGTTCTGCAATAGTTTAGACTATTTTGAAAGCAATAACGTTTTTACAGCGACTAGACTGAATGAAAATAGAACTATTCTGACAACTGGATTTGTTTTCATTATACAACAGAGTCTATAATAACGTGAACATTAAGTCATCCAAGTGTTTTCTCGTAAGGCAACGATATATCGCGAAAGATAAAAGGTTTTTAGGTCAAAAACTGTATAATTTACACACATGATTCTGCCTAGATACCCCCATACAAATGCAGTAGCCCTAACCTATGAGCAACGAATTTGGATTATACATTTTTTAAAAGGCTATAAGGAAGATAACTGCTTCTTTCATCGTTTACGTAAAATAGAGGAAGAAAATCATTTGCCCCTTCCCTGAACGTGATTTTTTAAAGCCGTTCCACTTTTTTCAGTGAGAAGAATCATTTCTTTTCGATGAGGTTCGTGCACCCTGGACGACAGCCGTCCGCTTTCTGCGGATTTCACAGGTTGTCGGTATTCAGAGATTGTCAAATTTAACCAGTAGTCAGGCAAAACAGTTACGCACCTTCATCTACCTCTTAACACACACGAAACGTACGAGGAATTGATTCCGAGAGAAAATTTTCGCGTAAACAAAACTACCTTGACAAACACAAATCCTCCATTTATCAACTGCACCGATCGGGCATTTTGCACGGATTTCATTGGCCAACACAGTGCCGAAGCTTCCCGAAGCAGTCCAAATTTCCGAGCGTTCGCTCACATGCAGCCAGTCTTACCAAGCGTACAAAACTTTTAAAAATTTGTTATACCCTTAACTTTATTTTAAAAAATATGCGCAAAAGCTTTCAACTGAAACTCACTCAATTTTCTGTATGGAGTTCTCTCTTAAACTAGCCATCATTAGCTATACGATTGAGGCGTATTTATTTAGCAGATAGATGAATTATTCCGTTTAAGTCATACCAAGTGTAATTAGTAACTGAAGTATATAGTTTCATTGCTGGATTTACTCGTCTACTATTTAATTTACTCCAAGCCAATAGCTGTTCATTGATAAGCATATTACTTGCTAAGTTAGCTAATCAAATGAAATGGAATGAATTTACTTGCAGCTGACTGTTAGTACATCGAAAAATTGCTTGACAATGTAAGCGTACGATCTGCATTGGGACATGGAGATTGCAAATGTATAATTATTCATTACTCAACACCTTTTCCGATCCGTACATACTTCTCGTACGTGTATACATCTTTACGAATGTACTTTTACTTTATTAAGGTATTGATACACCGTTTTAACAAAGTACTGCGCGTAAATAATTACATAGTTGAGATGAGCAGGGACATGCACAACAGAGATGACTGGGGAGACGCACAACGCTCCGTTTTTTAGGCGATACCAAAAGCATGGCGCTAAATCTTAGCGGCGAGTCCAGGAGTAGGATTTCGTGATCATCGCCTCTGTCAATGTTACAGATTTCGCGTAGCCGCGCGGGTCATACTTCCCCAGGTCATCGGACGACAGCTGAGCACGACTTCCTTAACGCGGGTCAGGATGTTCCTCCCCTGCCCTTAACCGTAACAAGACTATCACCGCCTGCTGTATAGCCCTTTGCCCATCTCCAGTGGGGCGCCGGTACCTCACCCGGGCTTCTGCCGGTCTGTGAAGACGTCTCCGTCGGATACTCTCCTTTGCTGGGCAACTCTGTACGTCGAGACTATCTCCCCACGGCAGATTCGAGCACCTCGACCTCAACTAAACTTATAACGAAATCTTACGAGAGCATTGGCATAACTATACGAATCAACCCGAGAGCTTAGCTTCTGAGCAGGGTGGTAGATTGTGTTTCGGACAGTTCCGGGATAGTTCTCTCCTATTACTCAATGTTGGGACCATAGTTCCGCTTAGAACTATTGCTTAAATAATGCTGGAAGCTAGCACCGCATCACTGCACTTCTTAACGCACGCAGGCATGAGGTGCTGGCTTTTGGCTTAGTAAATCTTATTGAATTTACACTGTGCGCTCGAATTTAAGATTAGAAAAAAAATATTTAGGCATTATCTGATGAGTGACCTCGTTCTAAGGGTTGCTCTGGGAACCAGCGATAAATTGCGGAAACCTCTGCCCGCCAAGCTACACGTTCGTGAAGACGTTCAGCTCGGCTACGACGGGATATGTATTATCGACGTAGGCGATAATCACGAAATCCTACTCCCGGACTCGCCGCTCCGATTTAGCGCCATGTTTTTGGTATCGTCTGTTGTTGCTCGTGTCGTTAGTAATTACTTTAAATTTATTTCATAAAAACGAAAAGTCATTGTTTAACGAGAAGCAAAAAATAAAGGAATATATAAAGATGGCTCTAGCTGGGAATATACGTGCTGTAAGTTGAACGTTTGTCGAAGTTATGGGAGTTGATAAGAGCTAACCTCAATATCTAAGTGACCTGGTTTTATTATGTCAATGAAATAGATTTTTTAATTTTTGGATTTAGATAATGCAAACAACTCAACAATTATGTCAGCAACGATACCTTCATGTCACAGCAGTTGCAAGTAGAACCCAGGCTGGCCGTCACAGAGCTACTCCACGTCAAACTAAAGCACTTACATATGAAATGGCTAATCCTCCTCATTATATTGCTCATCGTAAAACATGGAATTCCTGGAATACTTGTAAGAATTTATATTCGTCTTATAAAATGTATACTCATAAATGCCTGTCATTATATTTTCTTCTTAGCGAACGTAATGGGTGGAAACAGACCAGGAGAGACTGCAGTGGAAGATATTTTTATACGTCGCTTTATGACTGGAACATGGCATGCACTGTTTGTAAGCGATATAATTATTAAGAGACAGCATAATATTATTAGGATTGCTGGGCTTATACGGCGGTCTTTGGGTCAGAGGAAGATGTACTTTCTGATAGGATATTGCGAAGAACTTCTTAGCTATTGGTTACAATGTCCTGTTAAGCTGGAACTGCAAACAGTAGCATCATCAGAGGATGTTATATATAAATATGTCTAAGTGATTATTGTATTACAGTTAAACGTAGTTAACTCTAAATAAAATTTATAAATACATAAATGGTGATGATCATTATCAATTTTGTTCATGAGTGCCGGAGAAGATTTAGCTATAAAAACAGAGATGAGTAGGGAGATGCACAACGCTACGGTTTTAGGCGGTACCAAAAACATGGCGTTAAATCGTAGCGGCAAGTCCGGGAGTAGAATTTAGTGATCATCGCCTCCGTCGATTATGCATATCCCG